>ML787943.1:377752-398034 GCA_009831015.1 Picea engelmannii | reverse complement strand
GTCTCCAACTTCTCATGGCCATAACTCTCTAACCATGAGGAATTATGTGATGTTCCACATACCACCAGAAATGACATGACAAGCACTATCCATCTAGGATATTTTCCCTGACAAATTCACTTTCCTTCATCTCATTATTCCACGATTAAGCATGGGTTCTCTTACTCCACAAAGCATCTTCCCGTGAGGGCTTTCACCATAAGGGGACCACTTTGGAGTTCATCCATATTTACTTCTTATTAACCATGACAAAACAATAATGAGTCATATTTACATCAAACAATATTGGGTCCATTACCTAAACCTTTGTGCTATGAGGCTTTCTTCAAGGGTTGACATCAATGACAACCAACCTTAATCAACACATTATTTAAAATGAATTCAGAGTTGGTTTGAGAAGAAATAAATATAGTTTAAATTGCTAAGTTGAGCGCATCTCAAAATTATATTTATTCCGAGTTTTATATTCCTCCGATTCATACAGATGGAAGTGAAATATAATATTACAAGAAAAGAATACTATGAAAGAAAACAAGACTCATAACACCACCAGTTAGAATCTTGTAATAAACAGTCCAAATCCGCTTGTGCATTTATATAATCGTATTAATCCCAAAATTACAAAAAGGGAATGATAACAGTTATCATATTGTAAAGGGACCGTTTAAGAACATGACTATCATCTCTGGTGCCCCTTACCTCTGCTACCATCTAAAAAATTGCTGAAATGTACTTTTATTCGAGGACTCATTTCAACTTAGCGATCTCCTCCTTTAAAGAATCTAACCAGACCGGTTGATTTTCTCCAACGCTTTCGGCCATTTCAGCCGTGGTTTCCTTCTTCTACTGCTTTCTCCTTTTCTTCTTAGCAACTGGCCTATTGATGACTAAATCCTTCATAGTAGGATTCAACCTGACCTCCAACTGCGAGTCTATAACCGACTCTGTGTGGAATTTAGTCGCTAGAATGTGAGCAAGTACCCTTTCCTCCTTATTCGCATGAAAGTCTAGCATGTTGCCTGAATAACTAGTCTCACTGGATTTAGCCTTGTCCATGTACCTTAGTTTGTGGATACTGAAATGCTTTTACAGAGAGAAGAAAGTCGAGCAATTTGGATATTACTCCGTTTATGGATAAGCTGATGCCTCCATACTTGAGGATTGGTAGTTATAGAATCCCAATTATGAAGCACAGACAGACTACGTACAAGTGCGTTGGGTTGCCATGCTTGGATATTCCATTTCAAATGATTAGATTTTGAGTTTTTTATATGGAGTCATTCAACTGATGTCATACAATTATAAAGTACCGAATGAGGGAAACAGGGTGATTTGACTAGCCGTCGCCCGTTCCACGAGTGGTGGTTTTGACATATTGAAACACATGATACCGCGTCTTGGCGAAAGTGCTTTCGGCAAACCTCCTTTTTCCCATATGTATCTATGAAGGCGCCGTGCATCTATATTCTCAAGACTTGGGTATTATCTAGAATTGTCATGGTGATAACACCAAGAAATCAAAAGAGATAATTCTGATGTATATATTGAACCAAACTGGTTCATATTTTTCATGAATTGTTGAATTGTTAGCCTTATAAGTTTCGATGGTTGCACATTTTTTAGAATTAAAAACAACTAGATCAGATCAGTCCAGAGTCCATAGGAATGGAAGAGGCACATTGGAATTACAGTCAGAAAGATGAGAGCAGAGGGATGGATGTCCATTTTGGCATTGAAGGAACAAACTCCAATGGACATGGAGAAGAAAGGAATGAAAACATGAATATGGCAGAGACCATTACAAATTTGCAGAAGGATGTCCAAAGCCATAAAGAAGATAATGAAAGGATTATGAGATCCAAGGAGTAGCAGGATGACTTCAACATGAATTTATTGTAGGGCTTGAACATAATAGAAAATAAATTGGTTAAGGAGAGTGGTTTAAGAAAATCTGGAAGTCATAAGCCTTCGGATGAGAAAATAAAAGAAAGAAGTGTTAGCAGATACCACCATCACTCCCCAAGGCATTCCAATAAGAGAACATACAAAAACTCAAGTCCATTCCCTGTCAAAAGGCATAAGAGGTCTGGGGTGGATGATCTACGAGGATAAATGAACAAAATCAAACCTTCTACATTTGATGGTGAGCACAAGAAGGATGAAGATGCAGAAACATGGGTTCTAGGCATGAGAAAGTATTTTCAATTGCATAATTATTCTTCTCATGCAGAAGGCAGAATTGCTATCTATCAACTCAAGTGAAAGGCCTCCATGTGGTGGGATCAGCTTGTGCAGGTGCAACACATTAAAGAGAAAAGTGTTACTTGAGTGGAATTCAAGAAGTATTTTGAGAATAAATACTTAACTAAGAGATACTATGACAATAAAATGAAAGAGTTTTTTGAACTGAAGCTTGGAAGTATGACCATAGATGAATATGAGAGAAAGTTTCTAGAACTGCTGAAGTATGTCTCTTTCATCAAGGACGAAACAATCAAAATTCAAAGGCATTTGAGTGGATTTCCATCATTCATCAGTGACAAAATACAGTATGATGATCCCAAGACATTGGAAGAGACCATAAGGCGAGCTAAATGCCTATATGATCAATAGAAAGCAAGGCCAACTTTCCAAAAGGCTTGGGAAGACAAAAGGAAATTCAAGATGGATCGGAGGAAAAAGGGATCTAAGCCACAATTCTTCAGAAATAATCCACAGGGACATAAAACGCCTAAAGAACCCATAACGATTGACACAAGGAGTCAAAGGCCAAGGCAACCACCTATTCAATGTTGGGGTTGTAAAGGAGATCATAGGTTCAGAGGTGAAAAAGGTAGGGTTGTTCACAATGTACAACAAGATGAAACAGTGGAGGACATGGGCATATATGTGCCAAGGATCTATGCATCCCTAGACAACAAGCAAGCAAAGTATCAATCCCACATGATTGAAGTGGAAGGTATGATCAACAACCAAACCATTGCTATTTTAATTGATTCATGAGCTATTCATAGTTATATAGACCCTAAGATGGTGGAAAGTTTGAAATTTCCAAGAAGAAAGCATGGGAAATCTTGGTTGGTACAACTGGCTACAGGAGCCATAAGAAAAGTTAATGAGATGGTTAAGTCATGCCTCATGGACATGAATGGACTGAATACCAACGCAGATTTGAACATCTTTCCTTTAGGTTTCTATGACTTTATAATTGGGATGGATTGGTTGGACCAACATCATGCTCTCCTGTACTGTCACAACAAAGCACTTACTTGCTTGGATGAGGAAGGGAAACTAAGGAAAGTGTAGGGAATTCTCAGAGCAGTAGCCATCAGAAAAATTTCAGCATTGCAGCTGAAGCAATGTTACAGAAAATGATGTCAAATATTTGCAGCTCATATGGAAGAGAGACCTAAAGATAAGGTGCCAAATTTGGAAGATTATGCAGTCCTGGAAGAATTTGAAGATGTGTTCAAGGAAGTACCAGGACTACCCCCCAAAAGAGACATTGATTTCTCTATAAATCTAATGTCTGGAGCAACGCCAGTGTTAAAGACTCCTTATAGAATGAGTACACCAAAATTGAAGGAGTTGCAAATGCAGCTTGAAGAACTTCTGAAGAAGGGGTATATACGCTCAAGTGTGTCACCTTGGAGTGCCCTAGTATTGTTTGTGAAAAAGAAATATGGAACACTAAGATTGTGCATTGACTTTAGACAGTTGAATTAAGTGACTGTTAAGAACAAGTATCCTCTGCCAAGGATTGATGATCTCTTTGATCAATTGAGGGATGCAAAGATATTTTTAAAGATAGAGCTTAGATCAGGATGCCATCAAGTAAGGATTAAAGAAGAAGATATCGACAAGACCGCCTTCAGGACAAGGTATGGTCATTATGAGTTCACAGTGGTGCCATTTGGGTTGTCAAATGCACCAGTTGTTTTCATGTGCTTAATGAATGGTGTTTTCTGAGAATATCTGGATAAGTTTTTCATTGTCTTTTTGGATGACATTCTTATATATTTTGAGTCAGAGGAAGAGCATGAACATCATTTGAGGATGGTGTTGCAAGTATTAAGGGAGCATCATTTGTATGCCAAATTGAGCAAGTGCTCATTTTTATCAGAAACAAATTCATTATTTGAGGCATATCATTTCAAAGGATGGGATAGTAGTGGATCCTAAGAAGATAGAAGCCATTAGAGAATGGTCAGCACTGAAGAATGTGACAGAGGTGAGATCATTCATGGTTCTTGCAAGCCACTACATAAGATTTATTGAAGGATTCTCAAAGATTGCACACCCAATCACTTCCTTGCAAAGAAAGGGGGTGAAGTTTCAGTGGACACTAGATTGCAAAAAGAGTTTCCAACAATTGAAACAATTATTGACAAGTGCTCCAATATTAAGGATTGTAGACCCAAATGAAGACTTCATTGTATGCACAGATGGATGTAATGAAAGACTTGGTGGAGACCTCAGTCAAAATGGGTTTGTTATATGTTATGAATCAAGGAAGTTGAAGGAGCATGAAAGAAACTATGCCACTCATGATTTGGAGTTGGGATCCATAGTGCATGACTTGAGGAAATGGAGAAACTACCTCACGGGGAAGAGGTTTGAGCTAAGAACAGACCACAATGGTTTGAAAATATTTATTTGATCAACCAAATCTAAATGCTAGGCAAAGCAGATGGTTAGAATTTCTAAGAAATATGATTTTGATATAAAGCATATCAAGGGGAAAGAGAATAAAGTGACTGATGCACTCAGCAGGAGGGTGCATGGACTACATGCTACAACCATTAGCATGTATCAGACTGATATTAAAATAAAAATTCTGGAGGCTGCAAATGTAGATCTGCAATACCGAGAATTTGTAGCAAAGCTACATCAGGGTAAGATGCCACAAAAGGTGGATAATTATAATTTGGGAATAGATGGAATGTTGTTGCACAAGAACATAATTTTTTATCCAAATGTCCAGGACTTGAAACATATGATTTTGCATGAAATGCATAATGTCCCATATGCAGGGCACCCTTAGGCAAGCTGCATGATTCGATCATGGTGGTGGTGGACAAGCTTACAAAAGCTGCCCATTTTATTCCACTGAAAATAAATCATAAGGAAGCAGATGTTGCTGATATTTTCATGAAGGAAGTAGCATGATTGCATGAAATTCCTAAAACAATTGTGTTCGACAGAGACCTGAAATTCACCTCGAATGTCTGAAAAGGATTGTTCAAAGGATTCTGAACGAATTTGAACTTTAGTACAACTTATCATCCTGAGTCTGATGGACATACAGAGAGGGTGAATAGAGTGATACAAGACATACTAAGAATGTATGTGATGGACAAACCATCGAAATGGGAAGACTACCTACACTTGGTAGAATTTGCTTACAACATTGGGTATCAAGCATCATTGAAGATGATCCCATTTTAATCACTTTATGACAGAAAGTGCAATACTATAGTGAGTTGGGATAATCCAACTGATATGACAGTAGTTGGGCCAGAGTTGCTCAAGGAGATGGAGGACCAAATGATAGAAATTAAACAGAATTTAAAAGCTGCCCAAGACAGGTAGAAAAGTTATGCCGATAAGAACAGAACCCATAGAGCGTTCAAAGTGGGTGATCATGTTTTCCTGAAGGTGAAAGATAACAGGAGTTCCCTGAAGCTGGGAAGCTGCGCCAAGTTGGCAACCATATTTTGTGGGCCATTTGAAATCCTAGAGAGGATTTTTCCAATTTCTTATATGATTGCATTGCCTGCATCTATGTCTGTTCATAATTTATTCCATGTATCATTGATAAAGAAATATATACTTGATGCTAATCATGTTATTGATTGGAATGTGATTCAGGTGGAGCAAGAAGGCGCTTTTCAAGTGCATCCGGTGCACATTTTGGATCGAAAAATCAAGCAGCTCCAAAATTGAGCCATAGGGATTGTAAAGGTCCAATGCACCTAGTACAGTCCTGAGGACTATACTTGGTTGCATGAGGATGCAATGCGGACATAATACCCACATCTTTTTGAAATGTTTTGTTGTATATGGGTATATGAAGCATTGAGGAAAATGCATAAATAAGGGGAGGGGATTGTAATATCCCTTGACTGAACCCAATTGTAAATGTAATGTAAGTATAATTAAGCTGGTGAGTTGTTTTGACATCATTTTTTAATGCACCTTTCATGGCATATTGCATGCATGCACTGCGCAGTAAAATGATGTAGTGTGCACATTCCCGGATACCGTGCGCAGTAACTAAAGTGTGCGTAGTATGGAGGTCAACGACCCTTGTGTATATGATATGTGTTGTAGGCTGGTAAGCCAACTATTATAAGTTGGGATGCTTATGTTTTGGAATTAGGCCAGAGCACCTAGATGGAATTAGGCCAGTGCACATATTTTGTATATGTCTCATGATTAATATAAAATACATCGCTGCACGTAGACTGACCATGATAAAAGAGATGGGGGACTAAAATTCACTAGTTAGGGAAAGGGAGGGCCAAAATTTAAGGGAAAGGGCTAAGCTAGAGAGGTTAAGCCAAAAAGGAATATTATATTAATATTTCTTAAAACATAAAGTATGGATAATTATTTTATCCTAAGTTCTAAAGTTGGGGACAAGTGGACCAAAGTAGCTTCCAACATGACAAGTGTCAAGTTGGGGACATGCATACAGATCGTGGGGACTTAGCTCATTTTGACACCTTCACTATCATTCTTATGATCACCCTCATGATGGTTCGGGCGATCGTCTCTCCCATGGTTCCTTCCATCATTCAGTCATCCAGTCAATGATTCCATGACCATTTTTCACTCACACAGTCAATTATCCTTCAGACATTCATTTCACTGTATCTGAGCCTGTTTCCATAACCATTTTTGGTTGGTGTACCTGGTTAGCTTGCGAGCGGGATTGAAGAAGCGGGTTGTCAGGCCCATGGGAAATTGAAGAGGTGGGTTGTCAGGCCCGTGAGCAATTCTCTGAGCGAGAGAATTGCTGGGAATTGATTTCTTGAAGGTGCTAAACTGCAGCTATAGTGCTCTGAGACTTCCTGTCTGGCTTGTTGTTGAATCCCTTGAAGGGGAGTGGGGAAACCGAAGGAATGTTGAGAAGAAAAGGGGAAAAATTCCTTGGATGGGACAAGAATGCGGGGAATGAGAGGTTGTATCCTGTTAGTTGAGTGAGCACCTGAGACAGAGTCTTTCCTATTGTCTATGAGACTTTATCCTAGATAGGAATCCCTTTACCCAGGTGGAGTTTAGTCCCAGCTAAGGGGTGACTCATTGTTGAGAGTGATGAACAGTGTAGTCTAAGTATGGGAGGTTCGTGGATAGTCTGTACGCAGTTGGTGACAATGTTTCCAAGATAAGTACCAATCTTGTGATAAATTTACATGCTGCATTTTTAATTACGTGCTTATGTTACAATTTATCATATATGTGATTATAACTGTCTGTATGTTTATGGGTATTTCCCTGCATATGCTGCATGTCTGTGTTTACTATTATTTCAGTATGATTCATATATTACAGAATGTAATTGTTTGTTTATGTTTATATGTAAAGCTTCCGCAAGAGTGTTGTATGTATATGTTATAATTACATGCAATTTGAAGAGAAAATTTATGTGGCATAGCTCAGTTGAATACTGGGTATGTTACAGTATGTTCCACAGTGAGAGAACAAAAGTGTTCCCTCGTGTAGCCTGGCACTTTGAAGGTCGGGAATGTTACAAAGATGATTTCATAGCTAAGTAAAGTGTCTGAGGAGTGGTGTGGACCGACCGGTGTGAGGCCGGGGACGTTACACTTTCGGTCTTAGCGCAGGTTTCCTAGACACTGGTCATATGGACCCTCTGATGAATCTTGGGCTATAAACTATAATATTAGCCAAGATTTAGTTCAGGTCGTGGGCATGAGCCTAAGGTCTCTTAGACTACTGGTTTGAAAGAAGCACCTTCCTAGTTCACAGAACTTTAAGTTCTAAAATAGGGTGGGGAAATCTCGTGGAATTACCGAGACGATAACATTGCCAAGAGGCTTGCTCTGACTGTGGAACTATGAGGTAATTCCCTCGGAAAAACACCTTTGAGGGTTAAAATAGAGCATATGGAAAATCAAATAGAAGAATAAGTTCTCAAGGAAACAAACACAAAAACATAACTTAACCATTTCAATACAAAAACCATTTATAGATATATAAATACATGCATGCATCCATTATTCCCAATTCAATGCATAGAGTATAAAAAAACTTATCAGAGCCAGAAAACATGAAGCGACCGCTGAAAGGGGTTCCCATTTCCACCCAACCATAGGCTCAGTGACTCCTAACGAATTTAACACTATCCACCCCCGATCTAGACCACGATGCTCTAATATGTAATCATTTATTCCGGCTCAACGACAATAGGGACAAAGGTTACTCTCCTCCTCTCGCAGGATATTGGAAACGATTTTCACTATACCAAGCAAGGAGGATTTCCTAAGTATTTCCTCAGTCAATCAACAACCTCATTTATCATCTTGTATCATAACCCTGCTATCCATTTCCTATGGCCAAAACATTCTCCTCTCTTTGTTCTTCCTTGAACCCAAGAGCTTAGTCTCTCATATCTGCACTCTTCACAGGCCTTCCTCTGCCCACCACACCAATATTGCATGTGGTGCAAATTCCCAGTTTGTGGTCAGGTATGAAAGCCTTACATATGGGTGCTTTTCCCCATCCCCTCTTTAAATATTAAGGAGGTCTTCTCACCTACCAGTCTGACTATAATTCATTCTATGGTCAATGGACTATTCTAGTCCCGAGTAATTAAATCCAGTAAGGTACTGGTTTGGTGGAGGTTAACACAACCATTCTTGGTCCCCTTCACCATCTCTTTCATATCATTCGTGGTCTCTCTTAGCACACCCCCTTTCCAACAGTCATGCAACACTTATCCATTTTCTAGTAAATAACAAAATTTACATTGATTGAACTTTTATGCAAAGGTCCATCAAATCAAACATTCAAACATATTGATTTTTCCATAGTCTCTTTGCCCATATAATTATATTTACAAACTGGGGGAAACAAGGGTGTTACAATTCCATCCCCCTTAAAGGAACATCATTCTCGATGTTCTATCTGTCAACATGCTCTTTATATACAGAAGTAAAAAAAAATGGATATGCCTGTCTCAGGGCATCCTCCATTTCCCACATAGCCTAATCCAGGACAAAGTGTTTCCATTACACCTTGATCTATGTAATGGTTCGTTTCATGAATGGGGTTTCCTTCATGTCTAGTATGTATTAAGGTTCTGGCAGGAATTATCCTTCTGGCTCCACCTAGATCACATACCATTCAATTATATGATTAGAATCATGTACATACTTCTTCAATAATGAAACATGGAAAACATTATGTTCCTTTACTGTGGGAGGGAGTGGTAGCCTATAGGCTACAAATCCCACTCTATCTAAGACTTCAAAGGGTCAACAATACTGAGGTGCCATATTGGCACAAGCTCCCATTCTTAGGGAACTCTTCCTGGGCCTAACTCTGAGATAGACATGGTCTCTTGTCTTGAACTCTCTAGGAGTTCTCTTTCTGTCGGCGTAACTCTTCTGTCTATCCTGAGAAATTTTCAGATTTTGTTTTATCTGAATCACTTGTTGTTCCATCTCTTTCAACATGTCGGGTATGATTGTAATTCTATCCAATGGATTACTCCAACTGATTGGAATCTTGCACTGTCTACCATATAGGGTTTCAAAAGGGCTCGTCTTCAATGACTCTTGATAATCGTTGTTGTAGGCAAATTCTACCAATGGCAGGTAGTCTTCCCACTTCTTAGGATGATGAATTACATGTATCCTTAACATGTCTTATAATATATGGTTTACTCTTTCTGTCTGTCCATGATTTTGAGGGTGGTAGGCTGTGCTAAACAACAATTTAGTCTCAAAACCAACCATTAAGGACTTCCAAAAGCTTGCAGTAAACTTTGTGTCTTTGTCAGATATAATCTCCCTAGGCATGCCATGCAGTCTCAATATATCTTTCATGAAGATGTTGGCAATATATAATGCCTTACAAGTTGACTTGACAGGGACGAAGTGAGAAGGCTTTCTCAATTTGTCCACCACTACCATGATGGCATCATTACGCTTGGATGATTTTGGTAATCTGGTGATGAAATCCATGGATATGGTTTCCCATTTCCATTCTGGAATTGGTAGAGGTTGTAACAACCCTACTGGGTCCAGGTGTTTTTCCTCAACTTGTTGACATTCTATACACTTAACTAGATAGTCATCTATGTCCTTTTTCAATCCAAGCCAATAGAATTGATTCCTAGTGGTCATGATCATTTTCTGATTACCTGGATGACCAATATATGGTTTCTTGTGCAGTTCGTACATTATGAACCTTTTCAAGTCGTCACAACTTGGGATATACAATTTGTTTCTGTAAGTCATTAGACCTTCATCGAGCATCTAATATCCTTCACACTTTATCCCTGTAGGCTCTTGCCTTAGGTACGAGGTCACGATATTGAAGAATTCATCTGTTTCTTGTGCATTCCTAACTATTTCCTTGACATCCGTTTCACAGGTGCTCACCACTGCTAGGTTAATCGTTTTCACACTTCTTCTAAGGGCATCAAACACCCTATTTTCCTTTCCTTTGATGTGTTTGATTTCAAAATCAAAATCACTAAGGAGAGCCATACACCTTGCCTGGAATTGATTTTTGGTTGATAAAATAGGTACCTCAACCCACAATGGTCTATTATAAGTAAAAATATCCTACCTAGGAGGTAATTCCTCCACATTTTTAAAGCGTGCACTATTGCAGCCAACCCTAGATCATGGATCACATAATTGATTTTGTGCTCATTCAATTTTCTGGATTCATATAAAATTACACGCCCTTCTTGAATAAGGACTCCTGTGAGTCCTTCCTTTCAGGAATTTGTGCACACAAGGAAGTCATTACCAAGGTCTGTAATCTTTAGCACGGGCACATGGGTCAAAAGGTATTTTAGTTCTTGAAATATTTCTTCACATTTGGATGTCCAAGTGAATTTAACCCCCTTTTTCTGAAGGGCAGTGATTGAACAACCAATCTTGGAAAATCCTTTTATAAACCTTCTATAATATCCTTCTAAGACCATAAAGGATCTGATGTTAGATACATCCTTTGGGGTAGGCCATTAAATAATAGATATGATCTTGTTAGGGTCTACTGCCACTCCTTCTTTAGAAATAACATGGCCTAAGTAATGGACTTTGTTATGGAAAAAGTCACACTTGCTAAACTTAGCATAGAGCTGATGCTCTCTTAGTACTTGAAGTACAAGTCTAAGATGTTATTCATGATCCTCTCTATTCTTGGAGTATATTAGGATATCATCAATGAAAACCAATACAAACCTGTCTAGGAATTTTCTAAGTACATTATTCATCAAGCACATAAAAGTGGCGGGGGCATTGGTTAATCCAAATGGCACCACCAAAAATTAATAGTGACCATATATGGTCCTGAAGGCTATTTTTTGGATGTCTTCATCCTTGATTCAGACTTGATGGTATCCAAACCTTAAGTCAATAATTGAGAAAATGGAAGCACCCTCTAATTGGTCGAACAAGTCATTGATTCTTGGTAAGGGATACTTGTTCTTTATGGTTTTCTTATTGAGTTGTCTATAATCTATGCACAGTCGGAGTGTGCCATCTTTCTTCTTCACAAACAAGGCTGGTGTTCCCCATGGAGACAAACTGGGCCGGATGTAGCCTTTGTCCATAATTTCCTTTAGTTGTATCTTGAGCTCAACTAGCTCGGATGTACTCATCCTATAGGGTGTCCTAAACACTAACACTACTCCTAGTGAAAGTTATATCGAGAAGTCAATGTCTCTTCTCCCAGGTAGACCCGATGCCTCTTCTGGAAACATGTCTCTATACTCTCTTAAGATGGGGGGGTCCTCTAGGTTCGGTTTGTCACCCTCAATAGATTCCAACACCAGTATTTCATATAGAGGACATCCCTTTCTACAATACTTTTTCATTTGAAGGGATGATATTCGTCTCGCTAAGACATGCTTCTGAATCCCTTGGAGGGTTATCTTTCTCCCTTCTTCATTTACACATTCTAAATTTTTATGGTAACAATCCAACTTAGTTTTATAAGCAGCTAACCAATCCATACAAATCAAAAGGTAATAATATCCTAGGGGAGGTATGTTAAGGGTTGCTTGGGTGGGAAATCCATCCATAATGAATTTACAAGTTGGTATGACCTCTACTACTTTTCTTTTGGTGCCAGTGTCTAGTTGTACCAACCATGGCTTAACATGTCTAACTGGTTGTAGTTTACACTTATCAACAGTCTGAGGGAATACATAACTCAAATTAGAACCATGGTAAATTAAAATAGAAACCAAATGGTTGGAAATCATACCTTCCATCTCCACCACTGAAGCTTGGTGGTCGTCTTGTTTATTATCCACAACTGCATAAATTCATGGCATGCTCCTAGCCACATCATTGACTGTGGTAGCTTCTTTGACATTGTAGACTCTCCTATTGTTCTGCTGTCTGTGTGGACAATCCCTCAGTAGATGTTATTCTCCGCAACCACAATATTTCAAGGTTTCTCTCTTTGGGTTATCAGTCTTTCCTGGGGTTGATCCAAAAGGTTTATTTCCACTCTAGGAGGGAAAACTCTGCTGATACACACTTCGGGTAGGAAGTCTCATCCTAGAATCCTTCCTATAGTTCTTAAATATTGAGGATTTAAACCCCTTGTTTTTGAATCCCGAACTAGTCTTCTTCTTCAAGTCCTCACGAGGTTTTGTCTGACTCCCGAACTGTTCATAACAATACCTTTCCTTCCAGATAGTGTCTTCTAAGGTCTTTGTCTTGTCAAACTCAATTCTGTTCCAGTAGGTCTGAGGTAACCCACTAATAAATCATTGCACTTTTACCTTTTCATCCTTTATGTAGGGTACATACCTCAACAAATCAAGGAATTTATTGACATATTCCTCTATGATGAGCTATCCCAACTTGAGTTCATAGAACTCCTTAGTCTTCCCATCAAAGTATTTCTTTGATAGATACTTCTTTTTGAAGTGTTTCTCAAACTGCTTCCATGATAAGTCCTCTTCATGGATTCCTTTCACATTCCTAAGGTCTTCCCACCAAATGGAAGCCTTTCCAATCAGGTTGAAGATGGCTATTCGAGCCTTCAAGTTTTCAGAGTAGTCATGGACTCTGAAGTACTTCTTTAAAGCAAGCAACCAAGCTTTTGCCTCTTCCCCTTTCTTAATCTCTACATTGAAATAGGGTGGTTTGGATTTCTTGACCTCTTTAGGGTCGTGAATTTTGGAATGCTTTCTCTTCTTTCATTTCCTTTTAGAATGTGAGCTAGTGTTGCCACTAGAGTATCCCTCAGAGTTGCATTTTCCTTTCCAGAGGACTCTCCCGATGAGTGTCCCTTATCTCCAGGTTGGAACTTCCTTGAGTTACTACTCCTAGTGTGGCCACTTATGGGACCACATTTTCGTATCTCAAGTGGACTTTGACTTCTCTTCTTAGTTCATTGGTCCACATGATTGGTTGTACGTCCATGCTGCAACTTCCTTTGTATATCAGATAAGCTTTGCAGCAAGACTGCATTAATTTCCATTTGTTTTTCTTGCTCCTTTATCAATCTCTCATTGTCAGCCTTGCAACTCTGTAATTCGACCATGAGGATCCTTACAATTTCATCCAGATCTGGAGGGGTCTCCACCGCCCTCCTCTCGTCAGATTCTTCGTCTCTATTGTGGGAGCCATCCTCCACTTCATGACGCATCACCATCCTTTATGCTTGTAGTTTCCTGCGATTCAATGAATGCTTGAGTGCTAACAAAACACTTGTTGTTAGCTAACAGTCTATTAGTTCATGAACAATACATAGTTCATATTTCTTAAATACACACACACAAAAGAAGGTTTCATTCTTTTCTTCAGTAAAATTTTAACCATAATATTTAGGAAAGAGGTAAGATAGGGTGTCACCCTTAAATTTATTTAAATATGGTTTTTACAAAACTCGTCCATGAGCCCAAGAAGGCCAAGTGATGTAACCATGCTCTGATACCAATTTGTAACACACTCGACCCCTGAGTGGCTTTCCTAGGGATGGGGCATCCAAATTTCATTCTCCTTAAGTTTTTAAATCCTTCATTCAGGGTCTCTATCACACTCTACTCGTCCAGATCTTTCCAACCTCGGTGTCCATCCTCAAAACCGAGCTCAGAACTGATGGATATACCTTTTCGATGTTCTTCGAGCATTCATTGGTTGAGGGCCATGTGGATTCACCTCATACGTGTTGTTTCTAAGTTCCTTCCTCCATGGTGGAAGATCATCCACCATCCGATCCCATGTCTAGACTTAATCTCTTTCTCACACATTAGATGTGGAGGAAATCGATGCTTTACGCCTGTTTGCTATCTACACACAGGACCACCCGAAGTTCAAAATTTTGAAGTCCCGTAAGCTCGCCACGTGGATTCAACTTTTGGGTCGTTTTGTCTGTCTACCATACCACACCCCAAATGATCTAGAGTCTTGAAGTCCCGAAGTCCCGAGGTCCCAGTCACTTCACCAACCCTTTAGGCTAGGCATACATGTACCATGATATGACACATGGAAGGGCCAGGGGTGACACGCACCCTCATCGGGGGTGACACGTGTCATGTTCCAGTAGGTATATCGGGTATGTGATACACACGAATCTGGGTAACACGTGGCACTTCAAACTGAGGTCCATGTGTCCCTAGGTGATGTCACTATGCCACGTCACCGCAGACTGACAAAATTCTAACATCCCTCAGATCTCAGGGTCGAGATATGACCATGTATATCCATATATCTACATCTCTTGTTACTTTGGGAGTTTGACGTTCAAGGGTTTGGCGGTGCAGACTCCTCTTTTCTCCCAAGGTTGGTCAGCATCGGGCTGACCATAGCCCAGATCTGACGGTTAGGAAGGAAACAAAAGGTTCCCCAGATCAATGGTACTGGTCACCTCACGACTTTGGCCTTTAGATATTTTGGCTTCACTGCCACTCCCTTTTCCCAAGGCAGGACTCCACCGAAGTACCATGTGTGAAACCTTCCACTAGAAAATTAGACGGTCGAGAAGGGGACCCAATAAAATCCCTATATAAATGACTCACAACCTTTCATGACTCCGACATTCAGGTAATTTTGACAGTTGTGAAGTTTGACATCCTAGGGCTTAGCAGAGGGTTCCTAGACACTGGTCATATGGACCCTCTGATGAATCTCGGGCTATAAACTCTACACTTAGCCAAGATTTAGTTAAGGTCGTGGGAACAATCCTAAGGTCTCTTAGACTACTAGTTTGAAGGAAGCGCCTTCCTAGTTCGTAGAACTCTAAGTTTTGAAATAGGGTGGGGAAATCTCGTGGAATTACCAAGACAGTAGAAATGCCAAGAGGCTTGATTCGACTCTAGAACTGTGAGGTAATTCCCTAGGAAAAACACCTTCGAGGGTTAAATTGGAGCATATGGAGAATCAATAAGAAGCATAAGTTCTCAAGGAAACAAATGCATACACATAACTTAACCATTTCGAAACCATTTATAGATATATAAATACATGCATGCATTCATTATTCCCAATTCAATGCATAGAATATAAAAACAATTATCAGAACCAGATAATGTGAAGTGACTATTGAAATGGGTGTCCATTTCCACCCAACCATAGGCTCAGTCACTCGTAATGGATTTACCACTAGCCACCCCCGTGCTAGACCACGATTCTCTGAGATGTAATCCTTTCTTCCGTCTCAACGACAGTAGGGACGGAGGTTACTCTCCTCCTCCCGCAAGATCTTGGCAATGGTTTTCACTATATCAAGCAAGGAGGACCTCCTGAGTACTTCCTCATTCACTCAAGAACCTCCTTTATCATATTGTATCATAACCTTGCTAGCCATTTCCTGCGACCAAAACACGCTCCTCTCTTAGTTCTTCCTTGAACCCGAGAGCTTAGTCTCTCTTCTCTTCACTCTTCGCAAGCCTTCCTCTGCCCACTACACCTTCCTTTCTTGTCTTCCTCAACAAGATTATGTGTGGCTGGAATTCCCAGTCCGTGGTTAGGTCTGAAAGCCTTACAGATGGGTGCTCTGCCCCATCCCCTCATTAACTCTTGAGGAGGTCTTCCCACCTACTAGCCTGACTGTAATTCATTCCAGGGTCAGAGGAATATTCTGGTCTTTTGCAATTAAATCCAGTAAGGTACTGGTTTGGTGGAGGTTAATGCAACCATTCTTGGTCCCCTTCACCATCTCTTTCATATCATTCGTGGTCTCTCTTAGCACACCCCCTTTCCAGTAGTCATGCAACACTTATCCATTTTCTAGTAAATTATAATTTACATTCATTGACCTTTTATACAAAGGTCCATCAAATCAAACATTCACACATACTGAGTTTTCCATAGTCTCTTGGCCCATATAATTATATTTACAAACTGGGGGAAACATGATTGTTACACTCAACATACAGGAAAAAGGAACACACATGCAGTAACATTACATAGAATTAACCACATTATTCAAATGCAATTTCATATTGGAAGATAAACCCATTTTAAAAAAATATGGACATTAGAGTACACAGTAATTAAACAAGGCTGTGAAGGACACTTATATCTTATGAAAAGTCACCAACTACATGCAAGACTCAGACGTTCATCCCAACCATAGACTCTGTCACTCATAATATTTCAGCGACAGGTCTCCCCCGAGTTGGGGCTTAAACTCCATAGGAAAAGGGTTCCTATCGCCAACTATAGTTTGATATTCAACAAAATACTTGGTCCAAGGTGCCGACTACTACAACTAGCCTACAATCCCTCATTCCACACATGCATGTCCCACCCCATGAAGTGTGCCCCTTCTCTTCTCAATAGTCCTTTGTCTGCCCCACTTCCCTTCCGAGGCTTCAACAACAAGCTAGACATGAAGTATTAGAGCCTTATATCTAATGCCCAATGCACCAAGGAACAATTCCAACAAATCTCTCACCTAGAGAAAAATGCTCACAAGACTGAAAAATATGCCTCTTCAAAAACAAATCTCTCACCTAGAGAGAATGCTCACGAGTCTGACAACCCACCTTTTCCCATAACAATTCTTCCCAAGCACAGGGTTAAGAAATGACAATAAGTTACAAAAAAATACATATTCCTTCGCGGAGGAAGTTTGTCTGAATGATCCCAAAATGAGTGATAATCCCCCCAAATTATACTAAGGCCAGCAATATATATTGCATGGTTATAAATGGAGACTTGTCACCTTCAGGACTAGATTTTAGCCACTTGGTGACTCATTCCCATCCTTTGGAAACATAGGATTAATACCTATGCATAAATTAAACTTTCGGAAATATTAATAAAATATTCCCTTGACTTACACTCCCCTTTTTCCTTTTTCGTGGAGTTTATCCCCCCATCTCTTTTATTTCAAGTTGAGACTGCACGCAATGATGTGATTATATAAAAAATATTGAGGGTGATTACATTTACAATACATGAGAACTAGCCTTTTTCATCCAAACTCACTAGCCTTAAAACACAAACATATATACAAAGGCTCTCAAGCCTCAAAATCACTAGCTTAATTTGGTGTGTGAAAAAATTTGGGATGTGCACACTCTTCCTTTGGAGTGCCATCCTTGCACACTTACGTAGGTGCACACTACACTATGAAATGTGCTCGTTCTTTATTTAATTCACAATCCTTGTGCAATAACCAAACTATGGGCACATAACTAAATCAAAAAATTGATACCAACAACTCACCATCTTAGAGAAGTATAGACACACACACACACACACATTTACAGTTGGGGTTCAACCTAGGGGTATTACATTCTTCTCCCCCTTATTTATGCATTGTCCTCAGTGCATTATATACACATGTATAATCAAAACTTTCGAAATTCCTCAAAGAGATGCCAATACTATGCTCGTATAGCATCCTCTTGTTCCCAGGTTGAATCCTCTGGATTGTAATAGGTCCACTGGACCTTTACCGATTCTACTGCATGATTCCAGAGAATCTTGAATTTCGGATCCAATATGCACACTGGTTGACCTCGAAAGTTTCCCTCTTGCTCCACCTGAATCACATTCCAATCAATGACATGATCAACATTAGGTACATACTTTTTAAGTAAATAAACATAGAATAAATTATGACGACTCAAGGATGCAGGTAGAGCCAACATATATGTGATATTACCAATGGTCTCTAGGATTTCGAATGGCCCACATATCGTGATGCTAGCTTAGAGAAAATCCCTAACTTCAGGGAACTTCTTCTTGTTTTTACTTTTAGGAACACATGTTCACCCACTTTAAATTATCTAAAGGTTTGACCTTTATCTGTGCAACGTTTTTGTCTGTCTTGGGAAGATTTCAAATTTTCCTTTCTTTTTACCATCTACTCTTCAACTTCTCGAAGCAGATCTGAATCAATGTTAGGAACCAAATATCAATATAGCATAGAAAACCTTAGAAAAAGTACTCAACGCATTGAAAAAGAGAAAATTTCAGATAATAAGCCTCTTTGAGGGGGCAACCTCATTTTAACCCACTTAAATGTTCAAGTACAAGATGATTCAAAATGAAAATGTCTCCCTGGTATATATAGGAGACTAGGAGGTATAATTACAACTAATGGCCTAAAGTCGACATAAACAAAATAACATTACTAATATAATATGCCCCAATTAAGGGGAATGAGCCAATATTAGGGCTTAACATGCCCCTCCCCTTGAGACAAGTGTTGTTCGCAATGCTTTAGTAACTCTGGATGCTTCTGTATAAAAGACTCATCTTCCCAAGTGGAATCTTCAGCCGGTAGTTTCCTCCATTTAATGAGATACTCTAAAATGGATTTGTTCCTCAGCTGGAGAATTCCTCTGTCAGTGATGGCTTCAGGCTCCAATATGATTTTTCCTTCCTCATCAAGTTCTGGCAATATAGTTTGAACTGGGATCTTGTCGCCTATAACCTTCTTTAAGCATGAAACATGTAAAACTAGGTGTACTCATGAAGATGCAGTCAGCTCCAATTTGTATGCCATAGTACCAATCTTTTGCAACACCTTATAAGGGCCATAGTACTTTGGTGATAATTTATTATCCTTCATGGATTGCTTGAGGGAAATCTATTTGTATGGTTGTAGTCTTAAAAACACCCAATCCCCTACTTCAAAACTTATTTCACTACGATGTTGATCTTCTTGTTATTTCATGTGATTCTGTGCCATGGTCAGATTGTCCTTTAAGATTTGGAGAACTTCTTGTTGATTCTCGATGTGATCTTCCACTGCTTGAACCTTAGATTTTTCTTTTAGAGAAGAAGTGATGGAAGGAGGGTGGTATCCATAAAGTGCCATAAATGGTGTCATTTTTATTGCAGTATGAAAGGAAGTGTTATACCACCATTCTGCCAAGGCTAACCATTTGAACCATTGTGTTTGTTTATCAGAGACAAAGCAACGAAGGTAGCCTTCCAGACATTTGTTCACTATCTCGGTTTGTCCATCATATTGAGGATGATCGGATGAGCTATGAGCCAATTGAGTACCCAAAGAAGAAAATAATTCTGTCCAAAAATGTCCAGTGAAGATGGGATCTCTGTCACTTACAATAATCTTTGGGCTGCCATGTAGCTTTTGAACAGTCTCCATGAATGAGGTGGAAACTGTACTAGCTTTGAAGGGATGAGAGAGTGCACAAAAGTGTGCGTACTTGGTGAGTCTATCAACAATCACCATGATGACACTCTTTCCTTCAGACTTTGGTAACCCTGTGATGAAATACATGTAAACCTCCTCCCAGTGCTGACTTGGGATGGATAATGGTTGTAAAAGACCCGGGGTCTTAATTGTTTCGACCTTATTTTGTTGGCAAACCAAACATTCTGCCACAAACCTTTGAACATTAGTTTTAAGGCCATCCCAAAAAAAATACTTCTTGACTCTATGGTAGGTTTTCAAAATTCCCGAGTGCCCTCCTATTGGAGAGGTGTACAATTCCAATAGTACCTTTTGTTTGAGTTGGGAGTTCTTACATAAATATAAGCAATCTTTGTACCATAGTGAATCATTTTTCCATGTAAATGTATCTGATGCACTAGAATCCTGCTGCAACCTTTGAATGAGAGTCCACACTT
>ML787943.1:352363-364105 GCA_009831015.1 Picea engelmannii | reverse complement strand
CTCAAGGGGAGGGGCATGTTAAGCCCTAATATTGGCTCATTACCCCTTAATTGGGGCATATTAGATTAGTAATGTTATTTATTACCCCTTAATTGGGGCATATTAGATTAGTAATGTTATTTTATTTATGTCGTCTTTAGGCCGTTAGTTGTAATTATACCTCCTAGTCTCCTATATATACCAAGGAGACATTTTAATTTTGAATCATCTTGTACTTGAACATTTAAGTGGGGTACAAGGAGGTTGCCCCCTCGAAGAGGCTTATTATCTGAAATTATCTCTTTTTCAAGGCGTTGAGTACTTTTTATGAGGTTTTTCTATGCTATATTGATATTTGGTTCTTAACAGATAAATGATATTTTTGGGGATTTTACTCTCGCTAGAGCCATTCCTAAATCAAGAAGAAAGGATGACACATCAATAATTCTAACATAATATTTAGTAGTTCAATTTATAGTTTCACTAAAACTTTCTCTTGGAAACTCTTATTTATCATACTACCAACATGCCACCACAAAGCCTCATAGGTTTTATTACACCACATCTGAAATTCATGGGATTAGTGATTGGAGTTTAACCACATGGGATTTCTATTTGTGTCAATAGTCCATGTATGCTCCACAACACACATCTCTCCTTCAACCTTTCTTGAATCTATTCCTATATTACTCCCTAGCTCCTTCTCTTCACATGGATAACGTACTAGTTCCAACAAAACTGTTCATTCTTGGTGTCCATCTCTTTGACATATGGCTAGATCCACCTATATTCTATTAAACACTATGCTTGGAATGCTATTTTATACAATCCATCTCCTCTTCTTGGAATATTTTAGAGTTTGGGAGGAAAGTGGGGACACTTCTAATATCAACTAAGAGGAACTAATGTGGAACACAAGGACGTACTAACAAATCACATCACCACTAACACTCCTTTGCAGACACACTCCTATATCTATAGTTGCATTCATTATTATTTAGTTGCATACCCTCAACCCTCAATCTACATGCATTTCATTATTTACTATTTCTTCCAGCCTTCAAGCTACTTTCATATTATATGATTATTTTTAGTTTTGTAGCTAGTTTTATGTTGACTCATTGTAAAACTATAAGAAGGCCTTTGGTCAAGTGAATAAATAAAGAAATACGTCAAGGGTTTTATATAGTTACCTTATTTTCTTTGTTGTTATGGTTCTTATCTCATTTGTTCATGGTGGAGGGGTGGCATGAGACCATAGTACTCTAGGGTTTGGTGAGGTATTCATTTGAGGATAACGGTTCATAGGTCAGATGTGTTGGGTGCGAGTGTGGGATTTCTATTGAAGTAACAAAATTATAAAAAGGAATGGGAAGATATCTAGTGATGGTGTCATTTATAGCTAGAGTGGGAGGAAGAGGGAGAATGACCAGGGGAAGGTAAGGGGAACACAATGGCTAGCTTACTTTCCATTGCCAAGGCAAGGAGAAAAGCCTTGTGAAACATCGGGCTCTTAAACAAGTCCACTTCATGATGAAAATAATATAATAAAATGGATTTGAACTTAAGGATGAGTACCTTTTTAGTGGTAGTGATGTGGAGATGGAGCCAAAGGTTGGTGAAGAAATAAATGTATTGTTTAACTAACTATATTGGAGCTTGACGAGGTTGAACCTAGTGACACATTAAAACATTTCTATAGCTATGAGGGTAAAAAAATTGTGGAGTTCTTGACATAATCCTATCTAACCATTGATTTGGTTGGGTGGAGGGTCACTTGGGTTGTTAAAAAGTGCAATGGTCTCCAACTGAGTTTACCGCCAATCCAATGCTAATCTTTCTAAGTGACTTTATGCAAAGGTAAAATAGTTAGTCTTAGATAGTTTAGGGTGTAATTTGAAGAAGGTAGTCATACTATGAATCCATGAATCGAGGTGTTTACCCTTAATGGGACCATCATACTTAAGAAGTGAGATCGATAGGTTCAACGAAATCCATAGAGGTTGGATCATTAATTGATTTTGGCATAAATCATGTAATATTTGGATTAGTACAGGAGTGCAACATGCATGAGGTGGCTTAAGTTGTGCTAAAGGAGCATTATGACAATGTGTCATGGTCTAGAGGAGAAAACTTAGTGTGGACACAATAGATTGAATAATATATATTGATGGCACCAGTATTAGGATGAGAGGGAGATATAGATGAATGCATTATGGAAGAAATAAAATGGGGCTAGTAGTGGGATATATGCATAGGCACGTATCAGGTGAAAAGAGTTTTGACTTGGGTGTACTTTATGAAAGGGTGTTGTCATCTAAGAAAATAATGAAAATAGGAAGTGAAAAGTGTTGTTGTATGACCATTAATAGACGTGAAGAAAAAAATACAAATAATTTTGAATACCAAACTAGCAAGAATCAATAAAAAGAACAAAATATTTCCTTGACAAGCTTATCATATCCCCTACTAGCTTAGGTATTTGTGTAGATAGGTTTCAATATTTAATCAAGTGAATTGTGCAATATGCAATGCAAATACCATTACCACTATGAAATGTCCAACACCCTAGGAATGGTATGCACTTTAACTATCCATATTAGAAAGGATTAATCATTTGTGTAATAACACTTCTAATCAAAAGCCAAGGTCATAGAATTGTTTGTGATAGGAATATAGTCCCATGTAATAGAGAAATAATATTTGGCTGGTAAAAGGTTAATGTAATGTAATGCTCGAGGTTAATGCAGATGGTAAAATAATGGAAAGAGCATGTTATATATTCAAAATGAAAAATAAATAAAGGGATATGAATGATAAATCAAAATCCAAGTTATCCTGAGCTCTACTCACTCGCTATGAGGACATCACCCTAAGTACTAATGCACTAAATGCATATCAAAAGAAAATGACATAATTGAATCTTGATGTAATAAATGCATAAACCTAAAAGTGTCTTGCAAATCAATCAATAAATATCAAAAGGAAAGATAGGGGTGGAAAGAAACAATGTCGAGGAAAGTATAAATCAATGCACCAAGTGATCCCTCTACAGAGGTGCTCATGGAGGTGAACATCATGCATGGCCTTGCATGTCAATGACACCATGTCCATTAAGTAAACCCCATGTCATACCACTCATTCATACTTACACTTTGATGGGTTTCTTGAAAACTACTCTACTTGGGTATTGACACACTAAATAGGGTTGTTTGATGGTCCTCCCATACTTAAACTTAGTAAATTGTATAAATTCATAAGCTAGTACCATACTGATAGTTCCCCAAAGTAAATTGCACTATAAGTGTTTAGAAAAAAACAAATCTGTCATGTACACAAAAATGTTGCACTAGCAGCGTGTAGAGAAGTTGCAAGAAGAGTTGGCAGCCAAGGAGGAGTTGTTGTCGTATAGAATATCAATAGAATATTCTTGGGTAACAATAAATAGAATATCAAAAAAATATGAACTTGTATAAATGATTAATCTATTGTTGTTAACACATAAAATAAATATATAAAAATTTGTTTAACTTTATTGTTGTGCTATTTTCTACCTACAACTATATAAATGACATTTGCAGCAAACATAGTATACCTAGTCCTCCATCATAGAACCTGAAATAGAGCCAATTTCCCAACAAAGCGTGTTCAGGTTGTTCCATGTCCAATCTTCTCCATTAAGTTGTCCATTAATCTTCAGGAAGATTCATGTGCTACCCATGTTTTCTATCCTTGCCTTGGTTGTTTTCCGTAGGCTCCCATACACGTAAAAGACAACCAAAGAAAGGATAGTAAAACATGGGTAGCATATACCTTGTCAGAAATTCATTGTGGATAATGGAGGTGACCGCCCTTTATACCTTCATTTTTCAAATAAAATAATGGTTAAATGAAAAATGAAGATAACCAAAGCATGTTTCATACATCACTTTTAGAAATTATTATAACCAAAGACTACCTGAGATAAGTGCCATTTTTTTCTTTAGCACCATGAATATTTCCATTCCAAATACATGTCATGTGATATGCTGAGTTTGTGCATAAATGTGGATACATGAGCTATTTGACTGCAGAGAAAAATTGAGTGACCTCCTTTCCAACTTATGTAATTTAATTAGATACTTCATTGGTTACTATCCATGACTAACAATAAAACATGTTGCACAATGATTACCCCACACCATTTATTTATATAAGACATTCTAGGAAGCTACTAGGTTGATTGTTGTTGGCTAGTATGGAATCAACTTCAATTTTTAAATAAATTTCACTCTCATTACCAATGTTCTTCTATGAAGACAAAGATAAATCATGGGTATTTTTACAATTGGATAGGGATCACATTCTATCCAATGGTATGGGTGTTACCAATTCATTAATGATTAAACTATTGCAATGCAAAATAATCCATATTGTATCAAATCCTTATTTAATGATGAAATCCTCATTCTAAGAACCATAACAATTCCAATTGTAAATCATTATTTAGTCAAAAAATGATTAAGATAACATACCTCCCCTGATCACAACTCATCCATCATTATGTTTGTCTAATACTTGCAGTTCCAAGTCATTCAACCTCCATAAATATCTATAAAATGAATACAACTCATATTGGTAGGATTGTTTACTCTAAGATGCATTTTTATGAGAATGTTAGAACATACCTTGACAATGATTCCAAGCACCTTATAAGCCTTGTTTTTTGGACTAGCCCCTCATCATCCTATATTCAAACACGGATTTACTCGATTAGAACAAACTACAAATACAATAGATATATAACTAAATAGAACTCCTGAATAATCTCCTCTTGGTTTTGAGAATAATTTATTGGAGTTGTCTAAAATTGGAGCAAACCTTCCTTAATTCGAAGGAGCAACAACGAAGTCAACATTGACTATGATGCTGCTCCATTGGATCAAGGGAGGTTTTTTGCAAGATTAAATGGATCCAATAAATTATTCTCTACTGAACAGGGACAAACACGTGAAGGTGGAAAATACTATGGCCCCTCCCCCGCCTCACATCACTCTCAATTCCCTAATACCCAATCTATATTCTAATAGAAAATATGGATTAAAAATATTCAAAATTGATAAAAAGTGTTTGTAAAGCTAAGCAAGAAAGCTAAGATAAAAGAAGTACAAATTTGTTTGATTTCATTTTGCTTTGAACATAAGTACTACAAATTAATAGAATTGGATTTGTTTATCTCTCTATCCATATTTTAATAACCATCTATAGTTCATATTTTACTAGCATAAGTACAAGAAAGTATGCAATAACTCATTCAAAAGAAATGCAACATAAGTTACGCAAGAACTCATTCAAAGAAATATGTCATAAAAAATGGTTTTTATATATGAGGTTTATCATCCAAAACATGTTCCAACTATACTAGCTATATTTACATCGATTTGTCTTATAATAATATTATACATCATCATTTGTTTTTAGGCCTCTTATTACGTGATTTCCAGTTCTTAAGTAAATCATCAACATCCACGTCTTCATTTTCTTAGGGCTCTTCAACAAATGATTTTGTTTGACTCCTCTCACGCATGAGAGCACACTTAGTCCTGTACTAACGGTGTGCAAGCCGCTGTGAGGGGCATACCCTAAAAAAATATATTAAATTTATATGGCCAATTTATAAATATCATTGAAGTAGTTCAGTAATATTTAAAAAAACATCTGCAATGTAATTATTTACCTAGTGCACTATTCGGCCTGTACTCTGTTGATTAATTGGGTTGGTTTTCATTGATGTCAACCCTTGAAGAAAGTTCAGTAGCAAATTTCGGTAGCACAAAGGTTTGGGTAATGGACTCAAGTTTGTTTGATGGATAATGGTATGAGTTTTGATATATTTGCAGGTAAGACTATTCTAGATGGATATTACATGTCATTACATTTCCAGTGGTATGTGGAATGTCACATAACTCCTCACGGTTAGAGAGTTATGGCCATGTGAAGTTGGAGAACCCTCATGAGTCATCTAGAAGCCCCAAAAGGTCAAAGTAGTCAAAGTGTTTGCAAAAGAAATTATTTAAATAACAAATTTAATGGAGAACTCCCTAAAATAAGGAAAGTGGGATGCTACATGAAAGTATAAATAAGAGGCAAGGCTCTCTCATTTAATCACACTTGAAATATTGAATATCATTGAATATATATTTTGTGAAAGGTTATTTGGGAAGGTATTATTGATAGAGAAAAGTGCGACAAGAAAAGTGCGGAAGAAAAAGTGTGGAAGAGAAATCGTGGTAGAAAAAGTGCAGCAAAAAAATCACGGCAGAAAAAGTGCAGCAGAAAAAGTACGGCAGAAAAATTGCGGCAAAAAAATTGCGGCAACAACATGGTTGGGGTCTATTTATGAGAGATATGGCACATCTTGTTTGAGGTATGTTTTGTGAGCTAGAATTTAGATCTTGAGATGGTATTGGATGTTTAGTATTGCTGCATATATCAGATTTGTTGAGGGATATAGTTCATATTTTATTGTTGGTATTTGGAATATGGGTATTGGTCTTTTGGTTGTGATGTGTTGCTGAAGTTGTTGGTTTAGCTTGAGACTACATAACAGTGAGGTTGTGTCACATGGTTTGATGTAAGGGTTTATGGTATTTGGCTTATGGATAGAGTGATGAATTGTTAGATAGCTTTTGATGGTTATATTGGTGTATGTCTTTGGTATATGGTTGAGGTACATGATGGGTACATGGTTGAGACAAGTAGTTGATGAGTTGGCACATACATGAGGTGCGCAGTTGATGCATGATTGGTACATACTTTGGTACATGGTTGAGACAAGTAGTTTATGAGTTGGAACATACATGAGGTGTATATTTGATGATGTTGGTATATATTGATGAGTCATAGTTTATGTGTATTTGATGCATGATTGGTACATATTTGGTGCATGGTTGATGCACTCGTTGATGGTACATGTTGAGGTATAGGTTGGTGCATGGTTTATGCACTTGTTTATGGTACAAGTTGATGTATGGTACATGTTGGCACATGTTATTGGTACAGGTTGTTATAGGTTATTGGTACAGGTTGACAGTGGCAGTGGTTGATTTAGTGACAGTGACAGGTTGTCTACATTTGGAATTTATATTTCAGGGTGGTTGGACGGGGCAAGGACAGGTGGTTGTAGCCACCTTCCAGTTGTAGATGGAGAACATAGGGGGTTTTAGCCTCCTTCTAGTTGTAGCCAGAGAATTGGGGAGTTGGAGCTTCCCTCAGGTTGTAGCCTGAGAAACTAGGGGGTTGGAGCCTCCTTCCAGTTGCATCTAGAAAACAAAGGAAGTTGGTGCTTCCAATGAATGTAACTCTTAAAGACATATAAGAAAAAACATTCCGTCGTTTTCTCCTGCTTTGGGTTTCCATGTAAAACACTGGTGTACTGTGTATGTGTATTATTGCTCATTTGTTCATTGTTTATTTACTCTGCAACTATTGGATGATAATGCTACATTGATATAACACTTGCATTTTGTGGTTGAAAATGATTGAATTGCTCTATTACTGATTCACCCCCCCCCTCTCAGTAATCCAACATGCTCCTCTTCAGGTGAAGGATCATGAAGTACGACATTCTCTGCCATTCCTGAAGTACCATTGGAATCACTGTCAGCCTGTACTCCTGTTCAAGTGAAGGATCCTGAAGTATGACATTCTCTTCCATTGAAACCAAAAAATTAATAAGGACACAATTGTATGTATACGTAAAAAAAAATAGAAGTACCAAATTTATAATTATGAAATTATTAAGTGTATGATTTATATATAACCATATTACCGTCATGGACCTCATTCGTAGGAACACTATGGGGATGCATCCCATTGGAATAGGGCTTCTCGAGAGCACCATGTTGTGGCGTCACTACACTATTAATTCATTGATCTTCAATATGAATGGGCTCGTTGATAGTGTTGTTTCCCTAATTAAAACAAAGTAACACATTAAATTTATGGATGATATCAAACATGAGTGTATTTTATAAGTAATAAAAGGTTAATGTGGATTGATTTGTATTTACCTTATCCTACAAAATGGATCTTGGGGTATGCCCCATGCTTTTCCTATGTTTGACGACAACTTGATAGCTGTACCTATAACCAAAATGGAGTTCTTACTCCATGGTTTCGGTTCCAAAGTCGTCAAACTGCATTGAATAAGAGTATGTATCTTTTAATGTTATTGGCCACAATTACCTAAAAGTTGGAAGGTGATACAAAGAATATTGTTAAGATGTTTGTGTGCCTACAATTCATGACTGTAACTTCATGTAGCCTCCTTTGCCTAGCTTGTTCTGGCCATGTTTGAAAATCCTTTCTTTCATTTCCTTCGAAGTGTCAGACAACCTATCATAAAAAATTTCAAGTATACTATATACCACACTTTTATTTAGATCTAAAAAAAATTAAAGGTATTGAATTCAAAATGTAATTTACCTTGGGGTAACAATATTTTTCCTTCTTTTCTTAATTTTTTTCCTTTGCATCCTCAATGAGCGCCTTCCAATCCTTATCTGTAACCACGTGAGGATGCTTATACCTAGGGTTATTTTGCAAGTGGACCCTATACACATCTCACGTAGATTTGAAATATTGGCCAGCTAAGGAGGTGGCCGCTTTTTTATTGAAGGTGTCTACTTCGAAGAGGCCTTCAAGATAATCCATAAGTTCTTTTTTGAGGTTGGAATTTTGGGAATTCCACCTTGTGCATATGGTTGGTCCAAAAATCAGCAATGTTTTGGTCTCCAAGGTCCTATAAAAATGGTCGTTTCCTACACACAAAAATATATGATAATTAATTTAAAAATAGTAATATATATGTTCTATGTTTGAGATAGACAACATGAAACAATTAAAATATCAAAAAGTACCTGGGAGTCTTATTTTATTTAATGGATTTCCTTCCTCGTTGACCATAAATGTTCAAGGAAGGGTCCCTGTGCTGGTAACATGTATCCCTCCAGGAAATGCAACTGTATAATCCAAATCATCAGGATCATCTCTGTCACCACCTCGAGAGCCTGAATGTGTGGCTTACTAGAGGCGCATGTCATGGCTCCCATCAAAGGTGTGGAATTTGGAGAACTAAATATCCTGGCAGGTATATGAGGGCCCGCATAAGGAATCTGTGGCATCTGTGCAGTGCCACTACTACCAACACCCGGTTGAATAGGCTCCAAATAGCTCTATATAAGAAAGAAAATGCTTTTTTCATTTACATAATGTAAATGTTAAAAAACAAACTTTCATAATTGAACTTATGACATAAAAAAAGTCACTTTAAATTATGGTTATTACCTTATATTTCCTAAGCTATGTCATAACCAATTTGATCCTTTGTTTGACCTTGGGAGTTTGATCTTCAAGGTATAACAAGCAAGCAAGTTCCTTGTTCGTTTTAATGCCATTCTTATGTAACATTACCATCGGATCGGGGGATGAATACAAATCCTCCTCGTTGACAGAATCATGAGCATCATGGCTCGTAGACTACATTTTTCAACAAAATAAATGTTATTTCAGTTATATAAAAAAATAAAATAACCGATCACCACAAAAATAAAATTATACAAACAAATAACAAAATTCACGTATAATGTAAGTCATAATTTTTAATTCTTTACATGTTCTGTGGATGAGCCTTTTCCACAATCATCCTGCCACATTATAATATAATTAGAACCCTAAAATATTTAAAAATTTGTTAAAAAAAAACTGTTTTCCACTCAAATAAAATTATATAAACAAATGATAAAATTCACATTAAATGTAAATCAAAATTGTTAATTGTTTACATGTTAAAGATACAAACAATATAATGAAATAAGTAGAGGTTTCTTAAAGAGGTGTTGCATAAGTACCTGCACACTATTAGTAGATGTATCTATTTGATTCGAATGGTAATCCACTTATAACTCTTCCTCCGAAGTTATCTTTTTTATTGCGCACACGACTACCCGATTCCCTTTGCATCCCTCATAAATGCAATTCGGTTGCTTGTTTGTTGTCCCAGATCGTGTGTTGTTTATAAACCCTAAGATATTTCCAAAATATTTAGGACTTCCATCAATGTAGATACCCACTCACTTATTTTTATCGCTATTTATTAGCTTTATTTAATTTGCGATGAGTGCATATCTTCGCATAATTCGCATGTACCGAACCAACCACATCCAATCGCTATAATCGTAACATGGTCTGACATAGTACATCAATTCAGTTACTGTATTGTATTTTAAAGTTATCCCATCCATGGAAAATAGCCCCAGGTCATGTAGGGAGGATGGTGCAATACGATACACCCTATTGTTGACAATCAAGCCAGTGTCCAACAAAGGCAGTTCCTTAGGTACCCATTGTTTCACTAAATTCTTATTTTTGAGTGGCACCTCTATGTATCATATGCTCTCATCATTATAAGAGAATGATCCTCCTTTGGCAAGAAAAAATTCCATGTTTCTATGGAATTTTCTTCCAACCTTTTCACCTCTAGTCGTTGTTCGCATATCAAATCTACTAGATGTAGTCTCATTTCAATCTGTTTGTCCTAATATTCACTCATTCGAGGAATACATATCAGACATGTACCTATTTGGTTGTATCTTTAATCGATTGAACATAGACAATGAACATCAGAGATTTGAAACAAATTAGAAAACATTAGCAATAATAATTTAAAAATTATCACATAAAAATAGAATGGGGGTGTGCGGGTGGGGCATGGGCACTTGCATACCCAAAAATGCATTAGGGTGCACCTACAACGCTAAGAAGGAGAAAATTCCCTTTTCAATTGAAAATATAAGAGATTGGCCCTTGAATGATGATTAAAAATGGATGTACAAAAAACTACAAAAAATACACAAAATACACAAATAAAACCTCTATAATAGTAAGTCAAGGATGAAATATGGATGTCAAACTCTTAGGAAAGATTACTATAAAGATTCATGTAGTAGATCATTTGACATGGAAAATGAGAGTATTGGGCATGGGATATTTATGGGATGTCATTTCACACTTGGGAAATGGAATGCTTTCTGTTAAGTACCAAATACCAATATAGCATAGAAAAACCTCAGAAAAAGTACTCAACGCCTTGAAAAAGAGATAATTTCAGATAATAAGCCTCTTCGAGGGGGCAACCTCCTTTTACCCCACTTAAATGTTCAAGTACAAGATGATTCAAAATGAAAATGTCTCCTTGGTATATACAGGAGACTAGGAGGTATAATTACAACTAATGGCCTAAAGCCGACATAAATAAAATAACATTACTAATATAATATGCCCCAATTAAGGGGTAATGAGACAATATTAGGGCTTAACATGCCCCTCCCCTCGAGACAAGTGTTGTCCACAATGCTTGAGTAACTCTGGATGCTTATTTATAAAAGACTCATCTTCCCAAGTGGAATCTTCAGCCGGTAGTTTCCTCCATTTAATGAGATACTCTGAAATGGATCTATTCCTCAGCTGGTGAATTCTTGTGTCAGTGATGGCTTCAGGTTCCAATATGATTTTTCCTTCCTCGTCAATTTCTGGAAATATAGTTTGAACTAGGATCTTGTCGCCTATAACCTTCTTTAATCATGAAACATGGAAAACTGGGTGTACTCGTGAAGATGCAGGCAACTCTAATTTGTATGCCATAGTACCAATATTTTGCAACACCTTATAAGGGCCATAGTACTTTGGTGATAATTTATTATCCTTCTTGGCTTGCTTGAGGGA
>ML787943.1:247662-319641 GCA_009831015.1 Picea engelmannii | reverse complement strand
GACCTGAAAGTTCTTGCTCAGGTGGCAGTCAATATGCAAGGTGAGAAGTCAGATGTTAATTGATTTTGGTTTGAAATAAATTTTTGAAGGCGAAATACTTTTTGTGCACTATCGGGACTTTCAACAGCGCTAGGCGACTATTTAATTACCCGTTAGCTGTTGAAAGCGAAAGCTTTCAACAGCTAACCCGCAAAAACTTCAAACGGTTGCACTATTGAAAGCTGGGCAAGCGAGTTATGAGGCCGAAAATGCAACAGTTTATTTCCAACATATTTTGAAGGTATGCAAACGTATCAAGTGGACCATTGAATGGTATGCCAGGAGTGCAACCTCAGGGATTCGTGGGATTTTTGTTACTCATTCAAAACCATATCCTAAAATTCAGCCACGAATATTGAAAAATGCAACAGTCATGAACAAGTGTCATGCTACTTCACCACATCGTAGATGCTGAAAGCTGGAGGAAGCAAGTGATGATTTTGTGTATGCTGAAGACAATTCGAACACTCAGTTCTGTTATTGAAGACTTTAATTTCATAGTTGTTTAAGTAGAATAGAACTGTTTTTATTAAATGACAGACCCATGTTTTTAGGATCTGTGTAACCATTTGTAAAGGCTATAAATGCCTGTTTTGATATCAAACAATGGTTTGATTTTGCATAGAATATTATCTATTGTACTCAGACTTATATGTTAATACAGATCACAGGTTCCTTTCGATTTTGATTATCAGTTTTCCATCCTTCTTCTGCGTTATTATCTGTGTTGTCAAGCTTTGAATGGCTGTCATCCCATTGTTTAGCTCATAGCCTGATAATAATTCTTTGATTGTCTCTTAGACCCTGCTTTGCACTGGTTTAGTTACAATTTATTCTCCACCCACTTTAAAGCTGCCTGCTGATTAATCAATATTTGAGAGCACTGTCTATTTGTTTATCATTTTCATGTTTGAATTCTATAAGATATATTGAGTTGTCCCATTGATCCACATTCACAAAATACAAAAACATTCATTTCTTAAGTTACCAAGCACCTTTGGTCTGCAACCACAAAGGGTTTCTTGGAGTGATAACATAGGTTATGGAGGAAATAAAACTCCATAACTTGTTATGACCAACACCTACTATTTTCCAAATGGTTGATAATTCCACACTCAAATAGGAAGATATCTTGGAATATGTCCTTGTCTCCATTGATTCTTGGGAATACCCTACTAATTTTATGTTTCTACATACCAAGACTATTCTTGGGGGTTATCCTCTTATCTTAGGCATGTCACCCCTCAATATGTAATGCGGTTTTACTCAAGTCTTAGATATATGGTTTGGTGGCATTTTGATTTATTAGGATCAACATCTTGATGAGGCTAACTTTCAAGGGATATAGGAGATGGAGAATGAGCATGATATGGCATGAGTATTTTGGCCTAATCAACCTGCTTGCATGAAGACAATGGATTATTGGGAGGGTTTGAAGTATCTATTTATATTATTTTGGGTGAGGTGATTTCCAACATATTCTTGTAAGAAAACCGGGGATTGGAAGAGCCACCATAAATAAATATTCTTACTCTCATAACTAACATATCACAAAGTAAAAAGTATGATGAATCTAGGCAAGTTATCATGTGTTTCCAACAAACAAGACTTTGTTTTTGTGACTGTATGACAAAATAAAGTCCATGAATGGAGAAAATACCACTTAATGACATTTTCAACCATATTTACTAGCAAGAGGAGTACATTTGTAGAGTTGTACCAAGGTTGGGACATATGTAGCTGATCATTAGGTCATGTAAATCCTTGTAGAAACATTCAACCTTTGAAATAATTCGGCTACAATGAAACACATGTTGTATGTGAGGGAGAATCAATTAAAAAATACATAGGTTATGCCATGTTGTACATTGACTTGCCTTTATTGTAATTAAATAACAAATAATGTTTATTCCTAATTCTAATTCCTACATATCCTAAGCTAAAGAGAGAAAGAGGTTCTTAGCTGAATCTTGACTGTCTAGTTTCTGTCTCTTCCTAATTAATCCTAAAGAGTACATAAGGAATATATATATTAAAGAGTATTAAAGAATAAATAAATATCCTAATTCATAACTAAGTAAGAAAACATATTATAAGGAACAAATTAAGATATCCTCTAATAATTAACGCGGAGGAGTGGCGATGATAACATGTACTCTATGAGGATACCCTTATTTTATATTAATATGTGTAGGAGCATAAATAAATGTGGAGGAACATAAATTAAAGGCGCTTCCTATTTGTGGCATGTGGAAGAGATCCTTGTTGCTTTTTTTCCCCTTCCTTATTGAATGGTTGAGGGACAAATAAAATAGATGCATCTTGTGTTGAGGTTTATTCCCATAATAGTTAAAATGTGGTTTCTCTCGTATATTGGTTCCTAGGGAAATTCTGAATAAAAAGATAGTTTTCAGGCCTGTTGCTGGAGTGACCACAAATGCAGTAACACCATTATGGGTAATGAAAAGAATGAGGGAGAAATTCATTGTAAAAAATGTAGAGACTTAGTCGATGTAGAGACTTAGGCGTATCTTTGGAGTGTGTTTGATGAGTCTCGGTCAAATGCAGTGTGAGAAGCATAGGGTTTCTAGCCTCTAATTGTCTTGGAAACCCTGGTAAACAAAAAAGAAAATAACTCATAGCCATTAACTAATTAGTAAAAAACTCAGAGCTTGGAGAGCCATTACTGATTTCTATGGCATGATGTTAACCCCTAAATATATCCACTCCATGATTTTGGCTGGATAAGGCTCCTTAATAAATATATAATTAATATTAAACCTTAATAAATATATAATTAATATTAAACCTTAATATATATATATATATATATATATATATAGTTAATATTAAACCTTGTCAAAATTGGTACGGACAAGGGGAATACGATTGTTTAATAAAAAAAAAGCATTGTAATGGTCCCTAAGGATGCTGACGCAATGCGATTTATTCCCAGTTCTCTGCATGTCAAAGTGAAGAACCTACAAGTTTACCTGTTCCCCACACGATACAACATAATATCTATCTAATTCCAAGTTCTTCACTTCCCAATTGTTCTTCATATTACATAACAATTTATAGATCAAGAATCAATCAATAAAGCTTATTTAGGATGGTAAGACTAGTCCCAAAACTTCTCCTTGTGGTACTCCAATTATCCTTGTACCAAAAAAGGAACAATAAGAATGGATATTATGCACATATTAAAAAGCATTGAACAAGATCAATGTGGATGATTGGTACCCTCTACCCAAGATTGATGATCTCATTGAAAGGAGACAAATATATTAGCAACATTGACCAAACATTTATTTATTAATGAGTACATATGAACCCTTATAATTATTAGGAAAAACTCTCAAGACCAAATATGGAATGTATGTCAACAATGGATTTTCAGGTCTATGATATTAAGATATTGTTATTTTCCACACCAATGTTTAAATCTCTCTATTGACATGCTTGTGTTTGTGTGCACTTTTGCTTACAAAAATGGGTGGGGCTAGGTGCAAGTCCTAGGAAAATTTTCAAAATAGATTACCCCAACTCATGGCGGCCTCCTAGGCAAAGGGTGGTTTCCATAGCATGGTATGGAGTTTCTTTACTCCTTCAAAGATAAAAATAATGTAGTGGTTGTTTTCTTATGTTGACTAAAAACATTTAGTGAGAAACATTGGTGGTTAGTCATGACTTTTGGTATTGCTAATGTTTCAACTACATTGAATAAGAATCATCAAAGGCATATTTCACCCACATTTGGGTAAAATATAGTGTTATATTTGGATGGAATATTGGTTTATATAAATAGTTGGGAAGATCATATGTAAGATGCTAATATTTCTCTTGACCTTATTCACCAACATAAATTTCAAGAAACAATGAGAAATCATTTGGGCATACTTTGATTCATTTCTTGGGTTTTGTTATGAATTATGCTAGTGTGAATGGATATCTAGCCAAGGTCAAAGTCCTTCAGGGTTGGCCCAATCCCTCTCATACTACATATATAAAGAGTTTAATCCTTGGTGGCATGAATTTCTATAGAAAAGTCATTCAACATTTTTCTCACAACGTTCAACCATTTCATCAAGTATCCAATCAAAATAATTTATCACGGAATGTTGCAACACCTAAGGGAATTCAACAATTCAAGGATTCCCTTTGCTGATCATCTTCAATTCTTGCTCTTCTTGATTTCCAACAACCCTTTGAGATAGACATTGATGAGTATGCGATAGGTGTTGTTCTTAATAAATGAGGCCACTCAATTGCATATTACTAGAAACACTTTCAACAAAAAAACATAATTACAATACATATGATGTAACGTACCCAACCACCCATAGGCTGGGCACACTACTTCAAAACTCGCTTCTGAACTATTTTTGAATTCTGATAAATTTTTAGTTAATAAAAATGCATGAAATATTCACATGCAGAGATAAAGATTCATGCTACAGTATAAAGAATGTTTAAACATTCCATGCATAGCAATAACCAACAATCAAGCACATAAAAAATGCACATGTCAGAGATATTAATCAATACACAATGGAAATAAATGTATAAGCAGAGAAACACATGATATATAGAACTTATATTTAATGAAATGAATCACCAATTGGATGCAGACCAAGGATGTTCCACCCAACCGTAGACACTGTTGTTCCAAGTCTCAAAAACAATGTCACTCCCGAGCCAGGGCTATGAATCCACAAGGATGGTTCCAGAGTGTCACTCAACTTCCTAAACAAGTCAAAACTCAATCTCTCACAAGCTTCTCAACACACAAAAAAATCTAAATTACACCAACTCTCTTCTACCCAACCTGCAAAACCCAAGAGAATGGACCCCCTTCTTTTCCATGAAGTTCCTCAGGCTGTCCACCTCCTTCCAGAGCTCCAGTGCATCTGGTCAAGAAACTCCATGCTGGGACTCTCAAGATTCACAACCATGGGAAAAAATTAACACATGCCAATGCATATCAGACATGCAGACATAAATTCATGGCTGGAATACACCAACAGTCATTACTACCAACAAAACCATGGCTCCTGTCCACAATTCGTTTTTCTTTCCCAAGACAAAATAAAAAAAATGAGGAATGAAGAGTGGGTGAAAGAACGAATGGAGAGAGAATAGAATTGATAGTGTGAACAATTAATAATGAGTGAGTGAGTGAACCCCCCAAATAGACGAAATATGGGTTTATATATTTCTTGGACTAAGAGAACCACATGGCCTTCCCCCAAGAATCTCATGTAATTGATATTCTCCATTAAAACAAATGGGTAAATAAAATATAAAATAAATACTTAAACCCTCAAGCTCCCTCTCTTGTGGAATCATAGCCCCCTCTAACTCTAGTCCTTGTCCGTCTATCAGCCAATGATGTATTTATTATTAATAATGATCAAAACATTACATTTCCTAGGCACATTGGCCCCTTTTAATTGTATGAACACTCTTTCCTTTCATAAATTAACAAAATACATTATTTAATATGGGCTCAAAACTGGGGTATTACATATGATAAATATATCTACACCTTGGTTCAAGCACTAAAGAAATGGTGTCATTAAATTGTTGGTAAGGAAAAAATCCTTCACACTAAGCATCAACCCCTTATGTTTATGAACTTTAAATCTAAGATTACAAAGACATCTTAAATGAGAATCTTTTGTTTAAATTTTTTATCCCATTATTAAGTACAAAATGGGGACTAATAATAAATTTGTTGATATGTTGAATATCCCTCCTTCCAAGGTTTTACATATTCCCAATATCAGATTCTCCTATGAAGAATGACAGTCTTTATGCTTCAAATGCATAATTTGAGTCAATTTTCATGTCTTTACAAGAACCTACAATGTTAAAACAAACTTTTTTTCTTAATTATATATTAAGAGATGGTTCGTTATACAAATTAAATAAGCTTCATGTTACATCTGGTTCAACACACCTCAGAGTCATCCATGATTGACACTCCTCTTTTATTGTGGTCGTTTTGGCACTTTGAATACTTTGCAATGTTTAGAGAAATATTTTTATTGGCCTTATATGAAGAAGCACATTGAATATTTTATTAGAAGATGTGCCTTATGCAATCGATATAAACCTTCTAATAGAAATATTGGATTCTACCAACCACTTCTATTTTCCTCATGTCCTCAAGAATCCATATCCCTAAACCTTATTAGTGATTTTCCCACTACTCTTAGTAAGCATGATTGTATATTTGTTGTATGTAGGTTTTGTTAAATTACTATATGTATACCCTGCAACAAAGAAATATATGTCTTTGGAATTTCTCTCACAATGTTCAACCACTTCATCAACTCTCCAATCATAAGCATTAATCATAGAATGTTGCAATAACTAAGGAATTTCAACAATTCAAGGATGCCCTTTGCTCATCCTTTTCCATCTTCAGTGGCACTCGTTTTTCCTGATTTTCATCATCCCTTTGAGGAGACTAATTCCTCATATTATTTTGTAGGCATTGTTTTTACTCAAGGAGGTGACATTATTGCATATCTGTTTGGAACAATTTGATTGCAAAATGTAACTACAACACATATTATAAAGAGTTCTATGCCTTGGTTCCAACACTCAAACATTGGCATCTTTACATCATCTTTGGTAAGGGAACTTTACTTATCACACAGATTGTTGGTTGGCTAAATCCTGACCCAATCCTCAAGATGGCGATAACTATGGGAATACCTACCCACTGTCAACTTAGATAGGTGAAAACTAAATGGATCTTTTGTGACTTGATAACTAGTTGAGGTAGCTTGATTATTACTTTGAAGAACATCGATGATGCATAGATTAAGAGAATATTTCTTCCTTAGATTTCCCATTGCACAAAGAAGGTTTTCTATAGTGGGAGAATTTATATTATCTTTGATAGACAAAAAATGCTACCATCCAAGCAATGACATGGGATGGTTTCAAAGCCTCTATCGAGGATAAATTCTATAATGCCAACTATTGGAAAGAACGACAATATTGGTAGCACCCATGAAAAAAATATAAACAAAAATTAAATGTTTGTATGTAAGAGTTCAAAAACTTTTCTATTTAAATCAAATTGATAATAATAGTTCGATGTCAGGTTAATTCTTCCATTTTAGAAGGAGTTTGATATGTTTGAAATATACACACTTGAAGATGCCTTTCAAAAGGCTAAGTTAGCACATGATAGTAATAATTGGGGGAAGCGTAACAATGTTTTTGACACTAATTTTAGTCAAAAGAAGAAGGCCATTGTAAAAGATTGCAGAACAAAGAAGTTATTTAATGGTACTATGTAATATAAGACTAACTCCAAATTACCTAAGCATAAACATAGTGCATTGAAGAATAATAATGTCCTTTCTAAATCTATTGCAAGCGTAGAGGACATGTCAAGGATGATTATTGGGGACTGCATCTATAGAAGTGTCATAAGTCAACCATGTTGAAGCAAGGAGAGAAATATATTTTAGTACCAAACTTTGTGATAAAAGGAATTTTCTCGATGACAATCATGCATCCTAGTCATGTAAAGAATAATTTGAGTGGAAAATTAACCCTTGGGTGTGAGGTCCCCCTATTGACTAACGATTGGATCATGGGATTCTAGAGAATTGTTGGATCAGTTCTTGAACTTTAATAAGCTAAGGATTACATGTACTTGTTATTATGTTTTAATTGTGTACTACTTGTTATGTTGACTAACTTCTAAAGTTGTTATATGGATTATGGGATCTTGGTATGCCTTACTTATCTTATGTACTTGTAGGATTTTATACTTTATTTGATTTACATCTAGTTTAACTTGCTATATTTTTATAGTATTAAAGAAAAACAAATAATTTTTATTTAAGAAACACCGAGACACACGTCCCCGCATCTATTACTGCAAGGGAATGATGCAATAACATCGATAAATAAGTACTTTATTAATCACACAAGATTCAATATCAATTATTTCTTGTACGAAATCATTATTTAGATACGAATTCATTATTTAAATATGAAATCTCATCTACCGCCTTCTTCTTTACATGACCAAAATCATGGGCCTAATTGGCATGATGTTGGCTTTGAATGACACAAGCAATGAATATAAAGAGCACGACCATGATGATGGGTGTGTCGTGACTTCCATGCATCACATTAATCCGATAAATTTCAAACGAAATGAGGACGAAATCAAACATATAGAGTGAATGTGTGAGTGATATTTTAGTTTGGAAACCCTCCCACATCATCAAGTCATGCAACCAATCTATCCATGTCAAATTTCAGTGCATACATAAATAGTTTGAAAACATTTCAGCACTAGCTTCATTCATAGGTCACTATTGCCCATGTCTAGCCATAGTACAATGCATTTTAGTTGCTTCCTTTAAAATTCGTTTGAGAGGCACGTCCCCGCATACAGTACTACAAGGGAATGCAATAACGTCGATAAATAATTACTTGATTAATCACACAAGCTTCAATATCAATTATTTCTTGTCTTTGTTTTTTTCTCTCATCTAAGTAGTTTTTTTCTCCATAAGGAATATTAGTACGAAATCATTAGTTAAATAAGAAATACCATCTACTACCTTCTTATTTCCATGACCAAAATCATCAGCCTAATTGGCATGGTGTTGGTTTTGAACGCCACATTATAGATATGATGAATATAAGGAGAACGACCATGACAATGGGTATGTTGGTAGTTCCATGCATCACATTAATCTGATAAAATTCAAACAAAATGAGGACGATATCAGTCGATATATAGAGTGCGTTTGTGAGTGATATTTAAGTTTTGAAACCCTCCCATATCATCAAGGCATGTGAATAGTATATCCATGTCAAATTTCAGTGCATACATAAACAATTTGAAAAAATTTCAATGTTGTCCCCATTCACAGGTCACTCTTGCCAACGTCTATCCCTAGTACAATGTCTTTTAGATGTTTCCTTTAAAATTCATTTGATACACACGTCTCTGCATCTAGTACTACAAGGCCATGCAATAACGTTGATAAATAAGTACTTGATTAATCACATAAGCTTCAATATCAATTATTTCTTGTCTTTGTTTTTTTCTCTCATCTAAGTACTTTTTGGTCCATAAAGAATACTAGTACGAAATCATTATTTAAATACAAAATCTCATCTACCGCCTTCTTCTTTCCATGACCAAAATGATGGGCCTAATTGGCATGATGTTGGTTTTGAATGACACAGATGATGAATATAAAGAGCATGACCATGACAATGGGTATGTTGGGAGTTCCATGCATCACATTAATCCAAGAAAATTCAAATAAAATGGGGATGAGATCGGATATATAGAGTGGGTGTGTGAGTGATATTTGAGTATGGAAACCCTCCCACATCGGCAAGGCATGGGAACAATCTATCCATGTCAAATTTCAGTGCATACAAAAACAATTTGAAAAAATATCAATGTTGGCCCCATTTATAGGTCACTATTGCCCATGTCTAGCCCTAGTACAATATCTTTTAGTTGTTTCCTTTAAAATTCATTCAAGAAACATGTCCCCACATCGTTGCTACAATACTATGAAAACAATGATGACATTTATGATGATGGTATAAAGATGAATGAACTTCTCTTGGTTTTGAGAATAATTTATTCTCTACTGAACAAGGCCAACCATGTGAAGGTCGAAGCTTATATTCCCTCTCCCCTCCCCCTCACATCACTCTCAATTCCCCAATACTCAATCTATGCAATAGAAAATTAATGAAAGAAACACAGTAATCATGCATAGAAACTACCAAAACAAAAATCAATTAAGATAAATGAAATTATGAGTTTGTAAATGGAAATTTTAGTTTAGTATATATGCTATGGCCACTATTTCCAGGTTTGACATAATAAACAACATGTAACATAGGATATAAAAAAATGACATAAAACTTAAAAACATGTAATTAACCCACATAAGTAAATTATTTAAAGAGATTATTTCATACAAATTAAAATATATAGTTACATACCTTATCCAACTCAACATCTGTATCATCCTTCTTCATCATCCAACTCGACATCTGTATCATCATCCAGTTCATAAATGGTGTTGAAAGGATTGATGATATCATCATCATCATCAATTTCATTTTTGAGCATGTCTTCATCGACATCATCATCAAGAACTGCATTGTCTCCTACACCTAGTTCATCTTCCCCGTCCTCTCCGTATGTCGGCCAATATTCCTTCTTTGTCTATGGGGAATCATCTTCTTCCTATATAGTATACTTTACTAGCGTTCCTCTTGGATAATATCTAACAACAAATGACCAATCCCTCTCACCCAGAACCTTTGAGTAAAATACCTATTCACATTGGCTTGGAAAAACATAGCGATCATGTCCTCTTTCAAACATCATTGTTTTAATCATCAAAAATCCTTGCTAAATAACAATTATTTCCTCATCACGTTCATGCATTCGTAACCTAAACCATTTGACTTCGAACAAAACTATTTTGAAGGAATTGAATTCACACTCAAGTATATCATCTAGATACCCATAATATCTATTTTCAGATTCTCGGGGATGTTTGTCACTCCTAGAGGAAAAATTAGTGACCTAGAATACTGCAGTTATCCCATTATCACAAGTTTTCCTGGTTTCATCCAACTGTTTGATGCGAAATTTATGGCCATTGCACCACATAGCCTTGTGGTGTTTCAGTGGAAATATGCCAGACATGTAAAATATGCAATGTTAATTAATAAACATATTTATATAACTTGGAAAGTATATGAAAAAAACACACCTCTAGTCACATTAATATAATATAAATTAATTGAATAAAATGGGTGAATTTTCTTGCCTATCCATATTTCAAACCATATGCTAAATCAATTTCCCTTTGTGTAACATTGGCATGTCCATTACGATGAGCTTTTGTAACCAATTCAGACCATTGTTTCCATGAAAACCTACCGCCATGGTGTTGTTTACATATTTCAATCCATACCTTCATCCAGTCAAGATTGTTTTCAATGTATAAATGTAGGGCATCTCAATATTGAGAAACTAAATAAAAAAATCATAGTTCACCAATACTAAAAATTAGTGAAAACCATGGCAAATATTAATAATTGATGAACTGATAAATAATAAATGAGTATGATCACGTATTACACACAAAATGAAAATTTATATGTATTATAAATCTCCACAATTTAATTACCTCTCACTTTCTTCATTCTATATTTCCCCAGTAGGTGCTCCCCTTAAACATTTTTGATGGATTTCACTTCCCTAATGTGATCCACTGCATGCATAGATGGAGCTGCTAATTTAGGAAGATACTGACTAATATACACCATGGATTGATATACCATATATCCCTCCACCATAGATTCACCCTCAGCCTTCAGGACGTGCTCTTTGTCTACCAAAGACTTTAATGATTTCAAATGCCTCTCCACCATCCACTTTGAACTTGTGTGTACAGGTCCACACATTTTAATCGCCTCAAATTGGTGTATGAGGTAGTGTTCTTGTGCATTGAAAAATGTTGGAGGTAGATACTTTTTCATTTCACACATTAGTCGAGGAATTTCTCTCTTCCAATAATTTATATCATCTTGATCGGTTTCTTTCAGTGACAACCATCTGTAGATCACGACGCAAGAAAATAACATGTTTCAACAAAAAATAATATATATCATATTACAAGTAAAATGTATGTCATTAAGTACAACAACAAATTGAAAACATATTTTGCATATAAATCACAACTAATTACCTCATGTATTTTCCAAGATCATATATAACTTGTTTGACGTTCTTGTCAAAGTCATTTGGGAGAGATAGAGGTAGAACATACTGTAATAATAAAATAGAATCATTATTTGTTTCCAAAGTAGACAAAAAAAAAGAAAAATCTTAAAAAATTTATACGACCAATATATAAATATGTATACCAAAATTATTACCTTAAAGAAGGTATGCCAATCATGTGTTTTTACCCCACCAAATTCACATTTCTTCATTAAAATATTATTTATGTTTGATGACAATCCTGTGGGAAATTTAATTCTTTGAATGAACTCTTTTAAATCATTTCTTTGTTTCTCTATTAATAACCACACCAGGTTATTTCGGTCTCCATCGCTATTTGATCAGATCACACTTTGCATTGCATGATTGGATTCATGAATGTCAGTACAAATTTTGATAATTATTTATTTATCCTTCCTACCATCTATGATTTGCCATAATGTTTCTGTCACATTCTTCCCGATATGCATTGTATCAAACAAATGAGATATTTTTATCTCCTCATAGTAGGGAAACCTCATGAATTGAGTGGGATAACATTTCATTCCTCATGGAAGTCCATTATTAATACCTTCACGACGACGGCGTTAAGATGAAGCATAAAAAAAATCACAACAATAATTATCAAATACGGAAAAATAAATTCAATAATTAAAATAAAAATTCAAAACAATATTACACATATGATACATAAATAAATTGTGTACATTGACGATTTTTGTTATATTCCAACCTCCATCACTGAGGTGTCATTCTTCATGGTTTTAATCTAGTCTCTTCTTTCCAATTGAAAAGATGTTTTTCAGTAGTACGATACTCATGGTTCTTAGGGAGGAAGTTCCTATACTCATCAAACACCATCTTTTCCAAACTTTTTGAATGAAAATACTTCATCTTAGGACCACAAATGGAACATGAAAACTTACCCTTCATTTGAAGACCTACACAGATGGAAAAACATGCATGTAATCTTTAAATAATTATATACTATTAAAGTGAAACAAAATGTTACATACTACAAAAATGTATTAGTCCTGGGGCATCATGAATTTTCCATACAATTATTCCACGGAATTGAAATTTCTTCTCCCCGATTGGCTTATAGATGCCATACATAGTGATGTCAACCCATAAATTTAGTAGCTAGTCGATAAGGGGATCGATATATACATTCATATATTTAACTTGGTACTTACCTAATTTTTTGAAATTACACATAATTAATACCACGGTATGTATATTATATAAGTAAATAAATAAATAAAAGACATTATAAAAAAAGAAACAAATGAAAATGTTACATAAAAAAAATTAATGTAAACAAATACCTGGAACAATAATTGTCAACATTATGTTGTCCCTCCTTATTGACATCCAATGAGGAATTCTATTGTTGATAACAAAAATAGGCCACACACCTAAGCTCTCCAAATGGATTAACATCGTTAACTGCCAATGAAATCCTAATATTACGAGGTTCGTCTTTAAATTCTTTCCATTTTCCCTCAATTTCCATAAATGCAAAAACATCTACAGGAATTCGAAGAATAACATATCCACTTATGTTCTGTGCATGGTAATCCATAAACAATGCTATGCTTTCACACCTAAACAATTGCTGCAAATGTGGAATTATGGGAATATGATGAAGAACCTTTCGAGGCACCCTATTTGTTACTTGATCAGTTCGATATCTATTGATATGAAATTGCGGACATTCTCTTTTCGACGCATGTTGTCCATAATATATAATATTATCATTAGGAAATGCATCTATTGTTTCATACTCCATTCCAATGTCTTTCATAATGGCATGTAAATCTTGATATGTGCGAGGTAAAAGATTTGACGATGCTAACCGAAATTCACCTAACAATCTTTAACATAAAAAATAACTAGTTAATATAAAGAATATTAATCATAAATATTGCATTCTTATTTTACACATTAATTAACATTATAAAAAAGAGAAACAAATCAACCTTTATGTATATGTGATGAAACATATTTCATACCTTAGGATCTATATCTTACAAGTTTTCACCAAATGATTTATAACCATTAAGTTCACCGCCAACAATGTAGCAGAGAGAATATTTTCTCTTGATCCTTTATAAAGTCATTTATTTTCCTTTTCTATCAGAGGTTCATCATAAATACCATCATTGTCCCCATCCTCATCCAACTGAGAGAACAAGTCTTGGATCATTTGATTTGTCCCATCATCTTGAACTATGTTATTATTTTCACCCTCTTCCATGGGATCATTAACTTGATCTTCATTATTCACTTCATGTTCCTTAGCTTGTACAACATAATTTCTACTACTACTCGGTGCATTCTGCATAAAGTTAGGGGGAAATTCTAACTTTATAATTACAAACAATCATGCAAAATTAGTGTGTATAACAAATATTAAAACAATATAAAAATTTATAAATACAATCAATATAAAGACAAATAAAGAATATATATCTAATTACCATAGGACGATCTCATTTGATCCCCCGTCAATGTGCCCATATCTCCTACAATGTCTTTTAGTTGTTCCTATCAAAATTCTTATGGGACATGTAGTACAACATATTTTGCAAGGGAAATAAAATTTACCGTCACCCTTTTCATCCTCTTTACTTTTTTTCCCACCTCTAATATTTTCTAACATTCTTCCCCACACAAAACAATGATGATTATCTTATAAAATTGAGTGGTGTAATAGAATATCTATTGTATTTTTCTAATGCAATTGACATATGAAAATAAATATTTTTTTCGCTTGACAAGAATACCTTATACCTTTTCTGAACCATTGTTGTTATAACAAAACTGTCGCAACATCTCTAAAATGAAAAATATTTATTATTTTTTCCCATCAAAATTCCGACAACAGTTGACCAAGTCAATGCTGACTCAGTCAAATAGCGGGTAACCATTTGAACAGAACAATGACTAGCCCTACTATCTTGGGAAGTGAGACGAATCTATATATATCATTGGTATTGAGATGAATATAGAGATATCATCGGTATTGAGACAAATATAGAGAATGCATCGATATTGAGACGAATCTATAGTTTTACATCTCAAGTCCAACGAATGTGGGCAAGATTGAAAAAAAATTGAAAAATTGAAATAGTTATCTTGTATTTTTCGACAGTACGAACAATTTTGTCTGTACCATCGAAAACAATTCATCGGTTTTTTTTTCAATATGTAGTAGTGAATTTCCTTGCTCATCCAGGAAAGTAAATTCCTTATTATAAGAGTCTATAACAACATGATGCTTGTTCGATCAATCCATACGAATGAGGAAATCATAGAAGCCCAAAGGTATGGTATTCAAATCAACTTTTGTGTGCAATCCATTCATTTCCATTGGATATGCCTTGACCATCTCATTAATTTTCCTTTTTTTTCCTGTAGCTAGCTGCACCAACCAAGGTTTTCGAAGCTTTCTTGTCAACAATTGGAATATTTCCACCATTTTAGGATCTAGAAAACTATGAAAATCTCCCAAGTTAATTAAAATAACAGTGGGTTGATCATTACTTACCTTCCACCTCGATCATGTGCAATTGAAACTTAGCTTGCTCGTTGTCCAAGGCTATGTAAATTATAGGTACACTTCTATCCATGTCTTTAACTATCACAACTTGCTGTACACTATTCATAGTCCTCAAATTTTCACCTCTTTGAGGGAAATATCTAAACATATGCTTTCTATCGCAATCGCAACACTTCATTGATTGCTTCCTTGGCCTAGTTTCCATTTCCTCAGTCATTCTGGGCTCCTTGGAAGTTGACTATCCTTGCACAATATTACTAAAAAATGGTGGCTTAGTCCCATTCTTCCTCTGTTCCACCTTGATTTTGATCTTGTCTTCCCAATCCTTTTGAAAAGTCAGTCTTCCTCTTTGTTGATCATAGAGATGTTTAGCTCTTCTTATATTTTCCTCCAATTGTATCTTATCACTAATAAATGATGGTAGCCCACTCAGTTACCTTTGAATATTCACATGTTCATCCTTGATAAAAGGAAAATATTTCAAAAGGTCTAAAAATGTCCTTTCGTACTCGTCTATGGTCATGATCCCAAGCTTGAGTTCACATAACTCCTTCATTTTCCTATCATAGTAATGCTTGGTTAAATATTTTGTTTCAAAATATCGCTTGAATTACCTCCAAGTAACCTTCTTCTCATCAATGTGCTACACTTGCACATACTAATCCCACCACATTGATGCTTTTCCCTTGAGCTGATAAATGGAATTTTTCCCTTCTACCCGTGAGGAGTAATAATGCAGCTAGAAGTATTTCCTCATACCCAAGAGCCATGTATCTGCATCCTCATCCTTCTTATGATCACCATCAAAAGTAGGAGGCTTGATCTTATTAATCTCTCCTCGTAGCTCGTCCACCCCAATCCTTCTCTTATGATTTCTAACAAGAGATGGGCTTGAACTACTACGTACTCTCCTTGCTGAATATCTTGGAGAGTGATGAATATTATTATAAACACTTTTTGTTTCTCTTCCCTCATCATGAGACCCGTGCCTTCCTAACCCACTTTTCTATGTCTCCTTATCCATATTTTTCTCAATTCTATCCAAGATTTGTAGCAACTTGACGTTGAATCCATATTTCTCCTCCTTGGCTTTCATAAGCCTATCATTATCATATTTATAACTTTCTGTTGATGTTTTTGTTAGCATCGGACAAGTGCTTCCACATAGGCATGTGTTTTTCATGTGGAATTAGTTGAAAACATTATAGTCTTGAGTTTACTTTAGTTAGAAGGAATTAATTAAAGAAAAATCGTATTTATTAGTGAATCGAGTTATTTAAGGACATGCTTAGCATGAAACATGTAATCTAAATCTTAAGTGTGTGTGAGAAGTAATCTAAACCATATATCACTTTGAATATTAGAAATACATTGCAACTCATGATTATAAAAGAAAGGCTAGGAGAAGGAGGAAGACACTTGTGTTGAGGGAGTCAACACGATCCAGACTGTTGATGAGAGTTTGAGGTTGAGAGACTTGGTGAGAGACCAAGGTAGGGACTTGTTCAAGATACACTTGTGAGAGAATTGGTGAGAGACTAATGTTGAGGATATCAAAGAAGGAATTTTTCTAGTATGAGGAGTTAGGAGCAAAGAAGGACTTTTTCTTACACTAAAGTTAGGAGATCTCACTGGTTGGGTGAAGAGAGTTCATCCAAGTATTGATGAGAGGGTTGAATCACAAAGGGAAATGATTCAAGATCTTGATAGGTGCAAAAGGAATTTCATCTAGAGGTCATACAGATGAAGGAGGAGAGAGAGTAGAAGTAACCATAGGTGGGTTTCAAGGAATATAAGCCACATGGAAGAGCATAGTCGTACTAAGCTTTCCATATGATATTTTCGTACACATCCACAGGTCTTAGAGGAGACATTTGTAGATATCCGCAAGTCAGAGAAGGATAGATCAGGGATGTCCATAGAACAAAGAAGGGCAAGTTGTAGATGCATTGGAAAACATGTTGGTACAAGGTCGTACAACAACACAAGAGTTTCTAGGTTTGTCTGTAGTGTAATTTATCTTAGTGGGCCATTATCCCTGTTATGGGAGGCCTAATTTGACCTTATTAAAAGCATCATTGGACTGGTTTTCCCTCCATGGATTTTCTAGGGGTTTTACCCAAAATTCTTGGTGTTCTTATGTGCTTGATTTGGTTTCCTTGTTTATGCTTCCACTGCATGTTTTTTTGAGTAACCTAGCTATGATTTAATTCAATAAATGTATTTTTCTTGGAATTAACTGTCAGGTTATAGGTTGAGGGAAATTTCAACATGGTATCAGATCATACCTAGGGTTGAAAGAGGTATATCAACACTTTGGACATCCTTTTGCAAAATTTTTATGATCTCTACCAAGTTCATACTCTCTTCTAAGCCTTCCCTATATCCATTGGATTATGTACCTTCAATACCCATACCAACTTAAAACCTTCCCATTTATTCATCCTGACTATAGGTTCTCTGTTCACCTGCCATAATTTTAATAATTGCGTTGATTCTGTCCTGAACCAATTGTTGTTAAATCTACAAAAAGTGCAGTAAGCAAGATTTGTTAGACTAATTAATGTGAAAATTTTATGAGAGTTATGCACAATTTGTCAGAATACTTTCTTTTCTTTTACCTTGGATGAATTTAACATCCAAATTCTAGTGTGCACACCTGAAATCACTATTTTTGTACACATCACAACTCTATACCACACACTTGTGGTTTTCTGTTCAAAATAAACTCCAAACTGTGCGACACCAATACTTAGCGCACACATTTATTTCATGTTGGTCTTTGGCTCATACAAGTCCAATGTTGAAACAAGGGATCTGACACTAATCTATAATGTCCCCAACCTCTCACACTGGTACACGTCACTACAACCTTAATTTTTGTCTCTATGATATTCTTTGTAGAATACCAAGATCACTAATGGACCATGCTACTTCAAAAATCCTAGTGCACAGATACTACTCATAATGTTCCTTGTTACAAGTAGACCAGAATACTACACACAACCTTAAGGTACTTCGTCCAAACCCAAGGTGGGTCTCTCTTTATGAGTACACTTATTTTAATACAATTATAGCAGTGGAATAAATTCAACAAACCTATACGTGTTTATCCCTTCATAGCACGTATATATACTACTTTGCGTGCAAACAATTTGCACACATAATACTACTGTGGGCACAATCAATCTGATGTTGCATGCATATTCTATCACCTTTGTGCGCACAAACAGTTTCACTGTGTTCTTGTTGATTCATACCTTGCCTTGGTATCTTCTAACCATACCACATAGTTTAATTTAACAAGAATACTTAATAATTGTCATGCCCACATATGTCTCGACATAGAGGAAAAAGGAACACACACACACACACACACATGTAGTAACATTACATAAAATTAACAAAAATATTTAGATGCAATTTCATGTAGGAAGATAAACCCATTTAAAAACAATATGTACATTATAGAAAAAAGTAATTAAACAAGACTGTGAAGGACACTTATCTTTTATGAAAAGTCACCAACTGCATGCAGGACTAAAAAATTCCTCCTAGTCATAAACTTTGTTTCTCATAACCTTTAAATGATAGCTCACCCCTGAGGTGGGGCTTAAAATCCATAGGAAAAAGGGTTCTTATCACCAAGATATGGTATGATATTCAACAAAAGACTTGTTCCAAGGTGCCAACTACTGCAACTAACCATAGTCCCTCATTCCCCACATGCTTGTCCCACCCCAGGAAGTGGGCCCCTTCTCTGCTCAACAATCCTTCAACTGCCCCACTTCCATTCCAGGGATTAAGAAACAATCCAGACAGAAAGTATCATATCCTTGTATCTAATTCCCAACACACCAGGGGGGAATTCCAACAAATATCTAACTTGGAGAGAAATGTTCACGGGCCAGACAACCCACCTCTTCAACAACAAATATCTCACCTGGAGAGAATTCTCACAGGTATGGAAACCCTATTTTTCTCGTAACAAGTCTTCCCAAGCATAGGGTTAAGAAATGACAACAAGTTACAAAAAAATACATATGCCTTTGAAGAGGAAGTTCATCTGAATGATCCTGGAATGAGTGATAATCCCCCTGAATTACACTAAGGCCAACAATAAATATTGCATGGTTATAAATGAACACTTATCACCTTCAGGACTAGATTTTATCCACTTGGTGACTCATTCCCATCCTTTGGAAACTTAGGATTAATACATATCCATAACTTAAACTTTCAGAAATATTAATAAAATATTCCCTTGACTTAAGCTCCCCCTTTTCCATTTTCTGTGGAGTTTATCCCCCTGTCTCTTTTAGTCCGAGTTGAGTCTGTGCACAATGATGCTATTATATTAACAATATTGAGGGTGATTACATTTACATTACAGGTGCACTGGCCTTTTTTATCCTCATGCAATCACCAAACTATGGGATGTGTGCACAAAACTGAATAAAAAAATTGATACCAACAACTCACCAAGTTAGAGAAGTATACACACACACACACACACACACACACACACACACACACACACACACACATTTACATTTGGGGTTCGGACTAGGGGTATTAGAGGGAATGAGGGAATCCGAAAAAGTAGGAAGCATAACAATTATGTATGCAAAAGCAGATAGACATGCAAAAACAATAAAAATAACAATCACGAATGTAAAAGGAACACACATGCACAAAGGTAGGAATAACACACTTGAACAATGAGTTGTCATGAGTTGTAATCATGAGTTGTCATAGGGTTTTGGGATAAGAGAATAAAATTTTGAACCCTAAATTCTATGTATAAATATGTAATGGGTTGGTGTTGGTTACTACTCTTATCTTTCTACTTTTGGGCTGAACTAGGTACATATATGAACAAGATTCCAACAAAACCCTCTAATACTATTGGCCCTCTTAGTAAACCCGAAGGAAACAAAACAAACAGGATATATTGCGCAGTCTCACCAAAGATAGTTCTATGGGTGAATGCAATGATTAGGTGCTTGCAGTATAGGAAAGAGTGGGGATCTGGGCTTGTGATTTCATCTTCTTAGGGCTTGATCTGGTTGTTTTTTCTATTATTATTAGTATTAATTCATTTGATAAATCTATTCATGCATTCTAATAGATCTAACATATGACATATCTCACAAAATTATCCATTCTTAGTCTAACTACTTGCAGAAGGTAAACATGCAAACAATCACAACACATAACACATGTGTTACCGTGGTTCACCCCCTCTTGGGCTACGTCCACAAAGATCTTGCTCTCACACTCTTTTATTATGGTTTTGTAATATATGGTGTTACATGCACTACAATTCTAATCATACAATCACAAACAAGTTCCCCGATCCTTGTGAGACTGACTAGATCGCACTAGGTTCCTCAGCCTGTGATCTAACCCTCAGGCTCTAGTTGCTTAGCTCTCCTACAACTCAACCAATTACAAACTTGGTATTAGATTTTATAGTAGTATCTTTCTTCGAACATTAAAAAACTTAGCACCACCTTTCCTAGACCTCCTAGGTACTTATATATACTAATTCTCAGCACAACAATTGTTACATTCTCTTACAAAAACCCTAACCCTAATACGGTTAGGTTTTCCTGCATGCACGCCTCACGTGATGCTTTTCCTATTTTTTCGACGCCTCTTTTCCTTCATTTCCAGCACACTCCCATGTTTTCCGATGTTTCTTTCATTCCTTCAAACCTTCTTCAATTTCTCCCAAAATTATCCTGCGCCAAAAGGCCCCCAAAATTGAAATCTTAACTCATCCCAAGTCACTCACGAATTCCATAATATTTCACTTCCTTTTCTAGTGCATCGTACATCTTTTCTATCCGCTGGCATTTCTCCTGAGCTTGGTTTCTCTTTTTTATCATTGCCTCTACCACATGCATGGTGACTAGAGGTATTAATATCTCTCCCCCCTTCTAGAATATCGGTTCGATATGCACTTTCTCTGTGTCGATCTCCATGACTAGATGATCTGCCTTCTCCTGTAAGGGATACAACTGAGCTTGTCTTTCCATCTTCTCTGCCTGCACCACTTTTTATTTTTGCTATAGGTTCTTCATCTTTGTGAAAGTTTTGATCTTTTCTGGAAGGGACATTGTCCTCTGTCACTTCTTGATATCTGTCATTGCTACGTGCAATTTATCTTCATGACCTTGCATCTCTTGTAGGCTCCCATCCTCTAGTACCTGTGTCCATAGTTGGGCACTCTTTTCCAACATCTCTTTTATTCTATGTATATTCTTCTTGATTTTCTCTACAGATGTTATCACATCTTGATCTCTTTTCATTGTGACATATGGAGAAGTAGTAGGTACTACATGCTCTTCTAGTTCCTTGATCTTGTCTTTGTATTTTTCCAAAGTCTTCACTATGTTTCTCATATTCTCTTCCGAAGACTCTCCCTTTGATTTTGTGCTGTCTAAGATGGCTTGAAATACTACATGCATATGGTTCTCCATCACCCCACTTTTTGCGACACCATATTTTATCTTTCCCTTCTTGTATAATTACCTCCTTCAGTGTGGAGTTATCCTCCTGTGCTATCTATAGATTCATTGCATCAGACCTTGGTTTGGATTGAATCTCATGCAGGACGCTAACCTGTAATTTATATAGTGCCTTTGTTGGAATCTTGGGAAAAGCCAGGTCCATTATCTCAATGTCTTTTAAAGGCTTCTGCGTTGTCTCATCATCAAGAAATATCATCTCAGGTGTTAATATAAAGTTGGCACTCCTATGCGCTATGATATTCATTGTTTCTTGAGCAGGGACTCCTTCCCTATCCTTTACTAGTGTATCCTTCTGTTGATGTTCTGCGCATATCTTCAACTTCTCCAACACAATATTTACCTCATATATTTTCTCCAGAATTGAAGCCTGGTGATTCTCGAAATTTTCCCACACCTCTGAAAGTCGATCTTCCACTTTCATGGCTATCAACTCCACATCATCTTCTTTCAATGATGTTTCCATTGGTTTTATGTGGGCCTTCTCCTTCTTCCTCGAGCCCTTTTCTTGCTCCACTATTCTCTTTCTTTGGGCCTCTGATGGATTTAATGCCTCAGGAATCTCTGTATCCATTCCTACAGCCTACACCATTTCTTCCTCCATAGGCTTCTCCTGTGTCTCCGTTCTTATTTCTTCTATGCATACCTGCTTTGTCTTTCCTCTTGGTGCATGTTCTAGGCACAGTGATCCTTGTGTAGAACCACACTGTGATTTATTATTTTTCCATCTTTTCTTTTGTACGAGACTTCTTCCCCCCTCTTTACCTTGTGTCATATTATTCTTTTTGTTTGTGCCATTTGTGCATGTCTGTTGCGCAGGGACTCTTCTATCCTGCATCCTAGTTTTTCTTCCTGGCACTGTCTTTGGGATCATTGGCATTTTCCACTCTTCATACCACTCTAGGACCTCCATCTAGATATCATGTGTCATCATGAAATAATTCAACTATAGCCACTCCTTGGTTTGATCCATCTTTTCTTGTAGCCACATACTATGGCATGATGCATGGAAATTCGCTATCTGTCCAAACTCTTGGATAGTTTCTGGTGAAATTCTCCATGTGTCTACCAACCTATTCTAGATCTCCTTTAGGTACAACATGAATACATCGCTGTTGATTTCCTTTTCCTTTGGATCTGCTGTTCTTCAAAGAGATGTGTTGTGTGTTGTGCCACACTTTCCTTTTCTCTATAGGAATACACTGTATGTGGGTTCTTTCTATCCCACCAATGCAATGGGGATGAGTAACCACGAGTATTGGAACTTAGAACCCCAATATTGTGTGTCTTTGTAGTCTTCCAAGAAGTATTTTCATAGATAAGGGTCCCAAATCATCAATCTACCCTCCGTGCACTGCGTTGTGGCTGATACTATGCCTATGGGTACCTCCTCCTTTATACATTTTGACATTTTCTTGCAACCTAACAGTCTTGTTGCAAATATGGTCTCAGGATTATTGATGTCACTGATCCTGATTCCCCTGTTACCTCTCTCTAAGCCATACTTTACTTTGATTTCATGAGAAATGGATTTTTCCTTTGTTTATTCTTCAGAATAATAGTCTGGCTTATTCCCATCCATGGGTAGCCCTGTGATTTCTGCGATCAAATCAACATTGATAGGCACTGGCCTATCCATCCATAAAATCCCTCCATGTACCCTTTCTAGGAGTTTCTTGACACATCCATTGATGCATTTAGCACTCCTGAAGTGTAGTATATCCACTGAATTCGTAATTCCTATGTTTAATAGCCCCAGGATCCACTACGCAGGCTCCAACAGTGGCATGCCTGGTGGGCCTTCACCCCTGCTCTCCAAGTAATTTTCTGGCACCAAATCCGGGAATTTTACTGCGTCAGCCACATCATCGTCAGAGTATCTGATGGCATCTACTCCTCCCACCATTTTATCACCGACCTTCCCTCCCTTAGGAATCTTAGGCATCACTATGGCCAATTTATCTTGTGTGCATTGTACGCCTTGTGTACTTCTCTCTGCTCGTGCCTTCTTTTTCCTTTGTGGGGACAATACCCCCACTACTGGCATAGCCTCGAGCTCTATTTTACAGTATTCTTATGTTTCTAGGCCCTACTCTAGACCCTTCCGAGTTGAATCCATGGTCTGTCCTTCCTATTGCATCCGTTTTCCCCTGGACATGTCAGATTATTTCCTTTCTGCATCCTCCTTTGGTTGTTCGACCTCTTGTGTTGGTTTTGTTCCTCCTCTATGTGCGTGGTAGTAGGCTCATATTCCGGCATGTGAATTGTGTCCACATCCATGACTGTGGGCATATCCTGTGTTCCTTTTTCTGTCACTCGAGCACTACTTCTCGTGTTCTGCCCAGTTTTGCACAACGCTCTGACTCTCAGTGGTGACATTCTGTTGAATTCAAACTACTGACCACAAATCTCCAGTTGTTTTTATCTCTTCGTAGTCTTTTGCACTCAACTCTCACTCTTCACTCTTCTCCTTAGTGAAAAAATGAAAATGAATATTTCCCCCCCTTTTTGACTTTTACAATGGGACGCGAAAGGACAATTGTTTCGTACTGACAGTTTTTAATTTTTCACTTTTTTGTACGTGGTCCACTTTTTATGTCTATCAACTATTCTCCAGCATGCAGTGTCTTCGACACTGGTGTTTCTGCGGCACACTATTAGTGCTAATATCTATATTACATCAAAACTTGTAATCGACTCCTACATTTTTGTCTTTTTGTTACATTTCTTCTTTTTATGGATTTTGTCTTTTTTCTGCTAACATCTACTACACAATATGTACATGTTTTCTTACTACGCTGTAACTTTTTAAGTTCTAGGAGGTCGACTATCCCGATATAGTTTCATTCAACTCCCATTGATCATTCCTTTAAGATCTTCTCCTGCGAGATCCTTTAGTTGTACAGATCCCCCATCTACGACATTCTTTACTTCATAGGGCCCTAGCCAGTGCATTCTGAACTTACGAGGATGTTACAAAAATTTACTGTCATACAACAAGATTAGGTCTCCCTCCTTGAAACTCTTCCTCTTGATGTTTCCATCATGCCAAGATTTGTCTCTTTCTTTCTATACTTCTTGATGAAATCCTGCGAGAATCCTATCCTCCTCTATATCTATTAGTTGATTCAACATTTCCTTCACTGCTCCGCTATTGCTAGATCTACCTTCTGATACTAGTTCTCTTCCAGTTGTAGGGCTTCCTACAGAGCCTCTTCTTGAGTTTGAAACATATGTTACCTCAAAGGGTATTTCACATGTGGTAGTAGTGAATTCAAAAAGAGATGTCTATATTGCATGTCAGTCATGACATATTTCAATTTACCCTTCAACCGTTTGAACCTCTGATTGATCTCCCAAACAGAATCACATGGTTTTTGTATGATTTCAATCATCTCATTCATGTATTGATCCTCTGAACTGGGCTTATAAAATTAATTTATCAACAACTTCTTCACATCTGCAATAGTATGTGTTGTTCTTGGTGGGTTGTTTACAACTAAGCTCATGTACCAATCCAGTGTGAGGTCTTTTAGCATGATAGCTAACTGCACAAGTTTTGTATCCTCATATGTGATCTGCTTTGCTTCCCAAATATTCTCATTGATAAACACGTTCTTTTAGGGATACTTTGATGCTTCTCCCTTGAATTCAGGTAACCTGATGGTGGGATCATGTCCTACCATTTTGAACGGTGATAAGATACGACCTCCGCATGGTATAGATACTTGACTACTACTTCCTGAACTGGCTCCTCTAGTTGCTTCTCCTTGATTGGGTGCACTTCCTGCTGTCTTTATTCTACTAAAATTTAGTTGTCTAAATGATGGTGTTCTTATTGGTGTATTAGTCACACATGGGTTTATGGGTTCCACATTGACACTAACATGGATGGGAGTGTTGCCTTATGTTCCCACCATTGGACCTATTGTCTTCCTTTCATATGTTGTGTGTAGGATTTCCTAAATCTTTTCCATAGCTCAGAGATCCTCTACCTCTTCTTCATCACTTTCCAAGCCCTCTCTATATACTATGGCTCTATTCTTGTTATTCATCTTATACTGGTAGGGTACTTCATTGCAAATTTCTCTAGTTGTTTCCATGATCTGCTTTATATGATATTCCTCCATCATGATTGGGTCCAAGGCCTCCTCTTTCTTTCTTTATTCATATCTTCCTCCCTTTATACAGATATTGTCAGTGCTTCCCCCCTTCCCCCATGCACGTATGGAAGTTTAATTGTCTTCTTCCATAGTCATCACACCCTTGTTGTATAGTAAGATATTGATGAAATTTTACATCGATATTATATACCTACCTCTGGGTGCCTTAAGCAAATATTTCTATATTGCATTGTAAGACTTTGTAGTATCTACTACAAATTCTGTGATAAACCTTGCAACAATATTGTCTAGCCAGAAATCTACTGTGCTTGTGAATTTTTTGTTAACTTGTTGTAACTGCATGATATCCACTGGATTCCACTCAAGCCACTCTTGCAATACATGTGGAAAATCACAGAAAAAACCTGATGCAATTCGCTAAACACGTACCTATCCAGATATTTGCATGGTGTTAACTTAGGGTTTCTGTTATCCTTCTGCGCAAACTTGAGGTCCTTTGTTTTCAACCAGATTTCGATCTCTGCCTTCATGGGATTCCATGGTATGAACATTCCCTTCTATAGTTTCATTATTTTTGTGATTCTTTCATGGATCCCACTCACTCAATCCCATGTATTTCGAGCTGTAAACATAACCATTTCTTGGTTACTACTCTCCTCTTTTTGATTTTTGGATGACCCATGTTCAAATCTGAACAAGATTCCAACAAATCCCTATAAAACTATCGGCCCTCCCAATAAATGAGAAGGAAACACACCACACATGATATACTATGCAATATCACCCGAGATAGTTCTATGGGTGACTGCAATGATCATATGCTTGCAGTCTAGGATAGATTAAGGATCTGGGCTTGTGATTTCATCTTCTTAGGCCTTGATCTGGATGTTCTTTTTGTTATTATTAATATTCATTTATTTGATAAATCTATGCATGCATTATAACAGATATAACATACAACAGATCTCATAGAATTATCCATTCTTAGTCTAACTACTTGCAAAAGGTAAACAAACAACCAATCACAACACATAACACAGGTGTTACCATGGTTCACCCCCTCCTGGGATACATCCAAAAAGATCTGGCTCTTAGGCTATTTTATTATGGTTCTGTAATATATGGCATAGTGGGCACTACCGTTATGATCATATAATCACATATGGGTTCCCCGATCCCTGTGAGACTGACTAGATCGCACCAGGCTCCTCATCCTATGATCTAACCCTCGAGATCTAGCTGCTTAACTCTCCTATAGCTCAACAACTTTCAAAATTGTTGTTAGATCTTACATTAGTCTCCTTCGTCGAACATTACAAACCTTAGCACCACCTTACCTAGACCTCCTAGGTACTTATATATTCTAATTCTTATCTCAACAACTGTTACATTCTCTTACAAAAACCCTAACCCTAATGTGGTTAGGTTTTCCTACATGCATGCCTCACGTGCATCTTTTCCTCTTTTTTTGATGCCACTTTTCCTCTATTTCTGGCATGCTCCCCTATTTTCCAAAACTTCTTTAATTCCTTCAAACCTTCTTCGATTTCTCCCAAAATTGGCCCGTGCAAATAGGCAGACTCCTCATCCTACAATATAACCATCGAGATCTAGTTTCTTAACTCTCCTACAACTCAACAACTTAAAAAATTGGTGTTATATCTTACAATAGTCTCCTTCGTTGAACATTACAAAACTTAGCACCACCTTACCTAAACCTCCTAGGTAATTATATATCCTAGTTATCAGTTCAATAGATATTACATTCTCTTACAAAAACCCTAACCCTAATGTGGTTAGGTTTTCTTGCATGCATGCCTCACGTGTTGCTTTTCCTCTTTTTCCGGTGCCACTTTTCCTTTATTTTCAGCACACTCCCCTATTTCCATCGCTGCTTTAATTACTTCAAACCTTCTTCAATTTCTCCCAAAATTGGCCTACGCCAACATGCCCCCAACACTGACATATTGAATCATCCCGAGTCACTCAAAGACTCGAACATATTTAACTGGTTTTATCAGTGCGTCATACATATTTTCTATCTGCTGGCATTGCTCCTGATCTTGGTTATTCTTTTCTATCATTCCTCTACCACTTGCGCAGTGACTAGAGGTATTAATATCTCTACCCCCTCCAAGCCTATCTATTCGATGTGCACTTTTCCTGCATCAATATCCACGTCCAGCTGCTTTGCCTTCTCCTATAAAGGATCCAATTGATCCTATCTTGCCATCTTTCATTCCTGCACTACTTTTTCTTCTGCATGTAGGTTGTTCATCTCTGCGGTAGTTTTGATATTTTCTAGAAGGGACATTGTCCTTTGTCACTGATCGAATATTTCATTGATGTGTGCAATTTATCTTCCTACCCTTGCAACTCTTGTAGGCTCCCATCCTCTAGTATCTATGTAAATATATGGGCACTCTTTTGCAACATCTCTGTTATTCTATGTATATTATGCACAATGTTCTCTGCAGATGCTATGGCGTCCTTCCTTCTTTGCGCTATGACGTCTAGAGGAGTAGTAGGTACTGCCCGCTCTTCCATATCCTTGATATGGTCTTTTTATTGTTGCAAATACTGCACCATCTTTCTCATCTTCTCTTCTTAAGACGCTCCCTATGATTTTGTGTTGTCTGAGATGGCTTGAAATACTACATGTATCTAGTTCTCCATCTCGTCCACTTTTTGTTGCACCATCATTTTATCCTACCCTTATTGGCTGATGACCTCCTTAAGTGTGGTGTTATCCTCCTGTTCTATTTGTAGATTCGTTGAGTCAGACCTTTCTCTGGAATAAATCTCATGCATGAAGCTGACCTCTAATTTATATAGTGCCTTTGTTGGAATCTTGGGCAAAGCCAAGTCTAGTGTCTCAATGTCTTTTAAAGGCTTCTGCATTGTCTCCTCATCAAGAAATAAAATCTTAGGTGTTAATATAAAGTTGGCACTCTTCTGCGCTATGATCGCACCAGTTTCTTGAGCAAGGAATCCTTCCCTAACCTTTACTGGTGTATCCTTATGTTAATGTTATGCTTGTATCTTCAAATTCTCCAGTGCAGTTTTAACTCCTGTATTTTCTCCAGAATTGAAGCCTGGTGATTCTTGGAATTTTCGCACACCTATGACAATCGATATTCCAATGTCGTGGCTATCAAATCCACATCATCTACTGTCAGTGATGTTTCCATCGGTTTTCTATGAGCCTTTGCCTTCTTCCTGGAGTCGTTTTCTTACTCCCATGTTCTCTTTCTTTGGGCCTCTTATGGCTTCGATGCCTCAGGCATATCTGTATCTATGCCTATATCCTACACCATTTATTCCTTGATAGGTTTCTCTCATGTCTCCATTCTTATTTCTTCTGCGTGCACCTGCTCTGTCGTTCCTCTTGGTGCATGTTCTGGGCGCGGTGATCCTTTTGTAGAACCACACTGTGATTTTTTCTTTGTCCAAATTTTCTTTTTTATGGGACTTCTTCCTCCCTCTTGACCGTGTGTTGTATTCTTCTTTTTTTTTGTGCCATTTGTGCCTGTCTGCTACACATGGAATGTTTTGTCCTACGTTCTAGTTTGTCCTCCTGGCAATGTTTTTGGGATCATTGGCATTTTCCACTCTTCATACCACTCCTAGACCTCCATCTAGATATCCTACATTGTCACACAGTAATTAAACTGTAGCCACTCCTTGGCTAGATCCCTCTTTTCTTGTAGCCACATACTATGGTGTGATGCTTTGAAATTCACTATATGTCCAAACTCTTGGACAATTTCTGGTGAAATTATCCATGTGTCTGCCAACCTATTATGGATATTCGTTAGGTACAATGCAGATACGTCCCTATTGATTTTCTTTTCCTTGGGGTCTTCTTTTCTTCGAAGAGATGTGTAGTGCATTGTGCCACACTTTCCTTTTCCTTGCAGGAACACATTGTATGTGGGTTATTTCCATCCCACCAATGCAATGAGGATGAGTAACCACAAGTAGTGGAACTCAAAGCCCCAATATTGTGTGTCTTTGTAGTCTTCCAAGAAGGAGTTTAGTAGATAAGGGGCCTAGTTCATTGAGCTCCCCTTCGCGCACTGTGCTTCAGCTACTACTACACTTGTAGGTACCTCCTCCTTTCTACATTTGCGCATTAACTTTCTACCTAACAATCTTGTTGCAAATTTGGTCGTAGGATCGTTGACTTCACTGATCCTAATTCCTCTGTTACCTCTATCCACGCCATAGTTTTCTTTGATTTCATTAGAAATGGATTTTGCCTTTGTTTTTTATTCTAAATACTGCTCTATCTTCTCCCCATCCATGGGTATCCCCGTGATTGTTTCGATCAAATCAACATTGATATGCACTGGCCTATCCATCCATAAAATCCCTCCATGTACCCTTGCTAGGAGTTTCTTAACACATCCATTGATGTGTTTACCACACTCGAAGTGTGGTATATCTAGTGAATTCATAATTCCTACATTGTATAGCCCCAATATCCACTACGTAGGCTCCAACAATGGCATGCCTGATGGGCCTTCTCCCCTACTCTCCAAGTAATTTTGTGGTGCCAAATTTTGGAATTTTACTGTGTTAGCCACATCATGGTAGAAGTATATGATGGTATCTAATCCTCCCACTATATCCTCATCGACCTTCACTTCCTCAATAATATTAGGCATCACTATGGCCAATTCCTCCTGTACGCATTGTATGCCTTGCGAACTTCTCTCTGCTCATGCCTTCTTTTTCCCATGTGGGGATGATACCCCCATTGCTAGCATGGCCTCGAGATCTGTTTCATGGTATTCTTCTGGTTCTAGGCCCCGCTCTAGACCTGTTGAGTCAAATTCATGGTCCGTCCTTCATACTGCATCCCATTTCCCCTGGACACATCAAATTTTGTCCTTTCTGCCTCCTCCGATGACTGTTTGGCCTCCTGTGCTGGGTTTTCTTCCTCTTCTATGTGTGTGGTAGTAGTCTCATATTCTAGCGTGTGAATATTGTCCACATCCATGACCATGGGCATATCTTGCGTTCATGTTTCTGTCACTCAAAAACTACTTTTCATGGTCCTTTGGTTCGTCACGACGCTCTGACTCTCAATGGTGACATTCTGCGGAATTCAAAATACTGACCACAAATATCCACTTTCTCATATCACTTCACACTCTTTTTCACTCAACTCTCTTTCTTCTCTCTTTTCCTTAGTGAAAAAACACAAATGACTATTCCCCCCCCCCTTTGTTTCACAAATCTTCTCACATATAAAAAAGTTCTTTTCGGGATCCTCTGTTGCTTCTCCCTTGAATTCAGGTAACCTAATGGTGGGATCATGTCCTGCCATTTTGAATTTTGATGAGATACAACCTCCACGTGGTGTAGATACTTGACTACTACTTTCTGAACTGTCTCCTCTAGTCACTGCTCCTTGATTGGGTGCACTTCTTGCTGTCTTTCTTCTACTAAAATTATGTTGTCTAAATGGTGTTGTTCTTATTGGTGTATTAGTCACACATGGTTTTATGGGTTCCACACTGACACTGACATGGATGGGTGTGTTGCCTTATGTTCCCTCCATTGGATCTCTTGTCTTCCTTTGATATTTTACACGTAATATTTCCTCAATATGCTCCACAGCTCGAAGATCCTCTACCTCTTCTTCATCACTTTCCAAGTCCTCTCTATCTGTTATGGCTCTCTTCTTGTTATTCATCTTATATTGGTAGGGTACTCCACAACATGTTTTTCCAGCTATTTCCATGATCTTCTTGATCTGATCTTCCACCATCATGATTGGTTCCAAGGCCTCCTCCTTCTTTCCTTTATTCATCTCTTCCTCCATTTCTCTAGCTCTTGTCAGTGCTTCCCCCTTTTCCACATGCACACAAGGAAGTTTAGTTGTCTTCTTCCATAGTCATCACACCCTTGTTGTACAGTAAGATATTGATGGAAGTATACAACGATCTGATATACCTACCTTTGGGTCCCTTCAAGAATTCTTTCTCTGCTGCACTGTAAGACTTTGCAGTATCTACTGCAAATTCTATGATAAACCCTGCAACAATATTGTCTAGCCAGAAATATACTGTGTGTGTGTGAATTTGTTGTTAACTTGTTGTAACTGCACAATCTCCACAGGATTCCACTCGAGCTATCCTATTCAATTTGTAGAGTGGTTTTATCTCAAACTCAATAGCCACTCCTGCAATACATGTGGAAAATCATAGAAAGAGACCTCATGCAAGTCACTAAACACGTACTTGTCCAGATATTTATGTGGTGTTAACTTAGGTTTTCTTTTATCCTTCTGTGCAAACTCGAGCTCCTTTGTTTTCAACCATCTTTCGATCTTTTCCTTCATTGGATTCCATGGTATGAACATTCCCTTATATAGTTTCATTCTTTTTGCGATTCTTTCATAGATCCCACTCACTCAATCCCATGCAGTTCCAACTGGAAATAGAACCATTTGTTGGTTACTACTCTCCTCTTTATACTTTTGGGCTGACCTAGGTTCAGATCTGAACAAGATTCCAACAAAGCCCTCTAAAACTATCAGCCCTCCCGGTAAACCATAAGGCAAAAAAACAAACAATATATACTACGAAATCTCACCCAAGATAGTTCTATGGGTGACTGCAATGCTCAAATGCTTACAGTCTAGGAAAGAGTGTGGATTTTGGCTTGTGATTTCATCTTCTTAGGCCTTGATTTGGTTTTTCTTTCTGTTATTATCAATATTCATTCATTTGATAAATCCATGCATGCATTCTAATAGATCTAACATATCACAGATCTCATAGAATTATCCATTCTTATTCTAACTACTTGCAGAAGGTAAACAAGAAACCAATCACAAAATATAAAACAGGTGTTACCGTGGTTCAACCCCTCCTGGGCTACGTCCACAAAGATTTGGCTCTTTGGTTCTTTTATTATGGTTCTTTAATATATGGTTCCACACACACTATAGTTTTGATCATACAATCACAAACAGGTTCAACGATCCCTATGAGGCTGGCTAGATCGCACCAGGATCCTCATCCTGCGATCTAAACCTTAGGATCTAGTTTCTTAACTCTCCTACAAATAAAAAACGTGAAAAATGGGTGTTAGATATTACAGTAGTCTCCTTTGTCAAACATGAAAAACCTTAGCACCACCTTACCTAGAACTCCTAGGTACTTATATATACTAACTCTCATCTCAACAACTGTTACATTCTCTTAAAAAAACCGTAACCCTAAGGTGGTTAGGTTTTCTTGCATGCACGCCTCAAATGCTTCTTTTCCTCTTTTTTCTAGCGTTGCTTTTCCTTTATTTCTAGCGTGCTCCCATGTTTCCCGATGTTGCTTTAATTCCTTCAAACCTTCTTCGATTTCTCCCAAGATTGTCTTGTGCCAATAGGCAGGCTCCTTAACCTGTGATCTAACCCTCGAGATCTAGTTGCTTAACTCTCCTACAAATCAACAACTTACAAAATTGGTGTTAGATCTTACAAAAGTCTCCTTCATCGAACATTACAAACCTTAGAACCACCTTACCAAGACCTCCTAGGTACTTATATATATTGATTCTGAACTCAACAACTTTTACATTCTCTTACAAAAACCCTAACCCTAATTTGATTAGATTTTCCTACATGCATGCCTCACATGCTATTTTTTCTCTTTTCCCAATGCCACTTTTACTTTATTTTCAGTGTGATGCCATGTTTTCTAGTGCTGCTTTAATTCCTTCAAAACTTCTTTGATTTCTCCCAAAATTGGCTTGTGCTAACATGTCCTCAACACTGACATCTTGACTCATCCCGAGTCACTCATGGACTCCAACATATTTCACTGCTTATCCCAGTGTGTCATACATCTCGGCTATCCACTGGCATTGCTCCTAAGCTTGGTTGCTCTTTTCCGTCATTTCCTCTACCACTTGTGTGGTGACTATAGGTATTAATATTTCCCCCCTCCAAGATTATCTCTTTGATGTGCACTTTTGTTGCATCTATATCCATGAACAACTACTCTTCCTTCTCCTATACGGGCTCCAACTGAGCATGTCTTTCCATCTTTTGTGCATGCATCGCTTTTTCTTCTGCCTGTAGGTTCTTCATCTCTGCGAAAATTTTGATATTTTGTTGCAGGGACGTTGTCCTTTGTCGCTGCTTGAAATATGTCATTTATACATGCAATATATCTTCCCACTCTTGTAGCTCTTGTAGGATCCCATATTCTAGTAGTTGTGTTCATAGCTAGGCACTCTTTTCCAACATATCTATCATTCTATGTATATTATGTGTGATGTTCTCTATAGATGCTATCGCATCCTTCTCTCTTTGTACTCTGATGTCCTTAGGAGTAGTAGGTACTGCACACTCCAATTCCTTGATCTGGTCTTTGCATTGTTGCAAATTCTTCACTATCTTTCTCATATTCTCTTCTGAAGATCCTCCCTTTGATTCTACGTTGTCTGAGATGGCTTGAAATACTACATGTATATGGTTCTCCACCTCGTCCAATTTTTGTTGTGCCATTTTTTTCTTCTTCCCTTCTTGGCTGAGGACCTCCTTCAGTGTGGTGTTCTTGTCCTGCACTATCTATATATTCATTGCATCATACCTTTCTCTGGACTGAATCTCCTATGTGACGTTGACATTTAATTTATATAGTGCCTTTGTTGGAATCTTGGGCAAATCCAAGTCCAGTGTTTCAATGTCTTTTAAAGGCTTCTTTATTGTCTCTTCATCAAGAAATAACATCTCATGTGTTAATATAAAGGTTTCACTCCCCTTCTCTATGATCTCCACTGTTTATTGAGCAGGGAATCCTTCCCTAGCCTTTACTGGTGTATCCTTTTGTTGTTGTTCTGCCCGTATCTTCAATTTCTCCAACACATTTTTTACCTCCTGTATTTTCTCCAGAATTGAATCCCGGTGATTCTAGGAATTTTCCCACACCTTTGATAGTTGATCTTCCACTTTCATGTCTATCAGCTCCACATCATCTGCTGTCAGTGATGTTTCCATCAGTTTTCTGTGGGCCTTCACCTTCTTCCTGGAGCCACTTTCTTGCTCCCTTGTTCTCTTTCTTTAGGCCTCATATGGCTCCGATGCCTCATTCATCTCTATATCCATGCCATATCCTACGCTATTTCTTCCTCCATAGGTTTCTCCTGTGTCTCCATAATTATTTCTTCTATGCGCACCTGCTCTATTGTTCCTCTTGGTGCCTATTCTGGGAGAGGTGGTCCTTGTGTAGAACCACGTTGTGATTTCTTATTTTTTTTAATTTTCTTTTTTATGGGACTGCTTCCCCCGTCTTAGCCTTGTGTCATCTTCTTCTTTTTGTTTGTGTCATTTGTGCGTGTTTGCTGCGTAGGGACATTTATGTCTTGCATCCTAGTTTGTCCTCCTGGAACTGTCTTTGGGATCATTGGAATTTTCCACTCTTCAGACCACTTCTGGACCTCCATCTGGATATCTTGTGTCGTCATGCAGTAATTCAATTGTGGCCACACCTTGGATGGATACTTCTTTTCTTGTGGCGACATAATATGGAGCGATGCTTGGAAATTCTCTATCTGTCCAAACTCCTGGATAGTTTCTGGTGAAATTATTCATGTGTCTACCAACTTGTTTTGGATCTCCATTAGGTACAACACAAATACGTCGCTGTTGATTTTCTTTTCCTTGGGATCCATTGTGATTTGAAGAGATGTGTAGCGCACTGCATCACACTTTCCTATTCTCTGTAGGAACACATTGTATGTGGGTTCTTTCCATCCCACCAGTGCAATGAGGATGAGTAACCATGAGTAGTGGAACTCAGATCCCCAATATTGTGTGTATTTGCAGTCTTCTAAGAAGGATTTTAGTAGATAAGGGGCCCATCTCATTGAGAACCCCTTCACACACCACGTTGCAGCTGCTACTACACCTGTGGGTACCTCCTCCTTTCTACATTTGAACATTAGCTCACAACCTAATAGTCTTGTTGCAAATCTGGTTGCAGTATCATTGATGTCACTGATCTAGATTCCCCTATTACCTCTCTTCGCACCATACTTTGCTTTTATTTCATCATAAATGAAATTTTCCTTTGTTTATTCTTCAAAGTAGTGCTCTATCATCTCCCCATCCGTGGGTAGCCTCGTTATTGCTGCGATCAAATAAACATTGATAGGCATTGTTCTATCCATACATTAAATGCCTCCATGTACCCTTTCTAGGAGTTGCTTGACACACCCATTGATATGCTTATCGCGCTCGAAGTGCGATATACGTAGTAAATTCATAATTCCTATGTTGTATAGCCTCAGGATCCACTGCGCATGCTCCAATAGTGGTGCGCCTGATGGGCCTTCTCCCCTGCTCTCCAAGTAATCCAGTGGATCCAAATCTGGGAATTTACTGTGTAAGCCACATCATGGTCAGTGTATCTGATGGTATCTACTCCTCCCACTGTAATGTCCCTAGCCACCCATGGACAGGTCAGACTACTCCAGAGAACACTCTTGTTCTCTCACTACGAAACATACTGTAGCATACCCAGCTTACCAACTGAGTTGTGCCACATAAATTTTACGAACTGCATGCAATTAAAACATACACACAGTGCTCTTGTGGAAGCTTTATATATAAAATGTAAACAGACAAATACATTACGTAAATTCATGGATTCATATTGAAATAATACTAATGGAGACATGCAACATATACAAGAGATACCCATAAAAATAAACATGTAAATAAAAATGCAGCATATAAATTTATCACGCAGTTGACACTTATCTTTGCAAGGATATCAAGAACTGAGTGCAGACTTTCCACAAACCTACCAGCCATAGACCACACTGCTCATCACTCTCAATAGTGGGTCACCCCCGAGCTGGGACTAAAATCCACCCGGGTAAAGGGATTCCTATCCAGGCTAAGGCTCATGGACAATAGGAAAGACTCTGTCTCAGGTGCTCACTCAACTAACAACCTACATCCTCTCATTCCCTACATGCCTGTCCCACCCAAGGAAGTGTTACCCTTCTCTTCTCAACAGTCCCTCGGCTGCCCCACTTCCCTTCTAGGGCTTCAGCAACAGGTCGGACTGAAAGTCTCAGAGCACTATAGCTGCAGTTTAGCACCTACAAAAATCAATCCCCAACAATTCTCTCACTCAGAGAACTTATCATGGGCCTGACAACCCGCCTCTTCAGTATCCCACGGGCTTGACAACATGAATGGATATGAATACAAGTTTGGGTACAGTGACAGTAAGGTATGGAGGATAACTGACTGAGTGAGTGATCATCGAATCATGGCTGCATGAATGGGAAGAATGATGGAAAAGAATGACGAAAAATATGATGGAAAAGATGGGAGAATGAACTAAGTTCCCACAATATGTATGCATGTCCCCAACTTGACACTTGTCATGTTGGGAGCTACTTTGGTCCACTTGTCCCCAACTTTAGAACTTAGGATAAAATAATTATCCATACTTTATGATTTAAGAAATATTACTATAATATACTTTTTTGGCTTAAGCTCCCTAGCTTAGCCCCTTTCCCTTAAATTTTGGCCCTCCCTTTCCCTAACTAGTGGAGTTTAGTCCCCCATCTCTTTTATCATGGTCAGTTTGCACACAATGATGTATTTTATATTAATGATGAGGTGTATACAAATATAGGCACACTGGCCTTTAGAATCTAGTCTCTCTAGCCTAATTCGAAACATAAACATCCTAGTCTTATAATAACTGGCTCACTAGCCTATAAAGCACAACATATACACAAAGGCTCCCTGGCCTCAATATCACGCATACTTAAGCTTTCTATGCACGGTATCTTGGAATGTGCATCATTTACTGCACAGTACATGCGTGCACTACACCATGGAAAATGCAAGCCAAAAGATATAAAACAACCACCAGCTTAAGTACATTATTACATTTATTGTTGGGGTTCTACCTGGGGATATTACACCCACCATTTCATCATCGAACTTCACTCCCTCAGGAAGCTTCAAATGTATCAAATTATGACCTTTCTACCTTAAGTGCATAGCTTAAATATGAGTGTATCAAATTAATATTTACTTTATTTACTAATTTGTAGAAGATGGTAAAAAATCCTCTTCTATCATATGACATGCTTCAAAGTAGTTTTTTGTGACACACTCTCTCATTTAACTGATTCCTTATGACTCCATTAGCCCATGATTGATGGGAACTATTTTCCTTCCATATCTTTTTATCATTTGTGTGTCCATCATTTTCATATCTTATCCTCATCTTGACATCATCCAAGTCTTACTCATGTAGTTACATACTGGGGTAGTTACATAGTGAATGGTGCAAATGATGATAGGAGACCTGATAGAGATAGTCATGAAAATCTTACTTTAGAAGATGAAACTTTCAGAAAACCTTTCTATGATATGACATAAATGGTGAAAGTTTTATTTGATGAAAGAAATGCAAGGTTGTAAGGTGAAAGATCAAATCCTCCAAAAGGTAATGAAGATAGTGGTGATAAAAATCCAAAAGGAAATGGAGGGAATGGTGATACTCATCCTCCACCACCTGTATATTCCACCTCTTACACCATTTCACAACCACCTCCAAATTCTCCAAAAGAACATGGTAAAATTCCTCTACAAACTTCTTTTCTTAAGCTTGATATTAAGTTTGAATTGCCTATGTACAATGGAGAGGTAAATACTAAGAAATTGGATAATTGGATTCGTTAGATTGAAGTGTATTGTAGGATACAAATAATCAAATATGATGAAACTAAGATTGAACTTGCTTCTCTTAGATTGGAAAGTGAAACACTCATTGGTGGGAAGCCAAAACTCAAGAGGACATGAAGAAACATGATAAAGTTTTATCCTCTTGAAATGATTTTATTGTTTCACTTAAAAGACAATTTTATCCATTAGCATACATGTAGAAAGCTATTATGGATAGCAAAAATTTTAGACAAGCTAAAGGGAAAAGTGTGCAAATCTACACTCAAGAATTTAGAAGAAGATCTTTGATTTTGGGTATAGATTTATCTTCTCAAAAAAATTTACTCAAATACATTGGAGAATTGCATAGCTACTTGAGGCACACAATACTTATGTTTAACCCTACAAGTCTGGATGAAGTTTGTCTACATGGAACTCATTTGGAAGCAAGAGGGAGGAATGAACCTCAAGCGAGAAACAAGAAACCTTTTTTTCATGGAGACAAAGGAAAGAATAAGTTCAAGGGAAATGGAAGAAATAATTATTCAGTTAGGAAAGAGGGAGAAAAACTTACATGTAAACATTGTTCAAAAGATGGCCATGATGAAGACCATTGTTGGAAACTTCATCTTGAAAAGAGACCCAAAAAAGTTCAACAACAAAGGAAAACCAAATATTGTTGCAACTACACAACATGATTTAGGAGATGAAACAAAAATTAAAACTATGGTTTTTCAAGATAAGGATTCTATTGCAAGTACTAGTTCTTCAAGTAGTAGTAGCCTCAATGAAAATCAACATCACAAAAGAAAGAATAAAGTTTTTCCACATAAGGATTATTTCAAAGCATACCAAGATAGATACTCTTTTTGATACTGGATCTCAAGCAAACCTCATATTTGAAGACACTGTCAAGAAATTAAAATTGGAAACTACTCCACATCAGCCTAAACCATACCTTCTAGGATGGATATGTAACAATGCCAAATTGCATGTGACAAGAAGGTGTAAACTTGGATTTTCCATCACTACAAACTATATAGATGAGGTAGAGCTTGATGTTATTCCATTGGATATTTGTGGTATTGTGTTGGGAAGCCCATATTTATATGATAGGAGATCCATATTTCATTGTCATGAGAAAAAATATCATTTGTTTAAAAATGGAATTGAGTACATTGTTAGAGCACATACGAAGAAGTTGAATTTGTCACTTGTAAATGTTGGACAAATGAAGAGATTAGTCATTGCTAGTAAGAACTTTTTCCTCTTGATGATCAAACCCAAAGACAATGTTGAAAAAGAATCCTTACAAGGTTGTGATGCAAAGTTGAAATGTGATTTATATGAGATTGTTAACCAATATGATGAGATGTTTCAGGAACCAAAATGATTTCCTCCAAAAAGGGGTATCCAACATGAGATACAATTACAACAAGATTGTCCTGTTCTAAACATTGGTATGTACAGGATGTCAATCATGGAGAATGCTGAAATTAAAAAAACATATCAAAGAGTTGATTTACAAAGGGATCATCATGCCAAGAACATCACCATGTTGTTCACCAATTGTTTTAGTGCCAAATAAATATGGTACATGGCGCATGTGTGTAGATTTTAGAGCCTTGAACAAGATTATGGTAAATAATCATTATCCTCTTCCTAGAATTGATGATTTTCTTGATAAATTGAAAGATGCTAAGTATTTTAGTAAGTTGTATTTGAGAAGTGGATATCATCAAATTATGATTGCTGAAGGAGACACATGAAAGACAACTTTCAAAACAAATAAATGTTTGTTTGAATGGATGGTAATGCCATTTGGGATTTGTAATTCTCCTGCTACATTCACGAGAGTCATGAATGAAGTTTTAAGGCATTTTATTGATGATTGTGTGATTATCTACTTGGATGACATTTTTATATTTAGAAAATCTCGTGAAGAGCATGTTATGCATGTAAAGCAAGTTTTGGATGTCTTGAAGAAAGAAAATTTGTTTTTGAAGATTTCTAAATGTGAGTTTGGAAAGGCATCACTTATTTGCTTGGGACATATTGTTGGAGGAGGAGAACTGAAAATTGATCCTTCCAAGGTCAAAGTCATTTTGGATTGGCCCAATCCCAACAATGTGACAGAGGTAAAAATGTTTTTGGGAGAAACCCAATATTGGAGAAAGTTTATTGCTAACTTCTCTTCAATTCTAGCTCCATTACATGGAGTGACAAGCATCAAGCAAGTTTTCCAATGGGGAGACAAGCAAAAAAATTATTTTTATGCATTGAAGGAGAAGATTAGTTCATCTTGAGTTCTTGCACTTCCTAATTTGAGACAGCCATTTGAGATCCAAACAGATGCAAGTAATTATGCAATGGGAACAGTCTTGTTGAAACATGGTAAGCCCATTTATTTTCATTCTAAAACTTTTAATGGTCTTGTGATTAACTATCCTACTTATAATAAGGAGTTGTATGCATTGGTGCAAAGTGTGAAAAAATGGAAACATTATTTGTTGGGAAAAGAAACTATCATTCACGCAGATCATCAACCATTACAATACTTACAATCACAAACAAAGATACAACAAGCAAGGAACTTTAGATGGATGGGTTTTCTACATAAATTCCACTTGTTCATAAGGTATAAGAAATGAATTTATAACAAAGTTGTTGATATGATTTCTAGGCCGATTGCTAGTTCTTCAGATATTCTTAAGCATAATTCTACCATGCATGAGAGTTATGTTGAACAATATGCTTTAGATGTTGATTTTAAAGAGGTTTATGCAACTTTGTGTCATTCTAACCAAGTTGAGGAATTGGATTACCATGTGCATGATAAGATTTTGTATCATCTTGGCAAGCTATGTATTCCATAGGCTGAAAGAGTCAACATCAGATAGGAAGCACTTTCTTCTCTTATTGCTAGCCACTTTGGTGTATGCAAGACGATGGCTAATTTGAAAAGCTATTGCTATTGGCCTGAAATGAATGAAAGTGTTTCAAGATATGTAAGAGGTTGTTCTTTATGTGCTAGAAGTAAGCCTGGAAATAAAAAATTGGGTTTGTATATTCCACTTCCGGTTCCTTATCTTCCTTGGGAAAGCATTTCCATGGACTTTGTAGAAGGTCTACCTATGTCTAAAAATAATCATGATTATATTTATGTTGTGGTTGACCGTTTAAGAAAAATGTGTATTTTTATGCCTTGTAAGAAGAAGGTTACAACTGAAAAAATGACACAAATGTTTTTTGGTCGAGATTCTCAATTTATTGGGAACTTTTGGTCAATGCTATGGGAACTCATGGACACCAAGCTGAAAAACACCACAATTTTTCATCCATACACCGTTGGTCAGACTAAAGTGGTCAATAGAACAATAGTACATCTTCTTCTTGGTTATTGCAGCAAGCATCCTAAGCTTTGTATGAGCACCTACACTACATTCAACATGCTTACAACCGAGCTAAGCACTCTTCGACTCAAACATCTCCATTTGAGGCATGTTTTGGTTATTTGTCAAAATATCCTTTAGATTTGATCTTTGAGAAGGATATTTCTATTGATGGTCATTATGACATTGATAGAGAAAATAAGTTCATTGAACAAATTTAGTTGGTGCATCAAATGGTACAAGAACAATTGGAAAAGAGCCAAGCCAAGTACAAGAAAAGACATGAAAAGCATTGTGTTGATCATAGTTTCCAAGTTGGAGATGAAGTTTGGATTTACATTAGAAAAGAGAGGCTTAAAGGAGAAGGTCAAAAATTGAAGCCAATTGGATATGGATATTTAAAGATTCTTGAAAATATTGGTAACAATGCCCTTCCATTTGGATCTGCCTCCTTATATGCAAATGTATGCAGTTGTTAGTGTTTAGAATTTGAGATTGTATGAGCCTCCTTTGATTGATGATCAAGGAGAGCATGTTCATAGTCCTTCCATAGATGATTTCTCACTAGAATATCTTTTAGAATTTCATGAGGATACAATCCTTGATAGGAGGATGAGAACTTCAAAACGAGGGAATGTGGAATACCTTCGTGTTGGTCTTAAAGGAAAAAATCCAAGAAAATATAGATGGATTGAGGTTGTAAAGGTGAGGGAACTATATCCTCATCTTCAAATAGATTGAAAGTAGTATTTTGGAGGTCCAAAAGTTTCCCAATGGGAAGGAGTGATCCAAGGGATCAAAATATGCTCAAAACACAAAGTGCTCAGAATTGCTTGAAAAAGGAGTTGTGTGTAGGCCTTTCCCTCATGATCCCAACGAAAATTGAATGGGTTCAAGATGACATCATATGAAAGAGATATCACGTTCTGTCCACTTTGCCAAATAGGCAAAATTTTCGCTGACTGTGCAGACTGTACTGACACATGGCAGGGTGAGTGTATTGACATATTGCAGGGTGATTGGTCATATGATGTGGTAGGCTTGTACATGGACCGATCCACGACTAACATGTGTCACTTTGGTTGGCGAATGGAAAGGTGCCACATGGCCCATCCAGGGGCCTCCATGTGGCACCCCATCATTGCTTAGTTGGTTAAATGTTTTGTTGGAGTCTGCAGGGGTCAAACTTGGGACCTATGACATGGATGAATCTACACGTAGGCTGGGATACCATCCCTCCTATGGTGTTTCTTAATAGTCTATGTGTAAAACGTTTAGTTAAAATTGCATTGGTTGCTAGTTTGGGTGGAGTTTGGGCTGGGGCTTAGCCCCATCCCGCGGTCACTACACCAAACACATATACCACATGACCTTCAACATGCGGGGGAACCAACAGTTCCAAGCCCATAGACACTTGGCATTACATACGACCAACATGCGGAGTTTGCAACAGATTTGTGGGCTAGGTGTTATATTTAAGGTCTGTACTAGGCCACATAGGCCATGCGATCGACACCTCCATTGATAAAGGTGTCTAAGTCTCCTAACCATTCAACATTTTTCCATGAATTGTGGAATGGGCATGGTGCTGGGTTTTTGGCATGGGAAATGGCCTTGAGCTAGGTTAGTCACACATAGGTGTGTTTTGGCAAGCAAAGACAACAAAGAATTGGGAGAAACATTCAGGAAGTGTTTCATACTTAGGTTTTGGCCAAACTAGGTGAAGAAAGAGCACAAATAGGGGTTTTTGGACATTCTGGAGCCATTGAAGCTTTCTATTTTGCATTTTGATCATTGTAAAGCATTTATTTTGAAACTTTGAGCATTAATGAAAATGATCTATTGGAAGATGGACTAGGAAATATATCCCAAAAGAGAGGTGAACTCCTTTATCATTTTGTTGTGTTAATGTGTTTACTTTGATGGTTGTTATGTCTGTTTATGTTTCTCATGATTAAGTAAAAAATCATTAAGTTTTATGTGTTTGTAACTTGATCCTATTACCCAAGCACATACAAATTTAACTTGCATTTTTAAAGAGACTCAAGCCTTTTCATTTTTAGATCACCAACAACATCACATCAAATACATAGTACACCAATGTTTACGTGGAAATCCAAATGGGAGAAAACCATGAAATGATTTCTTATCTATATCAAGAATTCATTCAAAGGAAGCACCAACTTCCAAATTCTCCAACTACAACATGAAGGAGGTTACAACCCCCTATTTGTAGGTTACAACATAAAAGAAGCTACAAATCCCTAAATTCTCTAGCTCCAACCAAAAGGAGGCTACAACTCCCTGGGTTCTCCGACTCCAAACGAAAGGTGGCTGCAACCACCTAGTTCTCAGGCTCCAACCTGAAGGAAGCTCCATATCCCTAATTCTACGGCTCCAACTGGAAGGAGGCTACAACCCCCTTTCCTTTCCCCGTAATGTCGCCCTGAAGTATAAGTGTAGACTAATTGTTACTACCACAATCACTACCAATTCCACCGCCACTGTCATTGTCACATCAACCTATAACTTGTCAACCTATCATTGTATCCATCCTGTCACATCAAATTGTCCAACCTGTCACTGTCATTGATACTCAACCAGATCCTCTCACATGGATCATATACTAAGGACACCTCTAAACTAGATTTCCAACATCACAAACACATGCCTCTACCAAGCATGTACCAATATCACCAACAAACCATCAACCTGTACAATACCAATCATCAACCATGGACCACAACCCGTACCACAAAAAGTGCATCAACCATTCACCAACACATGTACTAAACCATGCATCAACCATGCACCAACACCTATACCAAATCGTGCATCAACCATGTACATCAACACCATACCATGTATCAATCCTGTACAATACCATGTATCATACCATGTGCCAATCGTGCACATCAACCATGCACATCAACCATGTACATCAATTATAACAAGTGCCTCAACCATATACCATATCGCTCTCAATCATTCCATGTACCATAAGATAAGCCTAAAGTGTACACCATAACATGTGACCAAACCATACGCCAAGATTTCCAATAATGATTCTAATCAATGTATCATAACATCACCAAGATGTACCATATCACATACTATCATCACCATACATGTACCATAACACCATAACCATAACTCTTAAAACTTACCTATGATATTGTAGATGACTTGTTGTATTGTAAACTAACCTGTAACTCTTCCACAATCCTTAATAACCTGGTACCAACATCCCTTCACAACCTTCGACACGTATTTTTAGATATACATGACTAGCTCTCCTACAACCCATGGATATCCATTCTTTCCTCCACTACAACTCACGTACATCAGCTCCCTTCTAACCTGCAACCCATAGATACCTTAGAAACTAGGGTTACTTAAGCAGGTGTGTTTTGGCAAGCAAAGACAACAAAGAATTGGGAGAAACATTCAGGAAGTGTTTCATACTCAGGTTCTAGCCAAACTAGGTGAAGAAAGAGCCCAAATAGGGGTTTTTGGACATTTTGGAGCCATTGAAGCTATCTATTTTTCATTTTGATCATTGTAAAGCATTGATTTTGAAACTTTGAGTATTAATGAAAATGATCTATTGGAAGCTGGACCAGGAAAAGTAGCCCAAAAGAGGGGTGAACTCCTTTATCATTTTGTTGTGTTAATGTGTTTATTTTGATGGTTGTTATGTTTGTTTATGCTTCTCATGATTAAGTAAAAAATTATTAAGTTTTATGTGTTTGTAACTTGATCCTATTACCCAAGCACATACAAATTTAACTTGCATTTTTAAAGAGACTCAAGCCTTTTCACTTTTAGATCACCAACAACATCACATCAAATACATAGTACACCAATGTTTATGTGGAAATCCAAATGGGAGAAAACCATGAAATGATTTCTTATCTATATCAAGAATTCATTCATAGGAAGCACCAACTTCCAAATTCTCCAGTTGCAACATGAAGGAGGCTACAAGCCCCTATTTTTAGGTTCCAACCTAAAGGAAGCTACAAATACCTAAATTCTCTAGCTCCAACCAAAAGGAGGCTACAACCCCCTGGGTTCTCCGACTCCAAATGAAAGGTGGCTGAAACCACTAGTTCTTAGGCTCCAACCTGAAGGAAGCTACATATATCTGATTCTATGGATCCAATCGGAAGGAGTCTACAACCCCCTTTCCTTTCCCCATAATCCTGCCCTGAAGTATAAGTGTAGACCGATTTTTACTACCACAATCACTACCAATTCCACTGCAACTTTCATTGTCACATCAACCTGTAACCTGCCAACCTATCATTGTATCCATCCTGTCACATCAAATTTTCCAACTTGTCACTATCATTGATACTCAACCAGATCCTCTCACATGGATCACATACTAGGGACACCTCTAAACTAGATTTCCAACATCACAAACACATGCCTCTACCAAGCATGTACCAATATCACCAACAAACCATCAACCTGTACAATAACAAGCATCAACCATGTACCACAACAAGTGCATCAACCATTCACCAACACATGTACCAAACCGTGCATCAACCATGCACCAACACCTGTACCAAATTGTGCATCAAGCATGCACATCAACCATGTACATCAACACCATACCATGTATCAATCCTGTACAATACCATGTATCATACCATGTGCCAATCATGCACATCAACCATGTACATCAATTATAACAAGTGTCTCAACCATATACCATATCACTCTCAATCATTCCATGTACCATAAGATAAGCCTAAAGTGTACACCATAACATGTGACCAAACCATACGCCAAGATTTTCAATAATGATTCTAATCAATGTATCATAACATCACCAAGATGTACCATATCACATACTATCATCACCATACATGTACCATAACACCATAACCATAACCCTTAAAACTTACCTATGATATTGTAGATGACTTGTTGTACTATAAACTAACCTGTAACTCTTCCACAGTCCTCAACAACCTAGTACCAACATCCCTTCACAACCTTCGACAAGTATTTTTACATATACGTGACTTGCTCTCCTACAACCCATGGATATCCATTCTTTCCTCCACTACAACTCACGTACATCCGCACCCTTCTAACCTGCAACCCATAGATACCTTAGAAACTAGGGTTACTCAATCTTGTTTCAACTTTGAGACTTTCACCTTCGACCTTCCTTCGCAACCTTGGAAAAATGTCGTCACAAACTAGCCAAAATATCACAATACTAAACCATAAAATTCACAAGATAGATATTCAATTGTAAGTGTGTGAGTGCCCTTATGAAAGCCTCCTTGAGGTTTTTATATACTTTTTCATAGTAACCTCTCTCCTTACTTTAGGGATTTCTTGTTACAACCACTTTACCCTTTGACCAATACTTGTAACCAACTAGGGTATTCTTGTCCATTCTTTGGGGATTCCAACTTCACAAGGTCATATCTCCTTAACTGTGAGGAACCACATGGCGTTCCACATATCAATGGAAACTGCAAGATAAGGAATATCCATATATGAGTGTCTTTCCTATAATTTTACTATCCTTCATGTCCATATTTCTTAATCAACTTCGGGTCCCATAACCACACCTCCGGGGCTACATGCAAATTACATCAAATGTACCCAACTAATTGACCATTAATATCGATAATACAAATGTCCACCAACTTTCCAACATATTTGTATCTATCCAAGGGTTGACATCAATATATAAGGGTTGACATCAATCTCCAAGATCACTCTCCAAGGGTTGACATCAATGACAACCAGCTTTCCAAACCAACTATCCAACACTATGGAATTTGGGCGAATCGTTTTGAGAATAAATGGAAATTGGTGAATCTCTTTTGGGGAAAAACCATGGAAAATTATCCCATTGGTGAAATTTATCCCCGAAAATCATCTATGACTTTAAGGAAGATCCAACTCCCTATATTATTTGGCTCCAACTTGAAGGAGACTATGACCCCCTTTCCTTTCCCCTTCCTTTTGACCTGAAATGTAAGTGTAGACTCAACCTGTCACAAAAATTGTCACTAATAATCAATGTGTCACTAATAATCAACTTGTCACTAATGATCAACTTGTAACTAATAATCAATCTTCCATCCAACCTGTCAATATTCCTGTTACAGTCTCTATCACTATCACATTCACTTCCATTGTCACTGTTACTGTGAGTGTCACTGTCATTATATGTATCATTGATACTATATCTCATCATCAACATCATCATCAACTATAAATAGATCGATTCACATATATCATATACCAAGACCATCACCAATATGTGCATCAATAATATGTTAAGACATGTGTGCCATATCATCCATGTAACAAGCATGTGTCATATCCATAAACCATATACCAATATATTCCTCAAACATGTTCCATAACATCCATCAACAATGTACTAAAGAATGTACCATAACATCCATCAACCATGTATGTTACACATTATTTTCTTCATCCCTATGACCGTTAATGATGTAAACCTACTGGTTTCCTTTAGAGGGGTCAGTGGCCTGAGTTCCTAAAGAGAGAAGGGAGAAGAACTTTTCCTGAGAAAAGAAGTTGCATTTTCCTTTGTAAACCCCCTATAAAAAAGGAAGTTCGCAGGCTACATTATAGCTAGGGTGTGAGAATGCCTGATTCTCACAGGCTGCATCATATCTAGGTCGCGAGGAGTTCGTATTCTGCTCTATAGGTAGGGTGCGAGAATGCTTACACGTGGGAAAAACGAGCGTTTTCTCGAATCTTCTAGAAGGAGAAACTTCTATGGTGAAGTGGCATCCGAATGGTTTGGATATTACTCACTTTCATTATTTAGTGGGATCATCCTAACCTCCTCACCTTATCCTCTTCAAGAGGAGCTCTCATGGAGAAAGTTGGCTTCGATGAGATTAGCTTTTGGGATTAGCTTAATTTGGATTTGGCTTGGAATTATTAGCTTGGGTGGAGTGTCTTTGAGTTTTTCCTTTGTCAAGATAGATTGTGAATATTATCATATATGTGCTCTCAAAATTCTTGGAATGGAAGTGTGTGGGGAACGAAGGACGGTTGAAATGGATCTTACGACATCAAGGCCACGGTTGTAATCTCTCTTTCACATTTAATATGATACAGTAATATGATTCTTTCCTATAGAGCTTGTTGTGTTTTATTGTATGATTCCTTGATCACATACATAGGTTTATATTGAGTTTATGCTATTACTATCACTTTGGTTGGTTGTGTTCTTTTGCAGGTTCATCATTGTATGAGCATTGGAATGGAGCTAGGATGGCAATGGCAAGAGGAAGCGACATTTAAATGGTATGTCACCCATCCCTCTTTAGTTAGTAAATTCAATATTTAAAACTTGAGGAAAGAGTCATGTTCTGGTGTGTTTTGTTTTAGATATAGGTGGATCTAGGGAGATATATTAGTGTCCACACCTACCAATTTATCCGATAACAAAATTGGTGACTCCACTAGGGAACAGATTGTTTCCTAGTTAGTCTAGTTTCCCTTCCTTTGATTGCTTGTTTTCTGGTTTCTGAGTCTGTGGGACATCCATCCAGACTCTCTGGATCTAGAAGTTCACTGATATTCCCTGTCCTTTTTCAAAATTTTCTTTGATTACAGACATTCTCGCATTGTACCTCTCTACAGCTTGCGAAAACCATTGATTTTCGCACCCTGCTGTTAGATCCAATGCGAACTTCTCGCACCCTACCAGAGTCTAGCCTACGAGAATACCTAATTCTTGCACTGTACTCTACTGCTAGGCTGTGAACTTGTTTGTAAATTTTTTTGGATTGGGTCTTGTCATCTTTTGATGACCCAGATTATCTTTGATCAGCTAGATTGAGATTTTGGAACCTATATTGATCTGTTTACAGTCTGCTTGACATTCTTTAATTTACTTTTAGCCACATTGGCTTTGTTTGGTTTTGAAGGATTAGTCTCTTGCTTTGAGTATCTTTCAATTACAAAGCATGTGTTTTCTTTAGAATTGTTTAGGGAAAGATAAGATTTCTTCTTAATAGTTCATTTTAAAAGAAAACTTTTAGTTTGGGTTTCTTTGTTTTAACAAAGTTCGTTATTGCTTTTAGTGAAAATTTTGAAACAAAAATATTTAATTTCTTGCTTTATATTAGATTGGGGGCATCCTTGCATTTGAAGTAGTGAAATTGCATGATTCTTGGCATGATCCTTGCATATGAAGATTGGGGCCATGAATCGTGCATTGGTGTACAGTACCTTTTTCTCATTTCTTGAGAATCTTGATATTGATGAGTTTAATATATTTTAGGATATTGTGTATATGGGAATGATAAATGTTTTCTCCTTCTCGTAGAATATCTTTCATTGAAATGAAAAGATTGCATCTTCATCTCTTTGCATAACTTTCGAGTCGGTCAAAACACCATATTGTTCACGCCATTTTCCTATTGGGTAACAACATCCATAAAATAAAGCACTTATAAAAACCGATTAGACATTTTTTATACTTTCTGGTAGCAAACCTACATTAGATTAGTTATAGTGCTTTGGAATAGGTGTGAAAGATAACTTTCCAAGGTTACAAGCAAACATAGAATATTGAGTTAGGCAGCGGTTAAATCCACTTATTACATTGTTTCCTGGGAAGCCCTTCTAACACAAGGGTCAATCACGAGTTCACATTGAGACTGGAAAAGTTACTCACCCTGCTTTGTTGGTCTTGGTGTAGAGGTTGTGTGTATTATGGGGGTCGCTTGAGAGGTATACCCACAATGATGAGTGGAATCCTTTCAAGTTGATTTCGGGCTAGATACCCTGCCCTTGCGCGTGGATCAGACTGTCGACTGTTTCCCCAGGCATCACTATAGGGATTGGTAACCTTAGTGGCCTATCTCTTTAGGGTATTTACACAAGGTGACTGTGGAGGGACAAGTCTTCACGGTACCTAGAATCGACGTTGGCCAAACTCACTTGGGCTCCTTGGAGGGTATACCCACGATTATGTGTGGGAGCTTGCACCAGGGTGTAAGTCTGTTAAGCAATTCGTCAACGTAACTTTTCCACCCGCTCTATCTTAGCCCCTTCTTACTTTGTTCCCGCGACGTTGGATTTCATCACCAACTAGTGTGCTCATTGTGAGAAGGTTTTGTTTTCTTGCTTGCTTACTAGATTTTTAGCGTGTGATGTTTGTTCTCCCTAGTGGACTCTAGATTGGATTTTTGTTTTAATGGCGTCAGTTCCCGAAATGACCATGAAGGAACCTCTGATCTAGGGGAAACTTTTGTTTTTCCTTCTTATGGAAACATTGGTCCTCCTCACATCGCTAATTTGAGCCTTCTAGGTCTCACAATTGGATTACCGGTATGGTTGTTTTCCACTCAAGTAATCCTGAATGTAGTAAGTGATTCGGTCGTAAGCACTTCCCACCAAGAGCATCAAACTCATTTTGATCCTTCACCTTCTTCACCAGTAAGGTATTCTTCGCCTTCTTCGCTTGCAAGGTCGCCTTCGTTTCATCTTCTTTGTCGAGTGAAAGTTCTGAAGCTAGTAACCCGGTGAATAAGAATAAGAAGAAAAGAAAGATTAAGAAGAAGAAAAATAAGCAAGGATTCAAACTTCCAACCACTGTCAAACATGTTGGAAAACAACCAGTTACTCTTAATCGTGTTGGGAGTGTTGATGATCTCAAGATCACCCAAACAAATCGTAAGCCCAAGTACCCTTTCAGGCTTTGTAAGGGTATCCATCTTCTTAAGGATTTCCCTGGTCTACCCAAGGTTATAGAAGTATGGTCTACACACCCTGACCAACCCATGTCGTCAGCCTCTGAACAACATGTCGATGACCTCCTGTCAACTAGTCATGATACCGTTGGGAAGAAGAAAAGTAAAGTCAAGTTCTTGTGTATGTTATGAAAAGGGAGTCATATAACTCACCTTTTCCCTCGTATGGAAATAGCCTCGAAATTACTGGAAGACATGACTATTTCACAGCCTCAACTTCCAGCTGCTTATCACAAGCTTTCTCTCAACCCACCTATAGTTGATGGAATGATCAATCTGGTTCCCCCTTCGATCAGTCCGGTTGATCAAGTGGTCAATCTGGTCACATCCTTAATTGAACTAGTTGACAAAGTGGTCGATCTGATCCCATCCTCGGTCGATCCCGCTCTCCCTTTAGAGAGTGTTAACAAAGTGGTTGATCCGATCCCATCATCGGTCGATCCTACTCTCCCACTAGAGAGTAAACCTGATACTCCCCATGTTTTTCTCGTTGATACATAATCTACCATGCCAAGGGCTATTCCTCCTTCTCCTGTGGAATCCCCTCCAAGTTATAAGGCCATCCATTTTGATTGGGGTGTGCTAACTGGACCTTGTATTCCCTCTCACATTCCTTTCCAGATTACAGTACAGGTTTGTGGTCGAGACGTTCCTCAGACACTAATAGATGAAGGTGCATCCATTAGTATTTTTTCCTCTTTTGCTTGGCAATATTTGGGTTGTCCTCCACTTGCGCCGGTTACGCAAAATTTGTTAGCTTTTAACAAAAGAACTAGTCAACCTTTAGGGACCCTTCATCAGTTTCCTGTAACTTTGGGAGGGAAAACTGTCTTTATTGATGTCATGGTAGTCCAAGACCCCTTGGATTTTTCTTTACTCCTTGGGTGAGATTATGTTTATGCCATGAAAGCTATTGTGTCTACTCTTTTTCATGTGATATCTTTCCCTCACGATGGACGGGCTGTGACTGTTGATCAACTTTCATTCATTGACCCCACTTGGATAGCCTCCCTAAATGGTTCTTATATGTAGACTGTATCACCCCCGCCACAGGTCAATTATGTGGCGTTGTCTCCCATGGCTTCAACTTATGATGACTTAGATCCAGTAGTTGACATGGTGATCTCTTCGATAGGGTTGTTAGAGCCTGATATCCTTACCCCTGTCGCAACCCTCGACATGTGTTCCTTCCAGAATGTGTTTCTTCCTTCTAGTGAAGACCTCTTGGAAGCCATGAATGAGTTTTATCCCTTTACATGGTGTCATTCCAGAGCATTGTCCTCTTGGAATCCATGATCAAGAAGAGAGGCTCCGAGGATATGTTTTGTGTCTCTGAGGCAACCTCATTAAAAAATGAAACAAAGGTCTTTGAGCATGATTTTCTGATTTCAAGCTCATTTAAAAATGAAACCAGCCTTGAGAATGGTTTTCTAATTTCAAGCTCATTAAAAAATGAAACCTGTTTCGAGGATAGTTTTGCATCTCTGTGGCGACCTTGTTAAAAAAAAATGAAACAGAGGTTACAAGCATAGTTCTTGTTTCTATGTCAAGCTCATTAAAAAATGAAATAGTTTTCCCCCTCTCTGTTTGAGTCAAGTCCTTCGTCTAGTATTTGAAGATTCATTTCCTTTGCCTTTGTCGTTGGATGAAATGAAGCTTGGGGGTTAATACTTCCAGCCTCTGGACTTCATGCTGAAGTAGAGCTGCTAGTTTCTTAAGCTGGGGGCTAAGTACCAACCATCCATGTGTTATGCGTTGGGAAGTCCAAGCATAGTGTTCTATGGTTCAAGATTTTGTAAAAATGAAACCACTTACCTCAAGCATAGTTTCCTCTGGTTCAAGCTTGTGTAAAAATGAAACCAGGTTCAAGCATAGTTTCCTCTGGTTCAAGCTTGTGTAAAAATGACACCAGGTCTAAGCATAGTTTTGTTTTGTTTTAAAGCTTGCGTAAAAATGAAAACAATCCCGAGCTTAGTCTTTGTTCTTTCTCATGCTCGTTAATACATGAGAATAAGTTACCGATCTTAGTATTTGTTATTTCTTGTGCTCGTAAATCAATGAGAATGTAACCGAGTATACTTTTATCACTTTTTCGAACTCGTAAAGGTTATACAAAAAATGAACCCACTGGAGTTCCCTTTAAGCTCTTTTCAGACTCTCTAAACATGAAAAGATTACTGAGCGACCTTGTTCTTTTCATGCTCGTTAAAGTGTTTGAAGAAAACCTTTGTTCAACGATAGCTTATCTCTTTTTTGGTCTCTTTAGACTACTTTACGAAAAAGGAACTGAGAGAGTTCTCTTTAAGTTTTTTTTAGACTCTATAAACATGAAAAACCCCTGAGTTTTCTTTCTTTAGACTCATAAAAAAAACATTGAAAGGCCGATATGGGACCTGAGTTTTCTTTAAGTGTTTTTCAGACTCTCTAAACATGAAAAACCCCTGAGTTTTCTTCCTTTGGACTCATTCAACAAACATTGAAAGACCCATATGGGACCGAACCACTCCTTCTTAGGGTTTGTTAAATATACTCCGAGGGACTCGTCCGAAGGATGATCTTACATTTACAAGCATATGTTATCCTCCTCAAGCTTGTGTAAAAACAAAGAAGTACTCGCCAGAAATGGTGGGTGGAAAATTGGGAAAGAAATGTGTCTAAACTTGTATTCCATGGAAGAGTTGCTTTTGAACATGACACCCTTTCACTCGCTTTGTGTCTATGTTGGAAAATCTACTCGTCTCTTGATCATACTCTTTATAAGATTACAAATTGGTCTATGATCCCTATTGGCGAGTCAGTATTTCTTAGGACAGTTGTCATGTCGTCAATATGTTCAAAGAGATGTTCAACCCAGAAAGCCTTCTATTGCGTCAGCCATTTATGCAGTCCTTAATCCCTCTATTGCGTCGATTATCCCTGAGTTAGTCCTAAATCACTTGTTACTCTAATCTACCTCAAATATTTTTACCCGTTTCGTGTCATTGATGGGGGATACATTAAGGCCCTCCTGTGATGAGTCTTTTCCTGTCGACTTCAACTAATTATCCAAGAATCAAACTTAGAAACTAATTGGTACCTTGGAACTTGCATGCCTCAATGACAGGTTTTCACGCTTTCGATAGTAGGTTTTCATTATTGACCCCTGACCGGGAGATTCCACCGAGTGTTTGACTTCAGCTCATTAATTCACATTCATTGGATTGTACTAGTGCACCTTGGGAGTCATTGACATTAATGGTGATTTCCCTTGCACTTGTTTACGATATACACTAATGATTGGTAATCAAGTGGTTTCTACCATGTTTGACTTCGACACATGTATTCACATGGTTAGATTCATACTATAGAGTGGTGGAGATGAAGACCCTGGATCTTTTCTGACAAATTCAAGTTGCATTGGAGTATATTCAGTTTGTAATTTTGCATAGATCCACATTGTATGTCTTGTGGCTATGTTCAAATTTGAGACTTTAACACATAGATCCACATTGTATTTTTGGTGGCTATGTTCAGATTTGAGTCATATTGGCATGGATCCACAGTGTACGTTTGGTGGCCATGACCTGTATTACTTGACATGGATCTTTGCATGTTGACATTTATGCTCTAATTCATTTGTATTCTGAGTATGGGAATTCCTACCTCAGTGATGATATATTATTGTAATGTATTTCCTTGTTTGTTGGCAGGTTTCCGACCGACTGTTCCTTGTTCCCTACACACACTCAACAAAGTATTTCAGTTATCACTCTGTTCTAACTTCATACTTTGGGGGGCTCTCTGTTTCACATTATTTTCATCATCCCTATGACCATTAATGATGTAATCCTATCTGTTTCCTTCAGAGGGGTCAGTGGCCTAAGTTCCTGAAGAGAGAAGGGAGAAGAAATTTTCCTGAGAAAAGAAGTTGCATTTTCCCTTGTAAAAACCCTATAAAATAGGAAGTTCGCAGGATACATTATAGCAAGGGTGTGAGAATGCTTTATTCTCACAGCCTACATCATATCTAGGTTACAAGGAGTTCACAGTCTGCTCTATAGGTAAGGTGCGAGAATGCTTACACGTGGGAAAAACGAGCATTTTCTCAAATCTTCTAGAAGGAGAAACTTCTATGGTGAGTTGGCATCCGAATGGTTTGGATATTACTCACTTTCATGATTTAGTGGGATCATCCTAACCTCCTCACCTTATCCTCCTCAACTTATAAAAGGAGAGGAGCTCTCATGGAGAAAGTTGGCTTGGATGAGATTAGCTTTTGGGATTAGCTTAAGTTGGATTTGGATTGGAATTATTAGCCTGGGTGGAGTGTCTTTGAGTTTTGCCTTTGTCAAGATAGATTGTGAATATTATCAGATTTGTTCTCTCAGAATTCTTGGAATGGAAGTGTGTGGGGAACGACGGACAGTTGGAAGGGATATTACGACATCAAGGCCACAATTGTAATCTCTCTTTCACATTTAATATGATATAGTAATATGATTCTTTCCTATAAAGCTTGTTGTGTTTTATTGTATGATTCCTTGATCACATACATAGGTTTATATTGAGTTTATGCTATTACTATCACTTTGGTTGGTTGTGCTCTTTTGCAGGTTCATCATTGTATGAGCGTTGGAATGGAGCTAGGATGGCAATGGCAAGAGGAAGCTGCATTTAAATGGTATTTCACCCATCCCTCTTTAGTTAGTAAATTCAATATTTAAAACTTAAGGAAAGCGTCATGTTTTGGTGTGTTTTGTTCTAGATCTAGGTGGATCTAGGGAGATATGTTAGTGTCCGCACCTACCGATTTATCCGATAACAATGTACCAAGATATGTACCATAACATCCATCAACCATGTACCAAGACGTTCCTCAAACATGTAAACATATATCAAAGTACATCTCAAACTATGTGCCCAATATCCAAGATTCTCCTCAAACCATATTGCCTTAAGCATATACCATAATCATCAAAATAGAACACATAGAAATCATACCTTTAGTCATGTAGCAACCTGGTGTATGTGATTGCAGAACTACAGACCTTCCTCAAATGAAACAAATGAATTTATAAAACTTGCACCCATTATTATTCAATATCTTCTCTAAAATTCCTCTAATTTTCACTCCTTGAATCGTCCCTGAAAAGGAGTTATAGGGAAAATGGCAAACCTTGCTGAATTTTGGGATATTCTAGAGAGTGAACTTTTAGAGCATGCCACGAGTTGAATATTTGATATCCGGTTCTCAAACTTGCAAAAAACATACTACAGACTATACTCTTTCCAATTCCATTGGGCTCACAAAATTTGGATCCTCTATGAAGAAGTTATGACTGTTTTTAAACACCTGTTTGGGACTAGTTTCAGGACTAGTCAAAAACCTTATCTTCCATAGTGTGTATCTCCAAAAATGAAACAACCCAGAAGTTGGAATTTTTACCATAGGTACCTTGCTTTGTCTTCTCAATAACCTGCAAGTTTCACTATCTGAATAATTCTAGAAAAAAATGGTATAGAAAAAATGGTAAGAATAACTTTAAATAACATACCTTAGAACACATCATCACAAGACTTCATCATCCCTTGGATTTTTCCCCTTATTCACTTCATCTTCCCTTTGCAATTCTCCTCAGATATCCTTTTTTACATCAGATAAAAATCACTTGAGTTGATTTAATAAATGAACTCCTAAGTACCTTATTTATACCAGATGTGGCAACGTCTTTTTAGGGACGACTCGACCCAAATTAAAATTCAATTTAATTTTTAATGATTATTCCATTGAGGCTGAATTTACCAACAATATCCTTAATATTTATTTTAATATTCATTGCAATGGGTCCAACTTGTAACTTCTTGTTTGCAAAAAAATGTCTTCTTTTAATTTATTTGGGTTCGGCTTGTCAGTTCTTGTTACAAACATTTATGGGATTCTTAACCATACTTCAGGGATTCCATCTTCAAGAGGGCATATCTCCTTAAAAATCAGGAACCATTTAGCATAACACCTACATTTGGAAACAAAATGATGAGGAATATCCATATATGAGGTTTTTTCATGCTTGTTCCATGTCCTTCATCCTCTTTTTCTTCAAACAATGTCAAGCTCCATGACCACACTATCAAGGCTTCTCAACCACTTAACCACTTATCCATATTTCTAGGTATTCTTGTAGGCTTCTTAAAAGAATATTCCCATGAGGTCCATGCTTAAATATATTCCATAAGGGGACCACTTTGGAGACATCTCCAAATACACCCATCACTTCTATATTCTTCCAAACTTTCTTTGGGGCTTCTTCTAGGGTTGACCAGGGTTGACATCAATGAAAACCAAATATCAAACAGTAAAGTCCATAGTCTGGGTCACCATCTCCCCCAGAGAAATCCGTGTAGTCAACATGGTAAGAATGGAATGAAAGGAATGGATAATTTTACTACATTCCCCATTTAAATATGCATGTTCCCTTTTTGACACATGGAACTCATGGACCCTCCTTTTTCACTACAAAGGTTCTTTAGTTATAAAATATTAATCAAGGCTTAGAGAATTATTATATTATATTTGGATTAGCCCCTTTTACCTAGCCTTTATCCCCCTTTCCCATTCATGGATTTTTTATCCCCTCGTACTCTTTTTGTCCCTCGTTCTACAATCATGGTGTTATGTGTTTATTAATGAGTGCATATGTACAATTTATAATATAGGCTTCCTGACCTTTGTTCATATTTACAGGCACTCCATCCTAAACATACTTTCTCACCAACCTAAGTATCATATGAAGGCTCTCTGACCCAAACATATAGGCTCACCAGCCTAAGTATGATATGTACAATATATTTACAATCTGGGGATCAAGCCGGGGTATTACAATTTCTCCAAGTTATCATATATCTTGTGTTGTTGCAGAGTGTGGAGAACCTGCTAAATGTGTTGCAAGTGTTCTTCCAAACTCTTGCTGAATATGAGAATATCATCCATATATACAACCACAAGTAATTGGTGAAGGGTCGCAAGATGTCATCCATCAACCTCATGAAAGTTGTTGGGGAACTTGTCAATTCAAAGGGCCTGACCAACCACTCAAAAATACCTTGTTTAGACTTGAAAGTAGTCTTCCATACATCAATTTGTTTTGTGGGGACTTGGTGGTAGCCGAAATTAAGATAAATCTTACTAAAGTACTTTTCCCCCTTGAGTTGGTCGAGAAGGTCATCAATTCTGAGAATCGGGTATTGGTTGTCGAGTGTGATTTTGTTCAAATATATGTAATCAATACATATGTTATAGCCTTAATTTCCACCCTACAAAGGAAAAAGGGAATCCAAAAGGGAATCATACATAGGACAACATATGACTAGTTGCTAGTCATCTATAATGCAACCAATGACACCCTCTGTAACATTCTAGATTCATAGAGTTTCTAAGAGGTAAGCAAGGGTTGAGTTGGTTATTTGTGGCATGAGCCTTGTAACTCACCTCATTGAAGTATCCACTAGTATCTAGAAGATCTAGAATCTTTCCCAAGCTTCTCCCAAGAATCTATATAAAGAAGGTAAGTCTTGAGCATGGGGAGGAAGAATAATTTCTAGAGTCATGTTGTTCAAATATAGAGGAGCTTCTCCATTCCACAACAACCACAACCAGATTCCCTAGTTTGATTAAGAAGTTGAGGATGATTAAGGAGCAAGGGGCCAAAGAGGATGCATATACACTAAAGGTATGTTGTTTGATGTATTCTTTTTATTTGAATTAATATATCATTGGTTTTCCCCATAAATATTTGTGTTATGTTAATGAATGCTTAGATCTGGTCTTGTAATGAGTATATTAGTTTAGATCTGAATTAGGTTAGTAATCTATAAAACTAAGAAGTATATTGGTTTTTGTTTGTTGCTTATGTGTAGGGAGAAGTTCATGAGTACTAGATATAGAACTCAATATCTGTAACAACCAGGACATACAAGGACAACCTTCAGAAGTAAGGTATGCCATTCTTTCTCTTGTTATTGTAAAAAGGAATTTATTGTTTAGAAATAGGGAAACCATTATAATTTTATCCCCAATATTTGTCTAGGATCAGTAGGCAAATCCTAGGGAGATGTTACTATCCACCCGTGAGATTTTCTCCATAATATAACTGGAGACTCTACTGGGGAAGAATATTTTATTCTTCTCTAGTTTATAATCCATTGCCTACTATCCTTTGTTTCTATTTTTTATTTAGTTTATGTCTTCCCTATTAGTCCCTCAGAGTTCAAATATCTCATATCCAATAGATATGAGACATATTTCTTGATTTTCAAAATTTTTACAATAGGCGCTTGTTTCACTATTGGTGTCCAACAACTAGTCTCTTGTTGTAGGTCCTACAACCAACAACGCCCCTGTAAATTTTTTTATCTGCAAAATTCTCAAATTTCCTTGCTTAGACCTGGATGTGTCTAATCTCATAGATCTGTGATCAATTTGTACTTTTAATATCTTTCCTCTGATTGAGTCTTGGTGTCACACCTTGTGTTTTCAATTTAACTTTGAAGTGTGATTGTGTGGCTAGATCCAATTGCTTGTGTACACTTGATTGTTGTCTAGTGATCCATTGAAGTTGGGAAGTGCACCCAACATATATGATTAGAGTTGGTAGTGTCCATTATTGATTGCATTTGGCTTGTTTTCCATCTTGTGATTAGTTTTCATCCCTAGATCTACCTTCATAGTGAGTTTTGGGTGAGATTCTTGTAGAGACATCGGAGTGAGATTTTCAACATCGCTACCAATTTCCTATAGCCCTTGCTTGTTGGTTTTCTAGTTTTCCATTCGCATATTGTGTTCTTGATTAGATTAAGAAATTTTGCATCACATTTTGAAAAATTAAAAAATAATTGCATGCTTATGACATTTTGAAGCATCGAGAAGAAAAAGTGCATTGGTGAAGTGTTTGGTTTGATTTCCTTTAATAATAGTAGATCTGATTTGTTTACATGGTTTCTTGGTGTTTGAGATTGCTTTATGAAGTGTATAAATAAAAATATATCTTTTCCCTCCCATAGTTACAATTCATCAAATTGAACAAGTGCATGAACATTATTGCATTTCTTTGGCTGTGACAAGAAAAAACACAATAAAATTTTCATCCATCTTCCCTTTGATATAAAAAATAGCCATAAGAAAAAGATTTGTAAAGCTAAAATCAACTAGAATATTTTATATATTAGCAAGCCAATATTAGATAGCTTTAGGTCCTTGGAATAGGATTGGATATTTAACTCTCCAAGGTTTCCAAAATGAAACCTAGGGTCATTAAAGATGGTAAAATCCATTTGTGCAACTAGTGTGTCAGGAAGATCCTCTAACATAGGAGTCAAGAATGAGGTTTCATCGGGCCAAGTAGGGATATTAACTCTTTCTACTTGTTTTGGTGTTTGTGGTATAACTTATATTAATATGTATATGGGGGTTTCTATGGTGCCACAACTCTATTTGAGGTAATTTTTTTGAAGATTTGGGCATAGTTACAATACCCTTATGTGTGGTTGGACCTACAACTATTCTCCTGGTCATTGATTGTGAGGTGGTAGACTTAGTTAGTGACCATTCCTAGGTAGCTACAGAGGTGAATGTAGGTGGGACCTTTCTGTGGTACCTTTGGGAAACATTTCATTCATGGTCGCAGTTCCCCTGAAGGGTACCCACCGTAATAAATGGTGCTTACATAGGTAGAGATGTTTCACTTTTTTCATTGTAATTTCTCGTCATACCTTGTGTTAGGGTCCTATGATATAGTCATCTGTTCTCCAGTTACCTATTTGGAAATTTTCTCTGATCATTTTGAGAATGTCTGCATGATAAGAAGTTCAGGAGTAATGGTCCAGGGATGCATCTTGTGTTTCAAAGAGGTGTCCAGGTATATCCAAAGTTGGAAAGTGATGGTTTAAAACTCTTGAATGTAAAAGTTCAAAGAAATATATTTCAACAGCTAAGGGTCAAATTTTTATGTGTTGTTAGCTGCCGAAAGTTCCCAGTTTCGGCAGCTAAAAAGGCAGGCACAACTCTCAGTTAGCTGTCGAAAGTTCTGTTATGAACATAAAGCACAAATATCTCCTCAGATCAAGGAAAATGGATTCTTCAATTATCTCAAAGGCGTCCAAAATGATTTTATGGTTATGACTCATCCTCAATATGCTATTGTCAATTTCAAATCGAATTATATTTAGTTTTTATAAGTCAAAGTATAACCTATTTCTTGGGATTTTGTTGTATTTTCCCTAGTTTTAGAATAGAAGACAACAGGAAAAAGGGAGTGGATTTTGAAAATCCGAGAGAGGTTTTTGTTCAGAACGAGCTAGAAAACAATAAAATCTCCCATAATTTACACAGGTGTTAGAAATTGAGAGATTCAAAGGGATCTTTGAGCCCTATTTTTCAGTTTTCTGGATTTTGTGATTGAGACATAGTTTTTTTAGAAGGATTCCAGTGCTTTGGAGATGAATTTCAAAAAACCAAAAGAGGTTTTTGTTTAAGGTAGACTCTTCTACAAAAACCTCCTCCATTTTTGTAACAACTATTAATATTTGAGATATATGATCTCATATTTGACCCCATTTTTTCAAAAAATTTGATCCACTTTTTATGGAAGACAGTTCTAAAATTCAGTGTAACTGTTTCTATCTTGGGGAAAATGGTTGGATTCAACCTCCTAATCTTGAGGGGTGATATTTACTATATATTAATGTAATTTCAATGCAAAAATGGGTTGTTCAGTTAGACAGGCAGGGAAGGATGGCATGGAAATGTCTCCATCCACTGTAGAAATGTTTCAAAAATTGTAAGTGACTGTTATGAATGAATACAAAGGAATTATATTTCCATATTCTTGTGTCGTGTTTAAGTGGTGAATTTTTTCCCCTGGTGTAATTTGTTATTGTCCCATTTCACATGTTGTTTCTTTCTGTATTGTTTATGAGAATATGATGTGCAGGATTTGTTCTTAACACCCTGTGCTGGCTCGAATCAATATATATGTTTTCTTCCAAGTTTGAAATGTAGAGTTCGGATAAGCTCTGCTCTACATTTGAAATGAACTTCGATCTATTCTTATTTTCCCATTTTATAAAGATCAAAGTATCCACTGACATGATTAACCTACCTGGTTACATTTTGTCTTAATATTCATTCATTTAAACAATTTAACTTTTGACTCCATTTTGCCCAATGGCCCTTTTTCTATCTCAACCAAAAACTCCAAAAACAAATCCTATTCTGCATAGCTAGCCTAAGACCCACACTCAAACAAATCTAAACCTGATAGAGAGATCCCTCTTTGAGTCTTGGAGGGATATATCCTTGACTCGAAGTGGTTTGTGGTTACCCCTGCCGATTTCCTCCTCAGCCTGGGAAATTACAGGGTGATAACATAATGGCGACCATACTGGGGAACTTTCTCTAATAGTGCACTTCAAGTTCTATATCTGATCACTGATGTTGGACAATGATCAGGCACATGAAGGATGAAATATTCACCTGGCGACTCCAAACAGATTTTCAAATTTTTCAGGGAGATTCCACTGGTAGTCGGATCCAAAAATCAAGATGAGTTCAAGAAAAGAACGCAGGTATGCTTCTATGGACATATATGATATTCTTGGTTTTCCAAACCCTATGCCCCATGTTAATTGGTTGAATTATCTTTCATTATTTAAATATCAAAAGGGAGATGATGTTGTTATGCATTTGTTCAAATTTCATTTGCATGTACGGAAGCTTGGGGTTAAGTTTCCTAAAGACTGTTTAATTAAAATGTTCATGGCAACCTTAGAAGACAAAGATAGATCTTGGTATGAAGGTTTAACATATACAAGTTTGTGTTGTCTTAAAAATTTTCATGCAGTATTTTATGAGCATTTTAAGGATTTTTGTCTTCCCTTGCCTTGGGCTGAAAAATGTTGTACATATTTTGAAGATTTCCTACAATATCTGGTAAATATGTATGGTGATGAAGAAAATACAGATGATGAGATTAAAGAAGCTTTGTATGATTTTTCATGTCAATGGAAAGAACAAAGAATAGAAGGGGGTTGTTGCCAGGATTTTCAAGTGGATTTCCACCAAGCAACAATTTATGCAGCTGAAGATGGAACTGATTAGATTGTCAAGGATTAATAGGCGGAGAATAGTGAAGAGGAAGGGGCTATTTTGGAACCTATTGCACATGTATACTTTCCTCCTTTTTCAGTAGAGGGAGAGTGTATTAAAAGAGAGAAAGTTGTTTCAGATCCCATGGATGACAACATCAACACTATAGTGCTTTCAATGGCAGAAGATCAGATTGAAGAAAAATTGCTTCTTATTAATCAACAAGTGGAGGTAATTGAGCATATTGTTGAAAATTCATTTGTTGATTTACAATAGTCACATGAATAGAAAATAGAAGCCAACTGCCATAATAATCAGGAAAATTCTCAGACATTAGTTTCTTCCTTGGTTGTCGATGAAACAAGACATCATACTATTGGAAGCCATGTTTCTGCATTCAAATTTGATGAAAGTTTGCAACAATCATGCTTTTCTTTTAGCACACAAGATACATATGACAATGGTCATTTCAGTTGTCCTTTATTTATTGATGAGGATCCTAATTCTAAGTTGGTTTGTATTGAGATTCTTGAAAGTCCTCATTCATCCATTGAGTCAAAAAGTAATGAGCAACATGTTTGTTTCCCAGGACTTAATGATCAACCTGTTCTGCAAATGTTAAATCAACAAGGAAAGTTAAATAGTCAAATGCCTTATGCTTCGTCTGATGAAAGACACATTTTAGATCCTTTTAATCATTCTTATTCTCAAGAATGTGAGAATGCAGCCCAAGACAATCAAATTGAAAAGATATCTAATGTAGAGATGCATCTTATTGTGCATATTATGAAAGGATGTGTTAACAATGATGTTGTTCAAATAGTTGTTGATTCAAATTTGATTGAAGAAAAACTCATGCATGAAGTTTCAGATTGGGAGAATGATAGGCCAAAAATTATCATTCAATTGGAAGACATTCCTAAAAAAGATAAGCCAGTGATTACAAATGATGTTTACTTTTCTCCTCTTGTTGGCTCACAAGAGGTAACATTTCATGATTTTCAAGACCCTTTGGGCAGTCTTGTGTAGGCGTCGATGAAGATGAATGCCATTTTGTTACTCAGCATAAGTCTTGGTTTCATTTTCCATTATGAGTTTCTTGTATACACATCATTTTGTCCACTTACAAAGGAGGTAAGGAAAATTTCAGTGAGTGGCCATCTCCTTGCCTAGATTTATTGGAAATATCGTATCATTTGAATGAGCAGGTTGTGGATCAGTTAGTATAGATAGTAGTTTGAATAAGCTTAGTTAGTTGAGAATTTTTTCAGCATGATGCAAATAAGCTCAGCTCTCTGAGCATCCCTTTCAACATTTTTTCAATTTCAAATTTCAATCTTCAGTTTGATGCAGTCTCAATTGAAAGATCAACACAGGTACAAGTTGCAGAATAAGATTTTTGGATCAGCCCAATGAATAAAGCACCAGTCTTCATGTTCAAAGTTCAGTGGTTCTTGACACCTACTGAAAGAGCTACCATCCCCAGGTGGAGCCTATGTTAGGGGTCCTATAATCATAGGTAACTCAATTTTTGGTTGCTTATTTGGTGTTTCTCCCACGATGAAAACATATGGCTTACTAGGCTCAATTGATTCCATTTCCCCCCTCCACCCATTTCGCCTGATCCTCCATCACCCTGTTGTGTCCTTCATCCACCGCTTCACTTTTAGTCGCTCATCCTTCACTTCATCACGCCCATCACTAATCCCTTCATCAATAAACAAACTTATGATAATAAAATATTGGTTAATTTAATAGGGTAATTGATAATAAATAAAGAAACAATAGATTAATAATGTTAGTAATAAAATTTAGTATAGTTAGAATAGGTTAGAGTAATTAATGATTAATTAATTAATTAACTAATAATTAAGTTAGTGTTTAGGTTAATTTAGGACAATATTAAACATTAAACTAAAAAACAATAAAAAATTCTAATAAATAAAAACTAAACTATATAATATAAATAATAAAACAAACATATATAAAACATAATTAAATAAAACTTAAAACAAAAACAAATAAAACATAAGATTAAAAATAAAACAATAAAAAATATATTAAACAATTAAAACAAAAACAAATAAACATGTAAACAAAAATAAAACAAAACAAAAATAAAAATATAATATAATATAACAAAATTAAAAACAAACAAAACACAAAACACATTAATCCTAAGTTCTACCCGCGCTTTTCTCTATCCAACTCGGACCCCCCCCTCCCTCACGTCACATCACTACCGAGGGGGTCCAAGTTAGCGGTATTGGGAGGAAAAATGTCACCCCCTAGTGAACTCAGACCCCCGCTTCCAATACCGCTTACCACTTCAGGGAGTTCGAACAAAACCACTTTGCCCTCCAAAACCGCTCACCCAAAAAACTGAAGAAAACGCCTTTTTCCCAGTTCGACCAGTCTTTTTCCGAGGTGGATTTCGGGCAAATGGAAACAAAATTTTAAAAATAGAGAGAATTTTTATTTAACACGGGATGAAGAACAAAAACCTCTTCCATATTTGGCACAAGTGCCACCAGTTGGGAGAATCAAAGCCATATTTCAGCCTCAGTTTTCAGAGTTTCAGTTTTTCTGTTTCAGTCTTGATTTTGCGGTAGCTGTTTCAGCGAGATGGAGACGAAATTGGAGAAATGGAAGGATGTTTTTTCTCTAGAAAAACTCATCTAAAAAAAAATCCTTCAGTTTTTACACAGGTGTCACCGTTGAAGAGAAACAAATGTCTGAGTTGACCCCTCTTTTGCAGTAGTTCGACCCATTTTTCATGGCGGACAGTTCCAGATTTTTGGGGGTTTGTTGCTATTTTTGGCCGAGGTGGTTGAATTCGACCTCCTGAGCCTGGGGAGAGTTCGTTACATATATTGTAATAAGTCAAATGCACAACAATGGATTGTTGGGCTCTTGATTTATGCCCCACAGCAGGATTCTTGTGTTAGACTCCCTAATGATGTTTTTCCTCTCTAGGTAACTGTTTTCTTACTCTGTTAATCCATTCATGTTTTTCCCTGATCTAATGATTAAAAGAAATATTAAGAACATAATTTTTTTTGCACTCTGTTTCTGGTCTTTCAATGATTTGCATGTTTTCATCTGAAGTTGAGCATAGGAATTCTTAGTTGCTCCTATGCTTGATGGAATTTCCTTTCTATTCCTCTCCTTCACTTTCATTTGATTCAATTTGATCCAACAATATTTCTATCCTGCCCTGTGGAGACAATCTAATATGTCTGAGATAGATCCATTTTCAGAAAAGGTAGACCCCATGGCCCAATGTAAATTCGAGTTTTCAATCTCCCAAATATGCCAAATCCAGAAACAAACCTATGTAAAGTAATAGCTAGCCTAATATCCAATCTAAACAAAGTTAAATCAGATAAAGAGATCCCTCTCTGGGACTTGGAGGGCTAGATCCTCGACTCAAAGCAGTTTTGTGGTTACCCTTGCTAATTTCCTCCTCAGCCTGGGAAATTACAGGGTGATAACACCTTGGATAGATAATATTTGGGGGAATTCATGGGGGGTGGAGTTCCTTCCACCTCCACCATTCTTATAAGTGGCCCAACATCATCAGGTTCCGGTTTACCTTTTGGATGGAATAATCCTAGTGGCTTTGGGGTTGTCCCTGATCAGGCTGGGGGTAGTAATATGTCAAGAGGGTTTAACTTCCCATGGGTTGTTACACTTTTCCATTGGGGGGAAATTTTCACAATGGGGAGGATTTCCCTTTATTAATACTTTCAATCTTAGGGGTTTCTTACCTAGGAATAATTTTGGGAACACTTTTCCCTTTGGTTCTACACCTACTCTTGGGGAAAATCCCCTCAGGGGCATGTCCAGTCTTACGAGTAGCCATGATCTCGGAAGTTCCACCATCCATGGTGGAAATAAATCTTCTGGAACACCTTAACCCTATGGTAGTAAGAACATATGGGGACTGCAAGGTTCATGTGGGACTTCAATAACTTCATCTTCCTACTAGTATTCATTTTCTCATGCACTGTTTCCTTTCCTTTCAACATTATACTTACCCAATTTGTCACATTTGACAAATGACCCTATTTCCCATAAACCTTCATGCTCGGTCATGCCTACGAAGCCACCATCAGATATTCCCAAGTTCTATGGAAATCTAGGAGAATACCCCTCCATGCATATCATGACATATCATTTGTGGTTCTCATCCAACTATTTGATGGATGATAGTGTGAGGTTGCATCTTTTCCAATGATCTTTGATCAGAAGTGCCACAAAATGGTACATCGACATATAAGGCACTTCCTTTAAAAATTCTAATGGCTTGGAAATGGCATTTATAACACACTAAAAATTCCCCATATGGTATGAGTGGTTCACGAAGTCCCTCCTACTACCCATTTCCAAATACGTTTCTATGGTCGAGGAAACTATCGAGGATCAATCCATCATGCATTCCCAACACTTAGATTTGATTTACTCTTAGTCGAGCACAATTTTTTATATTATCCCACATTCTCCTAGGACATTGGAACATCCTAAAAATCCAAACCTAGGACCCCATGTTGATGGTGTGGTGGGATTTTCTTCCCATTCTTATTTGGGCCAGGTAGTTGACCATATGGGTGACATTCCTATCTCATCACACCTATTTTCATCTAGATATAATGATCAAACTAAAACAACCCCTAATCACACCTCTAAGGTGAATTCAGTGCAATCCACATAACCAAAGAATCCTCAACAACCTGGACATCAAAAACTTCAAGGGGAAGAGTATCACATAATACCTCATCCTTGAAGGGATTGATGTCATAGGGAATACAACACTGTTGGCTGAAACATATGTCTCATCCTTGGCAGAGCCACCCGATGGTGTAGTGTTGTAGGTGTGGTGTCATCGGTAGTTTCATCCGCTTGGCGACCTCTGTTGATATCAGGTTCTTTTGACTTCCGCTATCGACAATGAAATGTAGTGAAACACCCTTAACCCACATCTACAAATGAAAAAGGTGTTCAATTTCCTCTGGTTCACTTGGCTGGACCATGGTGGTAGTGACAATGGCACTGGGTTCTGCGTCAATGATCCACTTCCATTTCTCTGGATCTGATTCAATGTCAAAACCTGCCTATGAATTTAAGGATTTCAGCTCGACCACCAATGACTACTTCAAATGACATTCATAGGTGTTATTCTAGGGTATTTTATGGAATTCACACCACTTCCTAATGTATTTCATCATCTTTTCATTACCCTTCTTTGTTTGTGGCTTGGACTAGCTGTCCTGAGGGGGTGCATCCTTCCTATGTCCTTTGTTTTGTGGGTTGGGGACACCTTTTCCCTGCTTCTACTACGAGGAATTTGCAGATACAAATTCTCAATTCTTCTATTTAAATTTCATCTTGATTTTGACAATATATCGATATGTCATGCCCAGTGATGAGATGTCCAGAAACTCCATTTCTATTTTTATGTAACTATGCAAAAATCCACAGTACTTGAGCACCAAATGTCATTCACATTCCTTGATACTGATCTTGGTGCATAAGGTATGGAAGATATTTGTGAAGTATGGTATTTTTTGGTCCCTTTCCTGTTGTAGTGTGGTCCATATCGTATACTAGTCATCATAGCTTCCAACATGGTAGTATTGTTCCTTAATAGCATCCCTGAAAGAATCCCCAGTGGGGGCGACCATAAATATTGCAAATTCCTCGGTGGTCCTTTTCTCATAGTAAGTTTCCCACCAATCCTTGACATGGGGGACAACCTTAAGGAGCGCAAAGGTAATATTTTATCTATCAGAAAAATTATGGACCAAAAAATATCCTTCTAGTAGATTCAACCATTTATCAACAACATTCGTGTCTATCTAGCCTTCAAATAACGGGATATAAAAATTGAATTGTACCTTAAAGGGGGAAGCATGGCATCTTGATGAATATGTGTCACCTATTGGAAGTCGTCAAAGGATTTGTGAAAATTTATCCATCATCTTATTCCTTTGTCACACGAGGGCTTCCCCGAGGAACTGTTTAAAAGGATCTCCTGCTCCATCGTTTCTCTTTTCTTCTGCCATGGGAGGTCATCGTGATCGGAGGGGATGGTATTGAAAGGTATCAACCACTTTGAGTCCCAACTCCTTTTACCCTAACCTCATTGGGGACATGCATAGAGAAACAAATAAAGAGCAGACCGCTCTAATACCACCGATCTGGATTTATAAATGGAATGAAATAAAATATAGATGTAGAGAAAATAAATACATATAGATACAGTAAAACTTGACTTCTATTAATAAAGAGAGTATGTTGAAACTATAAAAATGAATACTGAAACAAACTTCCTCGAATGGTGGCAGCCTATCTCTAAGAAAAGATGTGATGGCTATGATGATTCTCAAGAATATGGTTATAATGAGGTTCCTGCTAGCAGGAAAATGCCCCTATAACTATACCAGGGTTCTAAGTATAGGAAGAGAAATGAATCCATGAAAAGTTAATATAATTCCTACACTACCCCAAACATTCCAAAATAGATGAACATAAAGCAATGAAAGAGTAAGTTAGAAACTGCACCTTTAATCCAACGTTTGGTGCTGACCTCCTCAAGATTTGTAGCTCCCAAGGCTGCAAGTCTCTTCCAAAAGTTGACCCATGTCCACAAATAGGCAAACAATACTACAAACATGCTATTTATATTCATCAATTAGGGTGAGATATAATTTTTTATGTATAAATCAAAGAAAAGACATAAAAACCATCATTTGGGATAGGGAAGCGAGATTATTTTATTCAATACTCAAAGATTGGAAATTACAACCTTTGCAGGCCAACGCTTTGTGAACCTGGTATGTGATCCTTTTAACAATGCTCCAAGTGAACCTTCCAAATGCCTTCTCTCATAATCTGTTGATCACCTCAAGGGAAGGGAATGGATTGTATGGGAGAAAAGGGCTAGAGAGGGAATGTTAAGGCAATAACTCATGAAAGGATGCAAATACTTGGGCAAGGAAGGAAATGGAATTTGGGTAGAGTTTCACTGTTCTAATGCTTGATTGTGGAATGAGACCCCAAGACCTCCTTTTATATGACAAAAGGATAGTTATTCAGTTTGGGTAACATCTATAAAAAGTGAGATGGTTGGGAAACCTCCAATAGCCCGTTAATTCCACTGAATTCCTTGCAACTTTTTAATTTTTTCAACTTTTGGAGGTATACGCGGGTTTTTTAGTGTGCAACTAGCATATGTACGCAGGATTTCTATCATGCAATAAGCATATGTATGGGAGAAGTTTTAGACAACTGAGAGGTGGGGGTGAATTGGTTATTACTATGCTTAAACAATTATGCCCATTTTAAACTCATTACAAAACACTCAATGATGATCGCAATAATTTAGGGAAGTAAGAAATATCGTATTCAACATCAATCACACACATGAAGTATACATAAACATATATTCCTGGGGAAACCCATAAAGGGAGAAAACCTCTTCTTCTTCGAATGATAGGCAGTCTTTTTATGTTCTGTGCATCATCTATCTTTGAGAACCAACTCAATGTGAGACTACCACCTCTGTCTTATAAGCTGCAACTTGTTGAGAGCACCAACTCTTTGGTTTCTCTAACACCCACTAGAAGGAAGCACAAATTCCCTGAGTGTTCCAACACCAACTGGATGGAAGCACCAACTTCTAGTCACATAGGCACCGACCTGTACAACAGTGTTAAGAACCAAACATCAATATAGCATATAAAAACCTCACGAAAAGTACTCAATGCCTTAAAAAAGAGATAATTTCAGATAATAAGCCTCTTCGAGGGGGCAACCTCCTTTTACCCCACTTAAATGTTCAAGTACAAGATGATTCAAAATGAAAATGTCTCCTTGGTATATATAGGAGACTAG
>ML787943.1:164474-207731 GCA_009831015.1 Picea engelmannii | reverse complement strand
GTTGAGCTTTATCTCCTTGCTTCTACTGCTCCTTCCAAAAAGCGATCCTGCAATCAAGACAAAACTATGCATGCATGCTATTGTTCTACTAGAGGGTTAGAGATTAAACACAAATCACATAAAACATATGAGACTCATGTATTTGGGACGGGAAAAACATCTTTTTATTAATCTCATATGAACCAACTTACAATGATTACTGAGATCGGCCACCATTCCTCGATCCTAATCCTGGGCTCCTCCTCTTCTTTGTCCTCCAACTGCTTTGCTTGAATTCTCCTAAAGCTTGAGGAAAGGCTAAAGGGTTGGGACAAAACGGATTCGGCAATTGGTCAGAGTTTCTTTGCTATGATTTTCCTCCTTTGAATAGTACCCCTACCCCTTCTTTTATAGGCTAGAAGGAGCTAGGGTTTTAGACGAACTCTCGGCCATGCATGGCTGGGAGTTTCAGTTAACTGACCAAAAGCTTCTCGTTCCGTTGGAAACTTTCCTGATTTTTGCTTTGTTAGGTAAACGCGGGTTGTAGTGGGCTAGCCCGCGGTCCACCGCGTGCTGTCTAAGGCCTTCCAGCGTTCAACTGCGCCCAGTGATAGGTTAGGGTGTGGGCTACTTGTTTTAAGAGGTTTTTGAGGAGTTTGTTCAGCTTTGGCAATGAAGGGCAATGAGTTGGCCAGATGCCAGGTAAGCATGAATAGTGCAATTTAGGGTTATAACATCTACAAAGTAGGTGCATTGGCCTTTGACATCTAGGCATTCTGACCTAATACCAAAACATAAGAATCCTAGCTTATAATAATCGGCTCACCAGCCTATAACAATATCATATACAAGAGGCTCGTTGTCCTCCATACTGTGTGCACCTTAGTTATTGCGTGTGGTATCCTGGAATGTGCATATTACATCCTTTTACTGCATAGTTCATGCACACACTATGCCACATGACGTGCATTACTAAATGATGTCAAAACAAATCAACATCTTAAGTACATTTATATTACATTTACAATTGGGTTTGGCTGAGGGATATTACAATCCCCTCCCCTTATTTATGGACTGTCCTCAGTGCATCATACACCCATATATAGCAGAGTTTTCAAAAATATTCAAAAAGATGCAGGATATTCATGCTCCCAAGTAGCATCCTCAGGACCGTACCATGTCCATTGAACCTTTACAAGCCCTATAGCTCAGTTCCAGAGATGTTTGACTTTCCGGTCCAAAATGTGCACCGAATGCACTTGAAAATCACCTTCTTGCTCCACCTGAATCACATTCCAGTCAATAACATGATTAACATCAGATATATATTTCTTTAGAAATGATACTTGGAAGACATTATGAACATACATAGATGAAGGCAATGCAATCATATAAGCAACTAGACCAATCCTCTCTAGGATTTCAAAAGGCCCACAAAATCTGGTTGCCAACTTGGCGCAGCTTCCCAACTTCAGGGAAATCTTGTTAGCTTTTAGTTTCAGGAAAACATGATCACCCACTTTGAATTATCTGTGGGTTATGTTCTTATCGGCATAACTTTTCTGTCTATCTTGGGAAGATTTTAAATTTTGCTTAATTTTTGTCATCTAGTCCTCCATTTCCCTGAGCAACTCTGGCCCAAGTACTTTCCTATCAGCTGGGTTATCCCAACTCACTGGAGTATTGCATTTTTTGTCGTAAAGTGCTTCAAATGGGATCATCTTCAATGATGCCTGATACCCATTGTTGTATGTGAATTCTACCAAGTGTAGGTAGTCTTCCCATTTCAATGGTTTTTCCATCACATACATTCTCAGTATATCTTCTATCACCCTGTTCACCCTTTCTGTCTGTCCATTAGACTCAGGATGATGAGCTGTACTAAAGTTCAAATTCATTCTGAATCCTTTGAACAATCCTTTCCATAATTTCGAGGTGAGTTTCGGGTCTCTATCAGACACAATTGCTTTAGGAATCCCGTGCAATCATGCCACTTCCTTCATGAAAAAATCAGCAACCTCTGTTGCCTTGTGCGTAGATTTTAGTGGAATAAAATGGGCAGCTTTCGTAAGCTTGTCCACCACCACCATGATCAAATCATGCAGCTTGCTTTATCTAGGAAATCCCATAATAAAATCCATTGTCACCACTTCCCACTTCCATTCAGGAATGGTTAAAGGTTGCAGCAACCCTGCTGGGTGCCTATTCTCAGCTTTCACTTTCTGGCATTCCATACATCTAGCGATGTACTCGATGATCTCTTTCTTCATACCTGGCTAAAAGTAATGGCTCTTGATCACTGCCATGGTTTTTTGATAGCCAGGGTGCCCTGCATAAGAAACATTATGCATTTCATGCAAAATCATACGTTTCAAGTCCTGGACATTTGGAACAAAAATCTTGTTCTTGCGCAACAATATTCCATCTATTCCCAACTTATAGTTATCCACCTTCTGAAGCATCTTACCTTGTTGTAGCATTGCTACCAATTCTTTGTACTACAGATCTGCATTTGCAGCCTCCACAATTTTTCTTTTAATATCAGTTTGGTACATGCTAATGGCTGTAGCATGTAATTCATGCACCTTCCTACTGAGTGCATCAGCCACTTTATTCTCTTTCCCCTTGATATGATTTATATCAAAGTCATATTCACTTAGAAATTATAACCATCTGCTTTGTCTAGCATTTAGATTTGGCCGATCAAATAAATATTTCAGACCATTGTGGTATGTTCTTAGCTCAAACCTCTTTCCCATGAGGTAGTGTCTCCATTTCCTCAGGGCACGCACTATGGCTTCTAACTCCAAATCATGAGTGACATAGTTTCTTTCATGATCCTTCAACTTCCTTGATTCATAACATATGACAAACCCGTTTTGACTAACTACTCCACCAATTCCTTCATTACATGCAACGCTGCATACGGTGAAGTCTTCTTCTAGGTCTGTGATCCAAAATATTGGAGCACTTGTTAATAATTGTTTCAAGTGTTGGAAACTTTTCTCGCAATCCAGTGTCCACTGAAACTTCACTCCCTTTCTTTGCAAATAAGTGATTAGGTGTGAAATATTTGAGAATACTTCAATAAATCTTCTGTAGTAGCCTGCAATACCCATGAATGATCTCACTTCTACCACATTCTTCGGTGTTGACCATTATCTAATGGCCTCTATCTTCTTAGGATCCACTGCTATCCCATCCTTTGAAATGATATGCCCCAAATAATAAATTTGTTTTTGATAGAATGAGAACTTGCTCAATTTGGCATATAACTTATGCTCTCTTAATACTTGAAACACCTTCCTCAAATGATGTTCATGCTCTTCCTCTGACTTGGAATATATAAGAATGTCATCCAAAAAGACAATGACAAACTTGTCCAAATACTCTTGGAAAAACCATTCATTAAGCACATGAAAACAACTGGTGCATTTGACAACCCAAATGGTACCACTGTGAACTCATAATGACCATACCTTGTCTTGAAGGCGGTCTTCCTAATATCTTCTTCTTTAATTCTTACCTGATGGTATCCTGATCTGATATCTATCTTTGAAAATATCTCTGCATCCTTCAATTGATCAAATAGGTCATCAATCCTTGGTAGAGGATACTTGTTCTTAACATTCACTTTATTCAATTGTCTGAAGTCAATGCACAAACTTAGTGTTCCATCTTTCTTTCTTACAAACAAGATTGGGGAACCCCAAGGTGACACGCTTGGCCGTATATACCCCTTCTTTAGAAGTTCTTCAAGATGCATTTGCAACTCCTTCAATTCTAGTGTACTCATTCTGTAAGGAGTCTTTGATATTGGTGCTGCTCTAGGCATCAAATTTATAGAGAAATCAATGTCTCTCCTTGGGGGTAGTCCAGGTACCTCCTTGAACACATCTTCAAAATCTTCCAGGACTACATAATATTCCAAATTTGGCACCTTATCTCTAGGTGTCTCTGCCAAATGAGCTGCAATTATTTGACATCCTTTTCTGTAACATTTCTTTAGCTACAATGCTGAAATTTCTCTAATGGTTACTGCCCTGGGAATTCCCTATACCTTCCTTAGTTTCCCTTCCTCATCCAGGAAAGTAAATGCTTTGTTGTGACAATTTAAGAGAGTGTGATGTTGGTCCAACCAGTCCATCCCAATTAGACAGTCATAGGAACCTAAAGGCAAGATGTTTAAATCTTCCTTGGTGTTCAGTCCATTCATGTCTATGAGGCATGACTTAACCATCTCATTAAATTTTCTTCTAGCTCCTGTAGCCAGTTGTACCAACCAGTATTTCCCATGCTTTCTTCTTGGTAATTGAAAACTTTCCACCATCTTAGGGTCTATATAACTATGACTAGATCCCGAATCAATTAAAATAACAAGGGTTTGGTTGCTGATCATACCTTCCACTTCAATCATGTGGGATTGATACTCTTCTTTCTTGTTGTCCAGGGATGCATAAATCCTTGGCACATATCTGCCCATGTCCTCCACTGTTTCAACTCACTGTACATTGTGAACAACCCTACCTTTTTCATCTCTGTTGGGACAATATCGGAACCTATGGTCCCATTTACAACCCCAACATTGCATAGGTGGATGCCTTGGCCCTTGACTCCCTGTGTCAATCGTTCTGGGTTCTTTAGGTGTTTGCTGTCCTTGTGGATTATTTCTGAAGAATGGTGGTTTAGCTCCCTTCTTCCTTTGATCCATCTTGAATTTATTATTGTCTTCCCAAGCCTTTTGTAAATCTGGCCTTACTTTTTGTTGATCATATAGGCATTTAGCTCTCCTTATGGTCTCTTCTAATGTCTTGGGATCATCATATTGTATTTTGTCACTGATGAACGATGGAAATCCACTTAAATGCCTTTGAATTTTGACTATCTCATCCTTGATGAAAGATACATATTTCAGTAGTTCCAGAAACCTTCTCTCATATTCATCTATGGTCCTACTTCCAAGCTTGAGTTCAAAGAACTCTTTCATTTTCTTGTCATAGTATCTCTTAGTTAAGTACTTCTTCTCAAAATACTTCTTGAATTCACTCCAAGTAACACTTTTCTCTACAATGTGTTGTACCTGCACAATTTGATCCCACCACATGGAGGCCTTTCCTTTGATTTGATAGATAGCAATTCTACCTTCTGCATGAGAAGAATAATTATGCAATTGAAAATACTTCCTCATGCCTAGTAACCATGTTTCTGCATCTTCATCCTTCTTGTGCTCACCATCAAATATAGGAGGCTTGATTTTGTTCATTTCTCCTCGCAGCTCATCCACCCGAGATATCTTATACCTTCTAACAGGGGATAGACTCGAGTTGTTGCCTGCTTTCTTATTGGAATTCCTTTGGAAATGATGGTGATGTCTACTAGCACTTTTTACTTTTCTTTTCTCCTATGAAGTTTTGTGACTCCCAAATTTACTTGAGCTACTCTCCTTAACCAATTTCTTTTCTATTCTATTCAAACCCTCCAATAGCTTCATGTTGAAGTCATCCTACTGCTCTTTGTCTTTCATAATCCTTTCATTGTCATCTTTATGGATTTGGACATCCTTCTGCAAATTATTAATGGTCTCAACCATATTCATATCTTCATTCCTTTCTTCTCCATGTCCGTTGGAGTTCGTTCCTTCCATGCCCAAATGGACATCCACCCCTCTACTCTCATCTTGATAACTATAATTCCCCTATGCTTCTTCCATTCCTATGGACTCTGCTTCTTTGAGTTGTTGTTAATTATGCAAAATGTGCAGCCATTGAAACTTATCAGGCTAACAATTCAACAATTCATGAGAATATGCACCATTTTGGTTCAATATACACATTAGAATTATCTCTCCTGATTTCCTGGTGTTATCACGACGACAATTCTAGATAAGACCCAAGTCTCGAAAACATAGACACGCAGTGCCTTTAGATATACACTTGTGCAAGAAGGTGGTTTGTCGAAACCACTTTTGCCAAGATGCGGTATCACGTGTCTCAACATGTCAAATCCACCACTCGTGGAGCAGGCGATGGCTTAGTCAAATCACCCTGCTTCACTCGTTTGGTACTTTACAACCATGTGACATCAACTGAATTCCGCCATGCAACGAACTCAAAAGTTAATCATTTGAAATGGATTGGATGAGCATGGAAACCCGACGCTCTTGTACGTAATCCGTCTACGCTTCATAAATGGAATTCTATAATTACCACTCCCCAAGTATGAAGATATTTGCGTATCCATAACCGAAGTAATCTCCAAACTGCTCGACTTTCTTCTCTTTGTAAAAAAAAAAAAACACCTTTCGGTATCCACAACCTGAGATACATGGACAAGGCTAAATCAAGTGAGACTGGTTATTCGAGCAACATGCTAGACTTTCCTAGGAATAAGGAGGAAAGGGTCCTTGCGCACATTCTAGCAACTAAGTTTCACACAGATCTGGCTATAGACTTGCAGTTGGAAGCCAAGTTGAATCCCACTATAAAGGATTTAGTCATCAACAGGCCATCCGCTAAGAAGAAAAGGAGCAAGTCGCAGAAGAAGGAGGAATCTACGGCTGAAGCAGTCGAAAGTGTTGGAGAGAATCAACAGGTCTGGTTAGATTATTCCTTAAAGGCGGAGATCACTAAGTTGAAGTAACTCTTCAACTAAAATAAGCATGTCTCAGCAAATTTTGAACAGTCGGTAGCGTAGGTAAATAGTACCAGAGATGATAGGCATGTTCTTTAAATGACCATTTTCACAACAGGCTAAGTGTTGTCATCCCCCTTTTGTAATTTTGTGATTAATACGATTATATAAATACAGAAACATATTTTAGACTGTTTTATTACAATTTCTATCTGGTGATGTTATGAATCTTGTTTTCCTTTATAATAAGTTTTTCTTGTAATCTTATATTTTATTTTCATCTATCTAAATCGGAGGAAATTAAAACTCGAAATTCTTTTTAATTAATGCTTTGAAGCGGTTGTGTGTTTCTTTTTCTTTTATTATTATGCAATTTAAACTCAGACTCATCGCCTTCCAAGCAACTTCGCGCACACTAAAATTTGACCTATTCATTTATATTTATCATGTATAGAAATATCACAAGGTAAAACACTTTTCCGTGCACCTAAATCTACTGGCATTTTTTCTTCGTCACACCGACAACTTATGCGCACTACTTTTGCGTTGTGCGTCAATATCCACTGCGCATAGTTTTTATACCGTGCACCAATATTCCACATGCACTTCGTCCTATGCATGCACCATGTCAAGTTTAATGTATTCCACCATGCCCAAATATTTGTGCACACTACTGAATACACCGTCGCAAAACAAATTATACTCATACTTATGCACGTACCAACAAAACTCCTCTACGTTAAGAAATACTTGTGCACCCCATGTGCACATTACTATGTGTGCGCTCACCATGCAAGGCTAAATTCAGCACGTGCATCCACACACAATGATCTTCTGCGTGGCGCCATAATTTACCGCACACACTCACACGCCAACGTTTTCTCGCGTGGTGCCAAATTTTACCGCGCGCGCTAGCACGCCAACATTTTCCATGGACACTTCGTGACTTCAAGTTTGGTCACCTTGAAGTTACTCTTCTATGAATATTCACTTCAACTGAACCCCTTTGGCCCATCCAAGCTCAGTGTTGAACTGAAGCTCTGATACCAATTTGTAACGTTCCCCTGGCCACCCGCAGGCCAGGGTATGCCACTCTAGAGAAACCTCTCATGCTCTGACACCAGTCGGTAACATTCCCAACCTTTACAAGCCGGACCTTGCTACTCTAGGGAAATTTTTCGTTCCTTATTGCGGAACATACGGTAACATACCCAGTAGTCAATTGAGCTATGCCACATAAATTTAATCTTTAAACTGAATGCAACTAAAACATATACATACAACACTCTTGTGGAATATTTACATATATAAACCAACAATTACTTTCTGTAACATACGAATTTTATACTAAAATAACAGTAACTACAGATATGCAACATTTACAGGGAATTACCCATAAACATACAAGCAATTATAATCACATATATGATAAACTGTAACATAGGCATGTAAATAACAAAGAATCATATCATTTTATCATACAATTGGTACTTATCTTAGAAATATTGTCACCAACTGGGTATATACCTTTCTCTTCTCCCTCGCTTCCCTACTTCCCTAGGGACATGAATTCATATCGTGGGGGATGTTTCACAGGATACCTTATGAGCAACTTGACCATCATTCTCATCATCACTTCCATGAAGAGTTCACAGTGATTCTTTCCACACTCAGTTATCCAGTCAATGATTCCATGACCATTTTCACTCATGCATTCTGTTATCCTTGAGACATCCATTTCACCATTCTGGTGCCTGTTCCCATAGCCCTTTTCGGTTGGTGTACTTGGTTAGCTTGGAGCAGGATTGAAGAAGCGGGTTTTCAGGCCCATGAGCAATTCTCTGATTGAGATAATTATTGGGGATTGATTTCCAAAGGTGATAAACTGCAACTACAACGCTCAAAGACTTCCGGTCCGGCCTGTTGCTGAATCCCTGGAAGGGAAGTAGGGAAGCGAGGGATTGTTGAGCAGAGAAAGGGAACACTCTTAACAGTGAGGCACCCACGAGCTGGGAATGAACTCCACCCAGGGTAAAGGGTTCCTATCCAGGCTAAGTCTCATGGGCAATAGGAAATACTATGTCTCAGGTGCTCACTCAACTAATAGCTTAGAGCCTCTCATTCCCCACATGCCTATCCCTCGCTTCCCTACTTCCCTTCCAGGGATTCAGCAACATGCCGGACCGGAAGTCTTCGAGCGTTGTAGTTGCAGTTTAACACCTTTGGAAATCAATCCCCAATAATTCTCTCAATCAGAGAATTTCTCATGGGCCTGAAAACCCGCTTCTTCAATCCTCCTCCAAGCTAACCAAGTACACCAACCGAAAAGGGCTCCGGGAATAGGCACCAGAATGGTGAAATGGCTGTCTCAAGGATAACAGAATGCATGAGTGAAAATGGTCATGGAATCATTGACTGGATAACTGAGTGTGGAAAGAATCACTGTGAACTCTTCATGGAAGTGATGATGAGAATGATGGTCAAGCTGCTCATAAGGTATCCTGTGAAACATCCCCCACGATATGAATTCATGTCCCCGGCTTGACACTTGTCATATCGAAAGTTACTTTGGTCTACTTGTCCCCAACTTTAGAACTTAGGATAAAATAATTATCCATATGTTATGCTTTAGTAAATATTAATATAATATTCCCTTGCCTTTTGGCCCTCCCTTTCCCTAACTGGAAAATTTCAGTTCCCCATCTCTTTTATCATGGTCGGTCTGCACGCAACGATGTATTTTATATTAATCATGAGTCATGTACAAAGTAGGCACATTGGCCTTTGAGATGTAGGCGTTCCAGCCTAATACCAAAACATAAGCATCCCAGCTTATAATAACCGGCTCACCAGCCTATAACACATATCATATACACAAGGCTCACTGTCCTCCATACTGCGCTCACCTTAGTTACTGTGCACGGTATCCTGGAATGTGCATATTACATCATTTTATTGTGCAGTTCATGCGTGTGCTATGCCACATGACGTGAATTACCAAATGAGGTTAAAACAACTCAACAACTTAAGTACATTTATATTACATTTACAATTGGGTTCGACCAAGGGATATTACAATATAATTCCTTTTTCAACTTACAGACATAATCAGGATTATCTGTTAGTGAAAATCCTTCAGGATTCTCCACATATACTTCTTCTTCTATATCTCCATTAAGAAATGTTGACTTAATATCCATCTAATATACTTTAAAGTTCTTATGACATACATAAGCAAGAAATATTCAGATGGCTTCCAATCTTTCCATTGGTGCAAAGGTTTCATCAAAATCATGTCCTTCAACTTGTGCATACCACTTAGAGACCGATCTGGATTTATTCTTAACAATTTGTCCTTGTTCATTCATTTTATTCTTAAAGACACATTTGGAGCCAATTACATTCTTATCTACAAGTCTAGGAACAAGCTCCCAAGTATTGTTCTTCTCAATCTGTTCCAGTTCCTCATTCATTGATTTTAACCAATTTACATCTTTACTGGCTTCATTAAAGTTCTTGGGTTCCACCATGGATATCAAGGCTATATGTGATTTCTCGATGTCTTTGATTATCCTTCTCCTGGTTTGTACACGTTTGTCTTTCTCACCAATTATCTGACTTGCAGAATGATTCTTTTGAGTAATTCTAGAGGAAGGATTTGATGTTGTCTGTTGATTTGAGTCTGCCTGAGTATTTGTATCTTCATCTGCCTCAGAGTCTTCTTTTTTTGATTCTTGGACCTATTCATCTTCAACTTCAGTTGTTTCCTCTGTCGCAGACTCAATATTGCTCACCTCTCTTAATGGGACTCCTTCACCAACCTTTAAATCAATGAAATCAACTAATTTATACAATCGTTTATTAAAGAATCTATATCCTTTACTATTGGTAGCATAACCTAAGAAGATGCCTTCATCATCTCTATCATGATACTTTCCAAGGTTTTCATTATTATTCTTTATGTAGTTGTTGGCAGCAGGACGAAGTGGGAAAGAAAGCATGCACAAAGAAGAATGGCAGCTGGAAGAGAAACCATGGGAAAGAAAGAGTGCAAGAGGAAAGTGACAACTGGTAAGAATCACATCACACACGCATGCAAGAAGGAGGAAACAACTGGAAGGAAGAAAATCACACATGTAGAGAAGGAAGACCTATCCATAGTAGGGTTAGGGTTTTTGTAACGTTTTGTGCAAATGGATGAAGATCCCGATAGATATAAATATAGATACGCAGGTATCATAGGAAGGTTCGGTTTGCTACTTTTGTAGAGGTTGATATGGTATGTAATGTTTTCGATTAGATGAACTACTTTTGTAAAGCGGTTGAACTAGAGAGGAGGAGAGAAGGTAGATCTTGAGGATTAGATCGCAGGCTGAGGAGCCTGGTGTGATCTAGTTCGCCTCATATAGATCTTACCCATCTGAGGAGGGTTGTAAGTACGCAGCGTGAGAATTGCAGAACTACCATAATAAGAGAGCCAAGAGACAAATCTTTGTGGACGTAGCCCAAAAGGGGGTGAACCACAGTAATACCTATGTAATGTGATGAATGCATGCATATCTTCATCATACTTTTAGTAGTTAAACACTATGTGTAATGAATGAATGAGTTATTATATTGCTTGGTTAATTGTTGTTGGGATATCAATAAAAGATGCCATGGAGGCTAAAATATAAAACAGAATAACAATAGTTTGAAACACAAGTTATAATAAATGGTTCAGAATACAGATTCCATATCTCTCACTCAATCCTAGGCTGTAAACACCTGAGTCTTACATCCACCCATTTAAATCTACCTCGGGTGAGATTGCGCAGTGCATTCTGCATACTGTGTTGCCTTTTGTTTACCAGAAGGGCCGATAGTTTTAGGCTTTGTTGGTACCCTAAAAGATATGAACCTTGGGTCAACACCGCAACTAGTAGGAAAGAGTCATTCATTAACCAACAAATGGTTTCGTTGCCATGTTAAGAGGAACAAGAGAGGACTGAGTATATGAGATAGAATGCATGAGAAAAGAATGAGTCAAACCAGAAGATCGTTGAGCCATTAGAGGGGAATGTTAAGACCGTGGAACCCCACGAAAGCAGAAAGCAAAGGCTGGTTGAGAACTAAAGAGCTAGATTTTTCCCATAAATAAAATAGAAAACCTAGCATAACACCTCACAAATATATGGATAAATACATGTTTACGGATTTATACGAAGTCTTTTTCAGTGATTTTTCTCACCTACTGCATGAGTGGATACTAAGGTTAAAAGATAACCACACGACGAACCAGATCCGATAGCTAGATTGGACCCCAGTACAGGTTGAGTAGTTATAACAGGTAAACAACAAATTCACCCGTGCAGTTGAATTTTGGCTTGACAATATTGTGGCAGGCTTCATCACAAAGTTTGGATTCAACACAACGAAGTCATACAGCGCAACAGAGTAGGAATTTCTACATGGACCCCATGGAAGGTACATTCGATCACTATATACTTCTATTAAAATAATGTTATATAACAAAGGGGTAGTGACAATGGAATCAGATAGCTAGACTTCCCTGCGTGCATGGGGGAAGGGGGGAAGCACTGACAGAGAGAGGAGAAATGGAAGAAGGTGAGGATAAAGGAAAGAAGGAGGAGGAACTCTTGGACCCGATATTGATGGATGACGACCAGCTTCAGTGGACCTCGGCGTCATCAAGATGGACGCGTAGCAGAGTACCCTACCAATATAAGGTGAATACCAAGAAGAGAGTCATAGCCGCGAGGGAGGGCTTGGAAAGAGATGAGGAAGAGGTAGAGGATCTTCGGGCTGTGGGAGTAGATTGAGGAAATCCTGCATGCAACCTATGAGCGAAAAACAAGAGGCCTAAGAATGAGAGGAGAAGACAACCATCCTTTCCATATTAATATCAGTGTGCAACCCATAAACCCATGTTAGACCAATACACCAAAGAGAAAACCACTGTTTAGACAACCGAAGTTTGAAGGAAGTCTGACAACAAGAAGTACATCTACCGTAGGAGAAACAACTGGTGGATCCAGTTCAGGTAGTACTAGTCAAGTATCTACACCATGTGATGGAGGTAGCAATTCAGTATTTAGAATGCCAGGACACGATCCCACTATTAGATTATCAAAATTTCGAGGAGAAGCAACAGAAGACCCTGAGAAGCATTTGTTCATTTGTGCAAATATCTGGGAGGTAAAATAGATCACTGATGAAGATACCAAACTCGCGCAGCTAGCGATCACACTAAGAGACCATGCACTAGACTGGTACATGAGTCCAGACACGAACAGTGCCCTTGGGACAATGAGGACACTAGCAGAAATTAAGAAGCTACTGAGTAATGATTTCTAGAAGTTGATCTCAGAGGATTAGTATATGAATGAGATGATTGAGATAAGACAGAAACTAGGAGAGTTTATATGGGAGATTGACTAGAGATTCAAGTGACTAAAGGGGAAGTTAAAATACCTTATGATCGAGATGCAACACTGACACCTGTTTTTCAACTCACTACTCCCACACCTAAAATATCCCTTATGATAGTAGAAGTTTAAGACATAGGCCAAGGCTCTATAGGCAACCTTGCAGCTGGAAGAGAACCAGTACTAGCAAACGGACCCAACTATTGAAGAAATGAAGGAGGATTTGAAGAACATAACATTTCAGTTGAACCAGAATAAGAACAAGGACAAACGAGAAGTCATTTGGTGCACCACGTGCAGGATGGAAGGACACCACAAGAAGGAATGTCCAACATTCATGCAGTATATGGAAATAGGCATGCAAAAACCGCTACCACAGGGAGGATTATGGTGCGAAATATGGAATAAAACTGGGTCACGACCCTTATCACTGCACGATGATGTAGAAGTACTAGATAGTTCCAAAGAATTCTTATTGCAACTTTTGTAAGTCAGTGGGCCATGATGACAAATATTACAGAACTATGGAGCTGATGCGGGAAAGAACATCAGACACATACAGGGTACATGCCGAAATGATGACTGGGAAAGCAACGCCACAGTTCAATCAATCTGTTGCTCCATACAACACTGTGCAGCAGCAGTACAATAATTCCAAACCACCATACAATAACAGACAACCGCACTACAACCTGACGCAACCTCAGTATAATACCACACAATATAATCAGGCACCATAGTAAAATGCACCAAGAGGGGATTGAGCAGGCTATCGAAGAGGAGGACGAGCCAGAGGAGGTTTCAGACATGGCAGAGGACCAATCACATGTCACAATTGTCAGGAACCGAGACATTATGCATGGGAATGCCCACTACCGCCAGCAACTTGTATGTATTGTCATGCATTGGATCATGAGATAGAGGAATGTCCGACACTATTAGTAAAGATCTAGAAAAAGAGGAACTAGAACAACTAGAATGTTCAATGGATTTCAGCCGAAGCAAGGGAGGATGGATGAAACATCAATATAATCACTTGTGGAGGAACGAAGACAGGAAATGTTGCAGTCCGACAGGAAACCGAACAAAACCAATGGGAAAATAAGAACACCGAACCAATAAATCATTTCGACGTGCCCAAAGAAAAGTAGACTTTTAAGGAAGTGAGACAAGTATTTCAGAAGGTGGACATAGTGTGGACTTCCACTACGCAACCAGTCCATGAAGCCCCAAAATATGAAATGTCACCATCATTGGATCATACCAATGGAATGCCACCCAAGGGACAAGTAAGTACTATCAAAGACTTTTTTCAATCATGCATACAAATGTTAAGTGATCCTTCATCTGTGAAAATATTGCAAAACATCATAGAGAAATGTAGCAGTGAGACAGAACAAAAGCTAGAACCGAAAATTGTCAATCATCTACACACAAGAAGAAGAACAAGTAGGGAATTTAGACTAAATGCTAACATTGGGGATTTCAATATGGGAGACATCATACTAGACCCAGGATCCAAAGTGAATGTGCTACCTAAGAACACCTAACAATGCATGGGAGAGCCAACATTGGGATACTAAAATGTCCAATTAAAACTAGAAAACCAACATAGGGTCCTACCAATAGGGAGATTGAAAGGAGTAACAATAGATCTTGATGGAGTGCAACCTAAAGTAGACTTTGAAGTCATCGAAATAGTAGATGGAACAACACCGTACCCGACACTACTCAGTCTGGACTAGGTGTTTAACAACCAGGCCATAATTAACTTGAAGACAAGAAAAATGACATTTGAATCTGAAGATTACAGGGTCATAGCACCACTAGATTCATTAGAAGGGGAAAGGTTTGGAGAACCCACTTTCCTGAGCTTAGAGGAGATTGGCCAGTTGTACAGAACAACTGCGCGCAATGAGGATTACGTAAACCCAACTGCATACGGGGTACTCAGTTGGCAGAGCATTACTTCATGCACAACAGATTCAAACTATGGGTTAGAAAATTGATAGCAGAGACTACATGAAGTATCCATGAGAAGATGTGCAAGAATAGACTGCGCAGTATGGTGGATAGGCATAGAAATCAAAGAACCACCCATTTTCCACAGACTAAATTATTTGGAAACATTTTTGACACAATATGAAGATGAATTATTAGAGAACCATAGGCTACTAGCACTGGATTTATCACTCAAGGCCACACCCGCAAGATGGTGGGGCACACACAAGGAGATTATCACAAAATAGTACCAATGTAAGCGGTCACTGCACATAAGGTTCGACGCATAACAGAAAAACAACAAACAATGGAGATATGAAGGACTAGGGACACCAGCGAAACACTTGGAGGAGTGCAAAATGATGTGGAAAATGACACCACCAGAGGAATGGCCCCACCACTTCATTCACACTTTATAGGGCATACCAACGAGCTGGTATGCAGATCAAGAATTGCGCAAAGGAACTACAACATGGACGACATTTCAACAGAACTTTACCATCACTTTCTCATTCGAACATGAGAACCCCAACATAGATGCAACCCTGAAACAGATCAGAGGAATCATATTCATTGAAGAACCAGAAATAGAACTTATTACCAAAGAGTAGCAGCGAAATAAGAAGACATTCAAGGAACTACTGTCATGTTACCATGTACAGGAAGAAGCACCAGACGAATATGACCTGTGCGACATTTAGATTGAAGAAGTAGAAGGTGAAAGAGATATGAAGGGACTACCGATAGAATATGAAGTTATTTCCGTTCCAATCAAGGTAAAGAAATTTAACATCGGAACAACTGAACATCCCAAAATGGCCAACATTGGAGACTATTGGGATGAGCCAACATTAGAAAGTATCAGAGAGTTGTTGCGCGAATACAACAACTTGTTTCCTACATCATTTACAAAGATGAAGGGTATAGCAGGAGAACTGGGAGAGATGAAGATACCTCTCAAACCTGAAGTGAGACCGATTAGACAATGACCATATAGACTGAACCCCATATATAAATAGAAAGTTAAAGAGGAGATCGATTAGATGCTTGAAGCCGGCATAATTGAACCATTCGAAGAATCAGAATGGATAAGCCCGATGGTCATATAGGATAAGAAACAAGGAAGAGGGATTAGGATATGCGTCGACCTGAGGAAGTTGAATGATGCATGCCTACATGACCCATTCCTTACACCGTTCATGGATGAAGTGTTAGAGAATGTTGGGGGACACGAAGCTTACTCATTCATTGATGGATTCTCAGGCTACCATCAGATTAAGATAACATAGGAGGACAGATACAAGACCATGTTTGTGAAGGAATGGGGATCTTACCATTACATAGTCATGTCGTTTGGACTGAATAATGCACCAACAATATTCTCCAGAGTGGTTATCACAGCATTTAAAGAATTCATCCATCAGTTTCTTGAAGTATATCTGGATGACTGGACAATCTATAGTTTGTTGAAAAACCATGTGGAAGTTTTACGCTTGATGCTAGAACGATGCACACAATGTCAGATGTCACTATACATAAAGAAATGTATATTTGGAACATAGTTTGGGATACTACTGGGCCATATAGTATGCAAACAAGGGCTATTGGTCGATCCGACAAAGATCACAGTTATCGTCAATTTACCTGCACCAAAAACAGTCTGTCAGCTACGAGAAACGTTAGGATACAAAGGATACTATAGGAAATTCATCAAAGGATATGCATAGATCACAACACAAATGGAAAAATTGTTAATGAAGGATACAAAGTACCAATGGAACGACGAGTGTCAAAATGGTCTATATACTCTGAAGGAAAAGATGGTCACTGCACCGATATTAGTATTTCCAGAATGGGGAAAGACATTCCATGTGCATGTAGATGCATCAGCGATATCACTTCGAGGTATCTTAGTGCAGCCAGGAGCAGGAGACTTGGATCATCCGATAGCATTTGCAATAAGAAAACCATCAGACTTAGAACATAATTATAACATGACGGAAAGAGAAGGCCTAGCTATGGTTTACGCATTGTAGAAGTTCAGACACTACCTATTGGGAAAACATTTTAAGATGTTTACAGATCACTAAGCCCTGAAATACCTAGTCAACAATCCAGTGTTGGAGGGGATAATTTGTCAATGGTTACTGTTATTTCAAAAATTTGACTTCGAAGTAATAGTCAAACCAGGAAAACTGAATGCAGGACCTGACCACCTATCACGGGTCAAAAATGGAGAAGAACCCACGAAATTAGATGAAAACTTTTTGTATGCCCAGTTATTCTTAGTACAGATTGTTGATGACTACTTCATAGAGATTATCTAGTACTTGAGCATAGGTACCGCACCGCAAGAATATACCACCGTGCAGAAGAATAACATGGTAGTCCACACAAACGACTATCAACTAATCGCAGGACATCTATATAAAATGGGTGCAGATAAAATTTTATGAAGGTACATGTTAGAGCATGAATGAAAAAGAATTTTAGTAGAAGCCCATGAGGGATTGGCAGGAGGACACTATGCAGGAAAATCTACCGCGTAGAAGGTACTCCATGTAGGATTATGGTGGCCAACGATTCACAGAGGCTCAAAAGAGTACTGTCATGGATGCGATATCTGTCAAAGGGTAGGAAAACCCAACAGAAGGGACGAGATACCATTATGAACGCAAGTGACATTAAAACCATTTGATAAATGGGAAATGGACTTTGTGGGACCAATTAACCCACCAACCAAAAGAACAGGGTCAAGATACATCATCACCACGACAGAATACCTAACAAGATGGGTGGAAGCCACACCAATAAAAGTGTGCAGCGCAAAGAAAACTGCACACTTCTTATTTGAACAAGTAATTACTAGGTTTGGGTGCCCAAGAGTTTTGATGAGAGACCAAGGCACGCACTTCATAAATAACACCATCCGCACGATGCTTGAAGAGTTTGAAGTTCACCACTAGAAAAGTACACTGTATCATCCACAGGCGAATGGCACAGTAGAAGCCTTCAATAAAATTCTAGAGAATGCACTGACAAAGATCTGTAACATCAACAGAGAAGACTGGGACCTCACAGTACCAGCATTATTATGGGCGTATAGGACGACATGCAAAAAGTTGATAGGGCACACACCATTCAAACTAGTCTATGGCCAAGAATCAGTAGTACCATTAGAATTTTTAGTACCCAGCTTATGCGTATAAACTATCACACAAATGACAGAATGTGATGCAATATAGGAAATATTGAACCAGCTGTTAGCAATGGAGGAAGATCGAATCCTTGCAGGATTCCATCAACAATTGCAGAAGGCCAGAGACAAAGCATGGCACGATAGACACATTAAGAAGAAGACTTTCAAGGAAGGAGATCTAGTATTTCTATATGACAGCAAATCATTTCAGCACCCAGGAAAGTTGAGAATGCATTGGTTAGGACCATACATGGTCAAATTTGTAAAAAATGGTGGAGATGTATAGTTAAGATATGTAGCAGGTGCAGAACTCAGAGGAATGATCAACGGGAGTCGACTGAAGCTGTATAAGGACAGTCGTCCACCCACCGCGTAGTAAAAAAAAAAAAAACCTGAAAAGTGCGAAGCATGCCAGAGATAAAAAATCCACAGGACGCTCGAAACATGAATGCAGCAAAGGCAAGAACAATGGTTACATGCCAAATAAAAAAAAGTGGGAACTGGAAAGTTGGAAAAAGAAGGATGAAAGAATGACACTAAGTGGAATTAAGGCATGGCAAGGACTGATGGAACATCACATTAAACACATCAACTGGAAATGGAAAAATAAGTGTAATGGAAAGTATGAAACTACCGCAGATGCATTGAACCCACAGTTATGGTGCATTAATCGCATCATGGAGGAAGCGTCCTCGATAAGCTTCATGACAATCCCATAAAACACGCGAGCACGGAAGAAACTAGTATATTCATGAAAGGAGAATAGAGAGAGAGAAACAACATCCCGAATGGACAAAGAGAGACCACATAGATCACCACATTCCAACAAAATCAGAAAATGTTCGACACTCACCACTATGGCACCATCGAATTCCACCAAACCAGGCCAAATAGCCAGACCGACCAAGGTTCAAACTAGGTCATGAGGACCACTGGAAGAAAACGAGCAACAAAAGCCGAAGATCGTCGATATCGATGAGATCCCATCCCCAGAGATAACATTGATGAACTCTACATGGATACTGGAAGAGATTCAACATCCAAAAGCAGAGGCCATGAAAGAGGACACGCCAGCAACGACGCAGGAACCTGAAAACGAGGAAGTGGAAAACCAATAGGAAGTGTAACCAGAAATCACTGAACCAGCTGCGGAAGTTAACGGAATGACATAGAATTGAGGATCAAAAGGGAAACCAGACGAGTCACAGGTACCCAGCCTAGGTTAACCAATAGAAGAGACCACAAGAACTAACTCGGCTTGGCTAGAATGGCTTACAGGGGAGAAACCAGGAGTTGCTGGAACTTCATACCAACCACCACAATAGGAAGATAGAGTTATGATACCAAGATCACCTCGCAAGAAACCAACAACAAAAATTGTGCTAGCACGCATACCATAGGGAGTATAGGTATATCCGTAGCTACTGGGTCACGCCAGGAAGATCAAGTATTTCGACCATGATGTATCAGAAGAAACCAAGTACCCGAAACTTGTGCTGAGGGTTTTCATGTAGAAAATAGTGGTAAACCAACTTGGAGAAATGATCAGCCAGCCACATGAGTGGTCAGTTGGACTGGACAGAACAAGCATTTTAGGGTTTTTGAAACTTCCACATTTTTGCAGAGGCCAGTACGCAACAACATGCATTAAGCAGTTGTTAGCAGTCACGCATGGAGGGGATATATGGTTGTACAAACCCATCCCTATAACTGTTGAGATTATCGTGTAGATAACAGGACTACCCAGTCGTGGTATGGATCCCGCGCTGATTCTGGATGATAAATCCAAAGAGAAAGTGTTATTATAATAAATGAAGAAGAAATATGGCACCGCCAGGGGGACAAGAGGCATTATAATCAAACAGATCAACAATGAAGCGACAAAATTGGGTGCAAATATCTTAGCCTATAAATTGTTAAGAAAATGCCACAAAGACGAAGTACCAGCGGGAGTCATCATAGTTGTAGCTCAGTGCGCAGAAGGCACCTTCGTGAGTTGGGTACCTTATCTATTAAACTTGTTCCAAGTGGATTGCAAGGATGCGCAGGACCTCAATACAAAATTCCATTACTCATGGCTACTCACCCTCATAGCCTTCATGGGATGGAAGGAACTAGAGTATGTAATTTTTTGTACTAGACCACAGCCAGTGGGAGCGAGATATCTATTACTGAGATCCGGGCCACAGGCCAGGCATAAGAGGGAAAATGGAATCATCTTTGAAGCATACCTATGGGACATATAGGAAGCTATCAACCGATCATGGAGAATAACACTAGAGGCTGTCGCGCGATATGGGAACATCGCTAACTTCTGGGCTACATGTCAAGCCATGTGGATACGACCAAGGCATGATCCAGATAAACAGTGGTTACCGATGTGATAATTCACCACATAAGGTGATATAGACATGGTCATCAGTGAATGGCCTGATGCATGGAGGATACCATCCATTCCTCGTGAAGTACCGAAAGGACCCGCAGAAGGAGAAGCAGCGCAGGCGGAAACACAGCCACCGCAAATCCCAGTACAAAAGAAACCAAGGATGGGCTAAAACAAGACGACTTAGGAAAACGAAGGGTCAAAGAAGATAGAAACCCAAAAGGGGTAGAAAGTGACCAATGAACAACCAAAGCAAGCTAAAGGAGAAAAAGAGACCGCCCTGAATCCCATCACACAGAAACCAGGGGGAACTAAGATACCGACTATATAGGGAGTAGACACGCGCAAGAAATCAAAGGCGCAACGAGCATCACTGGACTATAAAATCATGGAGGAAGATGGAGAAATGATTGCTAGAATGGTCAAGGATTGTCTAGCAGAAGACTTCAATCACACAACACATCATAGGGATAAACTACAAAAAGAGCTGGCAGAAATGGGACAGCTCCTCATGACACTTAGGGAGGCCCAGAGAGAAGGTAGCAGTAGAGGCATAGATTCAGAGACAACACAAACCAACGAAAGAGTGGAGATAGAAGAACGAGACCCACTCCTCCCAATGCCACACACACATGCAATGGTCTACATAAAATCAAGCATGCTACGGATGGATGAAATCGTGGGACAAACACCACTGAAGGATTTGGACCACATCCAATTGGTCTTGAGACAAAAGTGATCAAGGACACTGTACAAATTACAGGTTAGCGTCGACCACGATATGTTGTCTTGAGCACATAAAAACTCATTCGAGCTACAGAAAGCAACAAAGAAGTGGGAAGCACTGGAAAAAGATTGTGAGAAAACCAAATCTGTAACTCAGGAGGAGACAGAATGCAGAAACAAATTGGAATGAAGAGTGGGAGAAACATTTGGGAAACTTCCAAGCACTGCGCAAGGAAACGAACTCCCAACCGTAGAAAATATCGACCAGATTGAGCAGGCAATTGCTCAATACCAGAAGGAGATCGAGGATCTCTGAGAACAACTCCACTGCCAGTAAATGAGAAAAGGAGGCAGGCAACAACAACGCAAATACAGGAGATGGAGAAACAGGTTAGCACGACAGCTGACTTGCTCCATAAAGCAATGCAACTTTGGACAAGACTAGAGGAGGATCCACAGGTTCAACACTCAGACAAGGAAGAGGAAAGGATCAATTTAGTGATCCAAGAACTCAAACAGAGGAAAAATACCATACCAATCCCAGAACACGTAAAGGGGACGCAAGAGCTGAAGAGAATGCAGGCATAACTTATCACTACACAAACAAAGAAACATGAGCGTTAGGGTCAAATAGAACCATTACAGGAATGGGTAGCAAAATTAATCACACAGAAAGAAGCAGTTAGAACATAGATTGCATAGACACAGGAAGAATGTGTAGGATTATTTAGCGATGAAGTGGAAGTTAAGGTAGTGGATACCATTAAGGATAAGACCGCGCAGGCACTGATAAAAGCACTAGAGCTGAGGGAAACATTCCATACGATCACCAAGGAGATTGAGGCAGCTCTGAAAGATTAGGTGACTCGGGACGAGTCACATGTCAGTGTTGGGGGCCTATTGGTAGTAGGCCGAAGTGGGAAAGAAAGTGTGCACAAAGAAGAATGAAAGATGGAAGAGCAATAGTGGGAAAGAAAGCGTGCAAGAGGAAAGTGACAACTGGTAAGAAGCACAACACGCGCATGCAAGAAGGAGGCGACAACTGGAAGGAAGAAAAGCATGCATGCAAATAAGGAAGACCTAACAACAGTAGGGTTAGGGTTTTTGTAAGGTTTTGTGTAAATGGCTGAAGAGACCGATAGATATAAATATAGATATGCAGGTATCATAGGAAGGTTTGGTTCATGACTTTTGTAGAGGTTGATATGGTATGTAATGTTTTCGATTAGATGAACTACTTTTTTAAAGTAGTTGAACTAGAGCAGAGGAGAGAAGGTAGATCTTGAGGATTAGATCGTAGGCTGAGGAGCCTGGTGCGATCTAGTTCGCCTCATATAGATCTTACCCATATGAGGAGAGTTGTAAGCGCACAACGCAAGAATTGTAGAACTACCATAATAAGAGAGCCAAGAGACAAATCTTTGTGGACGTAGCCCAGGAGGGGGTGAACCATGGTAATACCTATGTAATGTGATGAATGCATGCATATCTTCATCATACTTTTAGTAGTCAAACATTGTGTGTAATGAATGAATGAGTTATTATATTGCTTGGTTAATTGTTGTTGGGATGTCAAGAAAATATGTCATGGAGGCTACAATACAAAAGAGAATAATAGTAGTTTGTAACATAATTTATAATAAATGGTTTAGAATACAGATTCCATATCTCTCACTCAATCCTAGGCTATAAAAACCCGACTCTTATAGCCACCCATTTAAAGCTATCTCGGGTGAGACTGTGCAGTGAATTTTGTGTATTGTGTTTCCTTTTGGTTTACCAGAAGGGCTGATAGTTTTAGGCTTTGTTGGTACCCTCACAGATATGAACCCTGGGTCAACAACGCAGGTAGTAGGGAAGAGTTGTTCATTAACCCAACAATAACACTTACTCCCAGATACTTTGAAGTGTTTGATTGAAGAAGGTCGTCCATACCACAGTTCATAAGGTGTCTTGTCACTGTGTGGTCTGATGTGGGATTTGTTAAGAATATGGACTAATGTGTGTATTTCTTCTACCCAGTAGGTTTGACCAATGTTCTTCTCATTCATCATTGACCTAGCCATTTGCTGAACTGTTATGTTTTTCCTCTCAACTACTCCATTTTGCTATGGAGTTCCTGGGATTGTGTATTCTATCTTGATCCCATGTTTATCACAGAATTCCTTGAAATCACTTGACATAAATTCTCCTGCTCTGTCTGATCTTACTGCCTTTAACCTGTTGCATGTTTGATTCTCAGTTAAAGCCTTAAATATTTTAAATTTCTCAAATTCTTTAGCATTTTCTTTGAGAAAAGAAACCCAAGTGAGTCTGGAGTAATCATCAATGATCAACATGAAGTAGTTTTCCTTCCCTGTGCCTTCCTATCTTGATGGTCCACATAAATCCATATGAACTAATTGGAGTGGTTTCTGTGTTGAAGTAGAGCTCTTGGATTTAAACTGTGTCTTGGTTAGCTTTACTACATGGTAGGGTTTACACATAGAATCTTGTGGCTTTGATATTCTTGGAATATATTTGACTGCCTGAAGATTTTTGAGCTTGATTAAGTGGTCAAATTTTAGATGTCCAAGTCTCCTATGCCATAACCAGATCTCATCATGTTTTCTTAGATGACACTCTTCTCTATCTTCTTTCAACACATATACATTATTATATATCCTTATGCCTTTATCCACCACTTGTCCTGAGTTTACAAACATTTTCTTACAATCTTTTGAAGTGAACACCACTTCACATCCTCTGTCACACCTTTGACATACATTGAGAAAATTATGTTTCAGCCCATCTACAAGCAAAACATCCTGGGATTTTACTTTACCATTACTCAAACTCACCATCCCTTTACCCTTGATTTTACATGGTTCATCATTTCCAAAGGTCACATTTCCTGTTTTTCTTTTACTTATAGACATAAAATTATCCTTGTCTCCAGTCATGTGCTTGGAACATCCACTGTATATATACCAGGGGTGTTTTTGTTTTTGAGATGAAAGTACTAGACCACATTTTTCACTATCTTTCTTTTTCCATGTGCTGGCATTTCTAGCTAAGGGTTTTATCCTTGGATCTTCTTTGTAATTATTCAGATGGCAGTTTGTAACTTTGTGGCCGAAGTTATGACAGTTATAGAATTCAAGCTCATTTTTCGATAGGTCAAAGTGATTGGTGAAACTTTGTCTACTCATTGGTTGTTTAGTTCTATGTTGCAAAGATTGTGCATTTCTTGATCTCCTCAGTTGCATGTCTCTAAACTTAATTTGACAATTTGCAATCTTATGACCAAAATTAGAGCAGTAAAAACAGTAACCATGGAAGAAATTTTGGTATTTGAAGGACAACCTTCTTCTTGGCATTTTTGGATCCATATTCTGATATCTTTGTTTTTTATTAAGGATCATCTTGTCTTTATTATCTTTTGGTGGCAGAGTATTCACATGATCTGATTGTCTACTGACTTGGAACTTGATCATCTTTACTAGCTCTTTGCTTTTAGGTTGTTTGCTGCTTGAACCACTTACATAGAATAAACCAGTCTTCAACAAAGGAGATTTATGTTTTCTGAGAATGTCATTTAGTTCTGCTGAGGCTTTAATGCTTGGAATATTTTGGAGATAGAATGATTTAAACTTCTTCATCTGTTTTCTGGTTTTTACTACCTCTTCTTCCAAGGCTTCACATCTTGCCTTCTTCTCTGATAACTGTTGTTTCAGAATCTCCTCTATTTTATTTGCCTCTTCTAATTCCACTTTTAGCAATAAAAAGTCTTCAACAGGTTTTTTAGTGTCTTTCTTGAACTGTATCAACAATTGTCTTTTATTTTTCTTCTTAAATCTGAGTCTAGCAATTTCTTCTAGGGCACTGATCAGTTCTCCTTCCAAGTCAACCACAACTTCTTCATCATTAACATAACTTCATGTGATTTTATTATCATAATACTCTTTGTCCATCAGCATTAATTCATTAACCTTATCTTCACAAGCAGAATCACTATCTATGTCTCCTGAAGAGTCATCATTGTTTACACATAAAATTTTATTTTTATCAAATCTCTTGGATTTGTACTTCTCTTCACCTTTAGCATTCTGGTCCTTCTTCTTGTGTGGAAACTTAGATGCAAAGTGACCTATCTTTCCACAGTTAAAAAAATTGAAGGGAAACTTGCCTTGGTACTTTCGTGATCCTTTCTTTAGTCTTCTCACAAATTTTGCTTCAATTTCATCAGGCTCAGAATCCTCATTCTTATCTGCTTTAAATGATGCTTCTCTAGAGGTGGGTTTATCTTTACCTATCCTCATTTCATAAGCAATAAAATTTCATAGGATTTGGTCAATAGGAAGAACTTTTATATCATTAAGTTATTCTATAGAAAATACCTTTGGGTTGAACCTATCTGGCAGAGATTTCAAAATTTTGTGAAGTAAAGAGGCTTCCTCAATTTTTTCACCAAGTCCTTTTGTTGCATTTACTAGTTCTTCAACTATGAGAAAGTACTTCCCAACAATTTCATCCTCTTAAATATTTAGATGTTCAAACTGTAATCTGTAGGTTTGAAGCTTGGCACCCTTTACCTTCTCATTACCTTCATAACTACTAATGAGTTTGTCCCACATTTCTTTGGCAGATTCTAAGTGCATAACTTTTACAAATTTTTCTTCTGGAAGCCCACTCAGAATAGCATTCATAGCCTTAGCGTTGAAGTTGAATTCTATCTTGTCATCCTTAGAAGCTAGTACAATTGGCTTCACATAACCAGTCTCTACCACATCCCAGACATCTGCACCTAAAGTCATTATGTAGGTTCTCATCATAACTTTCCATAAGGCAAATTTTGTTTCATTGAACAAGGGGGCCTTATTGGTTGAAGTTCCTTCATGGCTAGTCATGTTTAAGCTCTAAGATCTACCCTTAGATAAAGGGAACCCGCTTTGATACCAATTGTTAGACAACTGAGAGGGGGGAGTGAATCAATTGTTATTGTTCTTAAACAATTATGCCCATTCTCAATGATGATCAAAATAATTCAGGGAACTAAGCAATAGAGTATTCAACATCAATCACACATATGAAGCATACAGAAACAAATATTCCTGAGGAAACCCATAATGGGAGAAAACCTCTTCTTCTTCGAATGATAGGCAGTATTTTTATGTTCTCTACATCATCTATATTTGAGCACCAACTCAATGTGAGGCTACCACCTCTGTCTTACAAGCTGCAAATTGTTGAGAGCACCAAATATCTAGTTTCTCTATCACCCACTAGAAGGAATCACCAACTCCCCGAGTGTTCCAGCACCAACTGGATGGAAGCACCAATTTCCATTCACATAGGCACCAACTTGTACAACAGAGAACAATAGTTCTCCCTTGCACTACCCTACCACCTGGTTTTTCTGGCTGCATCCAGATGGAAGCTACAACTCCCTATGTTCAAGCACCCACTTGAAACTCTGAGGACAACAATGCTCCCTAGCACCACCCTACCACCTTGAGATATAAATATTTTCTTTCTGAAATTTATCACAGTGATACAGTATTTATCAATGGCCTACCAGTCTCATCATTGTTTGGCTACACTTCTCTACTTTACCTGCATCAATGTGTTCCTTCTCGCACCTTCTTGCTCTTAAGTTCTTGTACAGTCTGTTGTTTTCACCATTTCTACTTTGTCCAGATTATGTTCTTCATCTCTGCATATTTCATGCTTTGTTCCTGCTGTATCCTTGATCACATACAGTTCAAATTGTTTTACCGAGAAACAACAACCTCTCTCTCTCACAACATTTTTCTTTTATTCCTGCTCTCATCATCCTTTACACTCTGCATCTCCAATGCTCAAGTTAGGAATCTAAAAAACGCTCAGGAATCATGATTCCAATGCTCAAGAACAATGATTCAACCGCTCAGGAACAATGATTCAGTTAGTTTAACTGAATTATATCTGATCAAGAAATCATGAGATGAAACAACAACCCTTCGATCAAATTATGTTTGATCGTCGTCATTGGATTATTCACGTAGAGGCCTTTTTGACTTTTCAATGTGTAACGTCCGATGTGGATCCTAGCAGCGCTAGCTCCTTCCCCTATATTTCGCTGATGTGACCTTGGGCGATGGTCTCACGTGACCAAGTGATTATGGGTGTGAGATATTTTCTTGTTAGCCCCCTGTCTCATGTGACCTCAGGCTACATCCTTGCGTAAGAGAACGATTACAAGCGCATCCAAGAGTGGTTTGGGATCAACCGCTTTTCTCCCCGTAATCCACCTCCAGCTACCACATACCCTTTCTCCAAAACTGTGGTTTCAATTGTGGCCCGCCCTTAAATTTTTAAAGTCTATGCACCTTCAATCCCTGTAATGTGATGGGACCATCGATCTCACGATCTTGATGGTGCTCCTGAACTAACGAATCAGATCTAACCTTCTTAAATCAACTACTATGATCTATTTTATGATCCAGTTTCCGGGAGTTTCAAATCTCAAACCCTACTTTCCTCCATATGACAATATTCTGGAGTCGATGATCTATGGACACCTATCCTTCTTAATCGACAACTCAACCATTACTTCAGGAATTTGACCTTTCAACCAGATCAATGGTTCTGCGACCCCTTACTCGATTCAATGGTCGAGATCTCTTTCTCTACTCCAGGCTTCGACGATCTCAATTCTCAACCTTTACGCTCTCCCAAAATGATTTTAGCCAGAGTCCACAGATTCCTGCCACGTGTCCTCCTCAAATCAACGGTCCTCGTTCACTTCAGGACTTCAGCCTTCAACAATTTCAAACCTTTCTCCTTAGCATTTTCCCATAGTCAAGGATCTATTGACACATAACCTCCTACTTGATCAATGATCATAAGTGACTTTGGCCCTTCGGGACTTTAAGTTGGTCGTTTCTTCATTGTCCTTCATAGTGGTCACTTTCTAAATAATTCATATACGGTGGAGACCACTTGTTGTCGGTTAACACTTCCACTTACAGTGTCCTTCCACTATACTAGATCAATATTTGAGAATGCTCCCGAAGTGATCTTCAGATCGAACGACTCATTTCCATTTAGGGACTTCAGTGTTTGGGACTTTGGGACTTTAGGCATCTTCTGGTGGTGAAACTCCCTAAGTAAAACTCCTGGAGAGATGTAACTTGCTTACATCACTTGATGATGTGACACGAGTCGAGTGTCTTCCACGTGTCACTCAGATTCGTGATTTGCACGTACCTGAAATTTTGATTTCATCTTGACACTTGTCATTATATGACTATGCCACATGTCTTTGTTGATGTGGGTGAGACGTGTAGGCAGTGTAGTGGAGTGTGACGTGTAGCGGGTAGTGGAGTGTGACGTCGGAGCATGGAGGTGGAATGTATGAGTTATTTGGTGGTTTACTCGGAGGGGGCGTTAGGAAGTAAATGGTAATGAGTGAGGGGGGTCCAAGTTGACAGGAAGGTGACACCTATGAGGGTCCCACATGGGAAATACCACCAACTTGGACCCCCCCCCCCACGGTTAAAGGAAGAAAGGTCGGAGGGGTCTGATATGCCTTGTCGACCATAGATCTGAGTGCCTGATTATCAGCCGCTAAGATTAGCGCGCCCTTCTTCTAACTTATCATGTCCTTCCACTTTAGAATGATCTCACGAATGAAATTTATTATGGTTCTCCGGCTCTCCGGACTTCAAGGATTTTAAATCTCAAATTTTGCTCCTCGTTTATCCTATCCATCACTTAATTTGATCTGATGGTCGTGAAGACTCTTGAAGAAGATCCACGATCAAGGATTTTGATCCGGATCACATTTATGTACTCTGATTTCCCTTCTGAGCTTTGATCTCTGCCTATTGTTCACTTCTCCTCCTGATTTTATGCTTTTCCTATTTTCCATCATCGTTTTTGTTCTTACCATCAATGACAAGCACACGCTTCCTGCAAAATATGCCAATAGGAAGTAGTGCAGCAGGGCGTGTACATGCTCCAAAAATGGTTTTTTAAATAGAGTTCCTCAGCAGTGATTTGGAAAATTATGCAAGTAGGAAGGCCAATGCCATGTATGCATGAGTAGGGAATTTTAGGGCTATAAAAAATGCCCCCTAATGTATGAGGTTATAAGAGAAACCGATGGACAAAATACATCACAATATCTTTACCAGCGAGAATGCATGAAACTCAGTGAGCCTGGGACCAGAGTTTGGGAGGTTCCATCTACAAAAAAACAATTATCTCTACGAGGAGGGCATACCCATGCTTGGGATGAACTAAATCATGGTTTCCAATCAATTAAAATACAGATCCATGTCATATAAATATATAAAGTGTAGTCGCGAGCAATACATAGTGGATCTACATCTCAAAATCAATCGAAGATATACAAGTACAATATGCATCTTCAATAATCTAGTGATGCCTCCGACTGGAGATGAAGTCGTCATAGCTCAAGCAACAAATTCAAGATATTAAAAACTCAAGTAGAAGTACAATGGGAGTGTAAGACTCACTACTCTGAGGTCTTCGACAATCCGTCGGGAAAAGACTGGAATATCGCGATGATCAGGCAGAGAACTTCATCGATTTTGAATATGGACTTGAATAGAATCTTAGGATGGATGACTCATGAAAGTCAAGAGACAAACAACAGAAAGGTCGACTCGGGTTGGGTAAAACTTCCCTTGGACAAAAGGACAAAAGATGATCAGACTTAGGCAGTGTAACATTGACATAAGTCTGTGATGTAAAAGGCATCACAAACTCTCCATATGTTTGGAAGAGTGACCAAACAGAGGAGGACACAAATCTATGTAGCAAGAACAACTTCCTAAGGTCATACTAGATCCCAATGATTGAAGAACAAATGGAAGGATGTTCTCTCTCCAAGAGAGACCATCTTTGCTGCCAAAAAAAGAATGTATATTTCCATCCCCTCTTTTTGGAATATTTTATTTTTTTGTCTTTTTCAATTTTTAACAAGCTTGAAAAATAATAAAAGAATACTATGTTACAAAGGATGAACGAGTGTCGCAAGTAAGAAAACTATTTCCAATCACATGGAACATACTGATTCTCAAGGAAAGGAGACACGTGCAGGATAAGGACACTCAAGGAAAATTCCTCCATGGGTCAAGGCGTCAGATTGGAAAGGCAGAAAGTGTTTGTTGGCACAGGGGCAGACCCAGGGTTCAACACTATAACAATGCACCAACAAAACCCTAACTTTCGGCCCTTTCGGCAACACCTGCAAAGCAGATGAAGTCTCATCTGAGGTAGAGGAAGGGGTGGTTGTAGGACTCAGATGTCTGCAACCTTAGCTGGGACACAGATATGTGATTCTAATGCTTAACAGAGCACTTAGCAATTATCCTTCATCAATATTCAGCTCTTAGTAACAACACAGATGTACCCTAATTACAGAGTATCACAGTATGCAACTAGATCTAATAACACTTAACATAACAGGAACATATTATATCTAGAAGATTCAAGCACTAAGCATATCCATAGAGGTCATATATAGCATTCATTCACATGATTAGGCACAAAGCAACATCAAATCTATCTAGCATGCATCACATAGAAACCCATCGATGCATCGCACCAAGCAGAGCAACACAACAAGTACGTGGTTCACCCCCACACTGGGGCTACATCCACCAACTCTTCTTCTTTATTAATGTCTTCAATCAGTTACAACACACATTCATCAAAAACCATTCTACGCATAGGATAGAAGATTTGCGCATCTTGCTAGATCCTTCTTTCTTGCGTCGTATCACAAAGCCTTCTATAATCTCTATAATAACTTGCACTAAGCTTTGTAACCCTTCCACATTCATGTACAAAGAACTACTAGAACTTAGCTTACATCACACAGATAGGCTACTGTCTCTTACTTACTTCACCTAGACATCTATTTATACATACAAAAGTGGTACTAAGTGTGGGTGAACCCACGGGCCGACATCCCTTTCCCATTACATTGTCCCAAAACACAAAAAGGGGCCCGAAAGTGGGTCGAGATCCCATGATCTCTGCTTTGTCTAGCGCTCCATCTTTGACAGGCTATCGAAGTCCCAAAAATGGTCAAATGTGACCAAGTGTTCCTCAAAACTTGGTCAAGGGCCAACAGGCCCCCGACACTCACCTATGACTCGTCCCGAGTCACTCTGGTCCGAGAAATTCCGCTTTGAATGCCTCGAGCTTGGCTCGAGTTGCTGTAGTGCTACTGCTTCTTACTCAATTAACTCCTAAATAAGTGCATCATTGACTAGTCCTTCGAGGCGTTGTTCTGTTGTACTCACAACCTATTCAATTTCTACCCCTTGGTTTTCAAGTTCAGTGAATAGTTGACATGCCTTTTCTTGCACTGATTGAAGTCATTGAGAGACTTCCATTACTTTACTCTGGAGTGTGTGTACTTTCTACTGGGTCATGCATTGCTCTGGAAACCTCTTCATTTTCTCAACTGGTGACATGGCCTTTAGATGTGCTTGTAACGTGTCTACTTGCTGCTGTGCATGTTGGAGCTGTGACTCTAATGCCTGTAATTCTGGGTTTTTCATGAGACTTTCATACATCTGGGAACTTCTGGAGCTCATCTTCTTGTATTCCAATACAAAATATTTTAGTCAGCCAACTGTGCTCCAGGTAGTGGCCTCTCTTAGGTCTCTTATTTCTTAAGGTGTCTCAAGCACAGTGTGAAGTTACAGGTCTGCGATGCACTGCTGAAGTTGCTAGATCACTCCTTCCAGTTGTGCCACCTGCTGTGGAACTCATTCTTCTATCTGGACTTCGAGGAGTGTCACAGAGAGAAGTGATCTGTGAACCATTTCTTGTACTTCAATTTTCTCTACGAGCAATTATTCCTTGTCTTGTTGTAGTGTTGCTTTCTCTTTCTCCCACTTTGCTTGAAGAGCTAGTTTTTCCTGTTCTGCATTACTGCACTGTTCTATCATATCTTTCTGTGCCTATGCCAAATCTTGGGTATCTTGTACTGTCTCTTCCTGATCTCGTCAAAGGTGAGCTTCAACTTTATTGGAAATCTGGTGCAGTTGGGCTGGCTCATCTCCTGATTCTTCTGTTCCACTTGTCGAAGGTGTAGTAGAAACTGCGTGGTTGGATTGTAGTTCCTGTTGCACTTCTCAAATTTCTCCCTTGATTCGGTTGAATACCTCCTCCTACTTCACTTCTTGCTTTTCTACGATCTCCAATGAAGCATCATTCAACGCAACGACTAAGAAGTCGAAATCGTCTGAGGTGAGGGTAGTCTTAAACGTAGCCCTAGTGGCTTGAGATTTCTTTGGGGACGAAGGCTTTGGTGGGGCAACCTTCCTTTTCTTGGTTGGATCCACTTCGTCTCTAGGTGGAGTAAATTCACCTTTATTTTTCTCAACTTCCATGCCACCTAGTTCTCCACCATCATCTCCCTTCTTAGGTGAGGTCGAGGATGTCTCCACCGATGTGCTATGGACATCATGCACTTCATCATTTTTCTTCATTTTACTTGGTCCCGATGTGTCCAGCATAGTGTCAATGCTATCCAAATCGAACATCTCTGTGGGGTCTGCTGGAACAAGGAGGTCTGCCAACCATTCCTTGGTAATCTCTTCCAAGTCATCTTCTATCAATTTGTAATATGACTGGAGCTATTGTTTATGTTCATCAGCATGTGCTGTAATGTAAGTGAAGTGGCGGTCCACGCTGAACTTCATCAAGGGTCTAAACCTGTAAAGTGTGTTTGGGGTGATGCGCAGTGTAGACTGGATTGTAATCTTTAACTGGTTGTAGTAGGCATGGAAGACAACATTGCACTGCCACTGTTTGCTCATGTCACTAGAATACCACAGCGTACAGAAATTTGCAGCCAGTGGTTCGAAGGGTTCTATATCCAGGAAATTGGTGCCTTCTGGTAGCTCCCAGGAAACGAAATTGATCAATATAAGAATCCAACTAAAATGGAAGTCATACCCTTGGTCTTTCACTTATCTGCAATCCATCTCTAGTTGGTTGACAAGGTACTGCACCCAGTTCATCTGTAATCCTTCTGCGCACTTCCCTGAGAGGTTGACCATGAATCTGGTCACTTGAGTTGGTCTATTCTTATGAACTAACTTTCCCACGATCAGTTGACAGGCAAGGCACATTGCACCACTCTGCATAGAGGCTACCTTGTAGCCTTGCGTGCCCTTCTTGACATAGCCATAGGTTTCCTTAATTTTCTACGCTAATGCTCGGTCGGAGGTCTTGCCAGGGTAGAACTCCTATGGGTTAGAGCCTTGCATGCTAAGCCCTATGATCCGATTAATCAAGGTCAAATCCACAGTGATGCATTGATTTAGCCATAGGTATCCTCCATGATAGCAAGATAGAAGCAACTTTATGCACACATTCACCTCTTGTGTCTGCCAAAGTGTGATATCTTCATAACATTCAACAATATAGACTGCAATAGGTTTTGGGTCCAATACTGTGGGAATATCTTCGATTTCTTTACATTCATCTTCATTAGATACTTGTGTGGGGAAAGCATACTTTATACTTTCCTATCGCTGAGGTTGAAGTCACTAAACTTCAACACTGCGAGCTTGTCTTGATAAGCTCGAACTGTGCACACTCCTTTCAAAAGGTACACGGTGATCAAAGTATACTCGAAGTCTCTGGGTACACTTTCACGGTTAATCCCACTACTTAGAGGTGGTATGTAAGTTGGAAGAATGCATGGAATAAGCTTGGCATTCACAATTTCATCTTTGTTCTTTGTTCTTGTCTCTGTCATGGTTTGGGAAGGTCCTGCTCCACGAGCAGTTGAGGGAGAAGCTTGAATTCCTCATGTTGATGATGATTGCACACCTACAAACATCCTTTTTTTTCTGACATGAATCTCTCGGCCATTAAGTCAAGAAGAACGTCTTCGACTACTTTCTCTACTACACTGAGCTAGTCTGACATACAAGATCAGGGTCAATTAGATCGGGTGTGAATTGGATTAGGAAATTGTAGTGGAGGGTACAGGAACAAGACGATGATCACAATGTAAAATAATCTCAGGCTGTGGGTTCAATTTCTCAGTTAGCAAAAGGTATTCTCGAGGCATGGTGCGGCGGACTAAGTAAGAAAGTTAGAAATGGTCTGCTTGCAACGAGTGTGAGGCGTCATTAACTCATGTTTTGTCCATTTATGGTGAAGTCTGATGGTCTAGTGGTGAATCATCAATTCTTTTCAACCTATTCAGAGCGGCATTCGAATGGTTATATTAGCTTCCAATGACTATATTACTTCACCTCGACGAAGTGGCCAATGTCGTTGGTCTGATATCTCGACAAAGTTCAATTTCTACGAGTTTCCTATTCTGCGGGGTCCCCTCTAAAATATTATGTAGTCTGTCGATCTTAGCTCTCTTTTTACTTAGTTTCCTATCTTTTTTCCCAGTGAGCTTCGTCTCGAGGATTCTCTTTCCATTTTTATTCTTATTTTCCTTAAACGTAGGTACTTCACGTTGTTGATATTCTCTCCTAATACCCAAGGGTAATAATTCTTCTTTTCTGGAACATGTGCTTTAGGATTTTATGAACCTTCTGACATTCTTTCAGCTTCAACATCTAGGCCTCTAACGATAAGTGGCTTCGATCTATTCTCCTTTTCTTCAATCAACTGCGCAATCCTTTTGGTCATGAAATTTGTTAACTCTTGTCTCTGCTGATCTAAAAAATTTTCTTCTTCTTCCTTTGTGGATTTATCTCTCTTAATCCAAGGTTTTCCAAGTAACATAGTAAACGGGGCGCTGTCCTCAATAAACTTAATAATCTCAAAATATTCTTCAGTCGAAGTTCCATTGATTGTTATAGGTATCTGAGCGAGTTTTCCACACAACATTATCAGTTTCCCTCTAAATAGTCCTATTCCTCCCAGTGAAGGAATCATGGTGGGATTCCATATAACTTCCCAAGTTCTTTCTGGCATGATATTCACCAGTGTTTCTTCGTCAATAATGTAGTCAATGTCGAAGTCCCCTAGTCTTTCTTTGACTTTTTCCTTTTCTTTGAAGATCTCTAGTAATCGTACATCTTTATGTTCCTTCAAGGTTTCTTTCATTTGTATTAATACTTTCTCTGATTCTTTCTGGGGCTGACCTAGGGTTTTATTCATGCAGATTCATTCTTTCAAGATTAGCAGTCATTCTAAGGCAATCCAATACTTCATGGTCCAAATATTTTCAATAGAGACAACTAGGTTTTCCACCTGAGCATTCCTTAGCTAGATGGCCTAGTTTTCTGCAACTGTAACATAGGGTTAATCCTCTCTTTCTCTTAAATGATCCCCAACTTCTTTTTTACTGTGCACCAAGATCATGGTAGTTGGCCTGCAAAAACATTGTTCTAGGATCTTGCATCCATTTGTTAGTCCAAACATTCTTTCTATTCATAGGTATAACATATCTATCAGATCTATTCATATCAAACTTTCTTTCATCTATTAATGCCCTAGGTTTTAAGCTAGGACCAAATCTATCAAACATACCTAGATCCATGCTCTAGAAATAAAAAATTTCACTTATCTTACTTCTACAGAGCACAAAGCTTCCAGATCTAAAAACTTTTAGTTGTTCTTACCTCTATTAGAGCACAGAGCTTACAGATCTTACCTCTTCCTGTAGATCTGACCTCTTTTCTTCGGAAACTTCCACTTTAACCTTTATTAGAGAACAAAGCATTCAAATCTGACTTATTTTCTTTAGATCAGTCCTTCCTTCTTTAGCACAGAGCTTATCGGATCAGTGGATTACTATGCACTAGGGCTCAGGTCCATGCACATAGATTCCAAGTTCAGGACAAATCTTTGCACCAAGCTTCTTCTTTCTTAGTTCCCAGAAATCACAGTTTCAGGTCCCGGCAATGGAATCATTTGTTGGAACAGGGGCAGACCTAGGGTTCAATGCTATAACAACGCACCAACAAAACCCTAACTATCGACCCTTTTGGAAACACCTAAAAGCAGATGAAGTCTCACCTAAGGTAGAGGCAGGGGTGGTTGTAAGACTTAAACGTCTACAACCTTAGATGGGACACAGATCTGTGATTCTAACACTTAACAGAGCACTTAGCAATTAGCCTTCATCAATATTCAGTTCTTAGTAATAACGCAGATATACCTTAATTACATATTATCGCAGTATGAAACGAGATACATCATCTAATAACACTTAACATAACAGGAACATATTAGATCTAGCAGATTCAAGCACTAAGCATATCCATAGAGATCATATCTAGCATTCATTCACATGATTAGGCACAAAGCAACATCAGATCTATCTAACATGCATCACATAGAAACACATCGATGCATCGTACCAAGAAGAGCAACACAACAGGTATGTGGTTCACCCCCACCCTGGGGTTACGTCCACCAACTCTTCTTCTTTATTAATGTATTCAATCAATTACAACAAACAATCATAAAAAACCATTCTACGCACAGGAAAAAAGATTTACGTAGCTCGCTAGATCCTTCTTCCTTGTGTCGTAGCACAAAGCCTTATATAATCTCTATAATAGCTTTCACTTGGCTCTGTAACCCTTCCACAGTCATGTACAGAGCACTACTAGCACTTAGCTTACATCACATAGATATGCTAATGTCTCTTACTTACTTCGCCTAGACATCTATTTATTAATACAAAAGTGGGCCTAAGCGTGGGTTAACCCACGAGCCGACATCCCTTTCCCATTACATTGTCTCAAAACCCAAAAAGGGGCCCGAAAGTGGGCCGAGATCCCATGATCTCTGCTTCGTCTGGTGCTTCATCTTTGACAGGCTGTCGAAGTCCCATAAATGGTCAAATATGACCAAGTGTTCCTCAAAACTTGGTCAAGGGCCAACAGTGTTGCAAGGCTTGCATATAAGGAATGCTTCAAAGTTTCAATTGAGAGCAACATGGAGCTGACATTAGGCCAAAGCCACAAAGATGAGACCTGCAATGCGATTAATCATGACTCAACAAGACCCATTCCATGTAAATTTTTACGATCCCAGAGAAGGTAAGCTCGATGGTTTTTTCACGTTTAGAGAGTCTGAAAAAATGTTAAATAAGATTCCAGGGAGTACCTTTTTTGCTGTTATTCCAATTGGCTCGAAAAAGGGTTAAACTTGCACCGAAAATATATCTTTTCAAAACCATTTTAATGAGTGTGACAAAGAAAAGATCACTCGATTAGATTTTCAATTTTAAGGAGTCTGAAAAGATCTTAACTATGGACTCACAACATTTTTTCGAGTTTTGTCTCCTTAGCCCGAAAAAGTATAAAAGTAACTGAGGATAAATATCTCGGTGAGACTAATCTCCCGAGGCATACCTTTTTCCACAATAACCTACTGGCTGGAAAAAGGGTTAAACTCATGCCAAGTAGATGTTCTTCTATAAAAAAATTAACGAGTGTGAAGGAACAAGGTCACTCGACTATCTTTTCAATTTTAGGGAGTCTGAAAAGATCTTAACTATGGACTCTACGGGGGGTTCCTTTTTCGTAAGTAATTTCCAAGGCCCGAAAAAGGTGATAAACCAAAACCAAGGAGAATGTTCCTTTTTGAAAAATGTAGTCCCTCGGGTCCAAAAAAGGGTTAAACTTACACCTGAGAATACTCTTCTAGCGAACCGAAGCTCCTAGAGCATACCTTTATTCATAAAATTAGCCATTAGGACTGAAAAAGGGGTAAACTACCACTGGATAGATGTGCCTTCAAATTTGATTTTGACAAGTGTGAAGGGAAACAAGATCGCTCAACAATATTTTCAATTTAGAGATTCTGAAAAGGGATTAAAGAAGACTACATGGGGCTACTTTAATCAAGTAATTTAGACAAGATTAAAAAGAATAAATTCAGTCTCGTTGGATGTTTCTTTCGAATTTTAAAGAGAGATTGAAAGACAACAAAGCATGCTTATTAGGGAGTCTCGAGGGTAAGGCCAAGAATGATGATTAGCAAGAAGAATGAGGATTCGATATATAATTATGAAGGGATTAATCAAGGACTCCCAAGACTATAGTAAAAAATGACATCATGGACGCCAAAATGTAGCAAAGGATCTACCTAGTGCATCCATTTAGAGGCAAGCTCTACCACCTAATTACGACACTTCTAAAGCAACAAAGAAGGTTCTATGTTGCACTTTGGTGCAGTCGATCCTATTAGTCCCTAAAGTTGCACTTGACTATGAGAGGGCAAGCTAGGGCATCATTAGTTTATTGCAAAGTATTTATAAGGTTTTATAATTTGGTTTTTTGAGTAAGGTGGTTGAAAACTGGCTCAAGGTTACAACATAACACGAAAATCAAGATCAGAACATAGCATATCCCATTGACTGAATAAAAGGTGGACACATAGATGGATTAAACCAATTAAGACAAAGGAAGATGAAGCCTTCAATTTTTCAGCTTCACAAGAATTCTTATCTCATAATGTCATAAATAAACAAGACTATAAGCTTGATATCAAAACTTGAAAAATAATTTCCACAGTAAAATTTTCACTGTATAAATTAACAATCAAGAATAAAAAAGCATTGCAATCTGAATAATGAAGAAAGAAATAACAGGGTAGAAAAGAGGGTCTAACCATCCATATTCCTTTTCTATTAAGTGTGAAATTGAACATAAATGCCTTTACAATAAGTTTCACAAAAAGGTCCCCTGGATCTCCAATTTTTCGACCAGCACATAGTCTTTCCTCTGTCTATTTAAACTATCCATAAAACTTACAGATCCTATCATCTAGTATAGCTTTAATGACTAGATTCGAATAGTATCTATCTACTAAAGTAGTTCACTCAAAAAGAGCTTCTACAATCCCAAAATAGATCACAGCTCAACAGCTTGATATGTATGATCTTGCCAGCATCTACATTTGATTCTACAAAACATGAATTAGTTTGATTTAGTCAAATAGTTTGAGGTCTTAGCATCTCACTGACCAAAAATGAGTAGACATTGCCATATTTCCTGGAAAACATTAAAATCATGATTGTAACAAATCTCCATGTAACCCTTAGGATATAATCACAGCAGTATCTTTAGCAATTTTTTGTTTGAGCTTTGTGGTAAGCACGACATTGTGCCAATAAAGCCTAAAGTTTATCTCCCTGAGTTCTTTTAGAAATGCCCTTTGCTCTTTCTTCTTCTTTTTAAAACCTTGAATCCTTTCTTGTTGGCGAGCATTCCATTGTTCTATTTGTGCCTTTTATTTCTTTAACTGTCTCACTATTTTCTGAAACTCCTTGATCCTTTCTTTATCAGTTCTGATTTTAACCCTGAATCCTAAGCATTCTTCAAAAGGTGCAGGCTCATTCAATTTTAAGGAAAATTTGGGTTCTTTTTCTTTAACTTGGTACTTAGAGACTAATCCCGAGCTATGTTCTTCATTAGAACTTGCTGAATCTAAAGCTTCAAGCACATCTGATATGTGATCTGAGTCTACAAGGTAATCCTGATTATCCTCAGGGGTTTCATTGATACCTTTAGCCATATCTTTAGCTTTTTCTAATCTGGTTGAAGCTCTCGTTACAGGTCCTATAGATGATGAAATCATTTTTTTATCTTTGCTGACTGGTTTCTTAAGCAATGAAGTTCTTTTTTCCCTTTTACTGATACCTTCTTCAGCATTTTCAAAGGCATCTTCTACAACTATGATGTTTTCTTCTTTTATTGATGGATTAAACATGGCCTTTGACTCCAATCTATACTTGTTGGTAACCCTAGTAGAATTCCTTCTAGGTTTTTGTGATACAGACACACCTTTAACCCTTTTCCCTTTGACTGCAGCACCCCTTTTACTGGTTGATGGTGATTCATGCTTAACTGTAGTTTGAGTATTAAAATCTTTATCTAAATCATTTTCCCCTTTAACATCTTCAGAAAACGTTTTGATTTCTGGATCCAAGTTAGGTCTTTTACTTCTGATATTCCTCGTCACCCTGATATTAGGCATCTCCTGTTTAACAGGGGTTTCATTATTTGAAATATTTTGGCTTTGTGTAACAGTGTTTCTCCCTTTGCTTTTATTCTGTTTATTGGACTGTGTGTTAGGGTTTAAAGATTGTGTGAGCCAGCTCCATGGCTTCTGTAATTCTCTCAAAGAAGACATAACTAAAGTCTTAATTAGGACTTGATGAAACAGACTTCTCTTAGCATTGGTGGAAAGTGACTGCACTCTCTTTGACATCTTTGTCAATATTTTGAGTAGAAAATAAGGGAGATTTAAAGGGTAGTCACCATTTAAATTCATTATTATCCTAATGTGGTAGATATAGACCAGTGAAAATATACCTTTGCAGGTGATATACCTGTGGATCATGATCATAGCAGTGTGCCATTCGGGTCGAATCCAGCTGCAAGGTACTCCCCTTTTCCAATTTGAATTTTTCTTATATAGAAGGAGGAATTGGTTTACAAACTTTGTAACTACATGCTCTTTCTTCCACCATCTTTCTCCTCCAACCACCAACCTGCAAGGTTTTTCAATTGTCTGCTCTTTCACTAGCATCAACATCTTATCGATCTCCACCTCGTGACCATCAAATTTCAGAGTGAACTCCATGGAGACCTACTCATTGTAACCTTGAAAAGTGGTAAGGAATTCAAACCACCCGACATCTCTGAAACTTTGATCCATCTGAGGATAAGCTTCAAGAAGTTCAGGACCCTTGGGTTCTATCCTGACTACCTGTCCACTCCACTTTGGCACCATCAAAACACAATTTTGTAACTAGTTCTCTCAAGTTCTGAATTTGCCACCTGCAATCTGTTAGTGTATAACGTTCCTTTGAGCGAATACCTGTGCCTAAATTCAGCAAAATCAGACAGGTATAATATAATTATCATTGAGAATTGGGCGATTTAAAATGAGTCCTACGTGGGTACAAAGCAATCGTATTATGAAATGGTTTGAATCAGTAAATGATTCCAAGTTATTGTGGACACATGCAAACTCGCAAACCACGATTTGTGTCATCCTAACGAAATCTGGATGACAGGATCGTATCAAGGCATGATTATTTTGGCACTATGGGAATAGCCTTATTCACGTAGTGCTATTAATGACCTAGCAAAATTTGAATTTATGAATTTCAAACATGCATATAAGGTGACACCTCGTTTAAAACCATGTCTTTCAAATTCAAACTTAAATAAACTATTCAAAAACTGAAATGCATACCATAAGACACTAAAAACAAAGATCAAAATCAAGTGGAAACAAAAAATGAAGTGTAGGTAAGAAGGGTTTAGGATAAGGGTTTATCACTAAACCAAGACAAAATTAGAGGCTAACACCGGCTCCTTCTGGGGATGGAGTTTTGATAATAAACTCCAAGAACTGTAGACCAATGCATTTCCTTTATTTTTGATTCACTGATCCCCCTGCATCTGTCAGTCTTTTATTCTTAGCATAACTATAAAAACAAGTCCATTGGGTATATGGAGTCTTTATTGAAAGGAAAACCTACTGTACTAATTGAAACCTGATAAGCCCTTAGAGAAAATAGTGCTTCAAGAACCTCCCATTCACTGGGCCCCCAAAAATTTCAGTGTTTTCTAAATTATGCAGGAGAAAAGTGTTATTGTTCATTACCTTGGCTTTCCTGAAAGGACTTGTTGGCAACCAATTCACATAATGGTCGAACTATTCTATGATGGGTTGAATAGCTATGAAATTGGTGGTGGTAATATTGGAAATAACTCTTATGCATGGCAGAAGTAAGCTCTATCACCCTCACACACTTTGCATTAATTCTTGCCTCCTTACCAGGATTACCTCTGTTGATTTTTGGGAGAATCTCTAAGCCTACTCTGTTCAAACCCTTGTCCCTTATCCTAGCTCACTGTGTGTTATCTCTTGGCTCCTGGAGGGTGAATTGAACCCCACTGGTGTTCAGAGTTGGTGTTGGTTTCATTTTGCCAGAAAAGACTGCCCCGTAATTTCCCCCAGAGTCACGTTTTTGCGTGAGTGATTCTGGGCAAATGGTGTTGAATCAGATCGAAGGGTTGAAAACCCAGAACCGGTTTTAGCCCCTTTACCCTCATAGCAGGCGATTTCCTTAGAAATTGAGTGGATTCAGAGATCTAGCTCTCGTTTTCCAGGTCAATTTTTCAGTGGCTGGAACATGCGTTTTGAGTCTGTGAGCATTTGCCAGAATGCTTATCATTTCTCCAGACCTGTGCTTCAAATCCCTTCTGCCTGTTCAACCTTGTGCTTCAACTTCTTGTTGAAACCCTTGATCAATCTACAGATTCATCAAGTAGTCTATTAGAAGAAGCATTTTTTCTCTACCCTGGTATGTATCTCAACATCATTTCTAGTTTTGTGAGTCACCAGGATTGATATAATAGTTTCGTTTTGATAAAAATAGAAAGATTTTTGATTTGATTTGTTCATAGATTTTTACTAGATTCTAATGGTTAGTGGTGTGGATTTGATTTGATTTATTTTGCCAAAATAGATACTCTGCTGTCAAGTGAAGTCATTTGCATCTATTCCAGGCACAAGTTGTTTCTCATATTGCAATTTTAAAATGCAACCACATTTCAATTCGATTTGGTTATGATGTATATGCTTTGATTGGTAACAAGTGGTTTTCGAACAACTCGAATACAGTTTGATTTGCTATTAAAATGATTCTATACAAATTCGCCCAAAACATGAATGGATTCAATTCATAACAGTCACGCTAAAGCTCAGCCTGTTAATTCGTTTTAGTTTGCTGTTAGAACGACTCTATTTTTGGTTGGATTGGCAATGAATATTCAGTTACGAATTTGATTTGAAAAACGAAATTGACTGTATCAGATTCACAATTTATTCCTATAATTAAACTTGGTTGTGATTCGTTTTGATTATTTGCCCAATTTACAATTCTAATC
>ML787943.1:54000-140164 GCA_009831015.1 Picea engelmannii | reverse complement strand
CATCCCTTGTATGTACTTGGGAAGAGTAACAAATAGCTTGCGTACATGCGTGACTATGTAGTAAACAACCCGTGCACACCTCCCATAATCCTTTGTATTTAAAAAATAAAAATACAAGTATTAACTCCTCTCCAACTTTTGTATGTGACAAGATGTATGTTCACTGGAGGGAGAGAGAGCATGAAAAGCTAGATATCTTGTTCGAGGAGGACCCTATGGCTATCGCCCCACTAAAATAATGTGGCTTATGGAAATTCTTCCAGTGTCCATTTATGAGGGAACAATCGAGGTTGCTTAACGCTCTTGTGGAGTATTGGCATCCTGATGTAGAATATTTCATGTTGGAGGGTCAATAATTGACCTCAACTACAAAGGATATCTACTTCCTGACCGACCTCTCCAGAAGAGGGGAACCAATCAACTTGAGTACCTTTCCTCTGGGGTCATTCAAGCATGTATTGTGAGGTTGGTACTGAGAAAGTGGGTTCTCAAGTGTTGATCCACAATATCACTAGTCTCTCTCTATGAGTGATTTTACTCTTGATCAGGCGGATTATTGGATCCAAAACACTCCATCAGGCCTCATGCATACATATGCATTGTGTAGTTAAGTGTTTGGAGGCAAAAATCTTTGACTAGAGTACCACCATGCTAATATGCATGAAGAGATAGCTCACAGAGTGTCGTAGGTGTACGAACAAGAACTCCAGGTTTGGTACCATATTATGATCCTTCTTCTGTGAGAGGGTGCCCAGTCTCTTTCCTAGAGAGACAATACGGGGGCATATAGCCTCCTTCCCAGCAGTGAGAAGGTGGGTGGTTTTACTGCCTAGACAGGGTGGAGGAAGGACTGCAGAGTCCTTCGATGACAAATTCTTTGACTGGTGGGCACGTCAAATCCTAGTCATAGAGGACTATCCCTAAGCATGGATTAGCTAACTCAGATATCCAGACATGCATGTGCCTCCCAACGAAGAGCATGGCAAGATAGGTAACATATATATTTTTGAATTTTAGTAAATTTTAATTTTCATATATATCCTTTTTATGTGTGTGTAGAGTACTGACTCATGAATCTGTTATGTATAGATGTGGGACATGTTCAATCGAAAGACTTCACTAGGACTCAATGTCATCCTCAATCAGAGGTAGGACCATCAGCAACAGCAGGACCAATAATTGTGGGAGGACCCTCAGCCAAATAGGCTGATAGAGTCTTATGGCGAGTGGAGAGGAACCTCACTACTCTCACTCGTATTAGGGGTGCCTCGTACTTGGGTTCATTTTTTTGTAGCGTCTTTCAAACACTGTTGTTCACTATAGAAATGCCAATAAGCCTAGACCGTAGATAGCGTCAGACGATTTATGTGTCGAGGGAACTTTTTGTACTATATATTTTGAGGGCGTAATCCCAACGATGTATACCAATGAATTTTGAGGCTTTCATGCCCACTTTTGTACTCATGGCACTATTTTGGAAATATATATATATATATATATCTTTCTTATTTTATGGATAACATTTTTTACAAATGTATTTACATGTGTATGTGTGTGCTTTTATTTTTATATGTGAGCAACGTGCCAATCTAAAACTTGATTAGCTAGAGTATCTATTAAATGATTAAATCTCCTAGGAACATGGATATATGTAATGTAGTCAAAAGATCGTTCTAAGAGACGTACCCTAAGGAACCATCGGTGAAGAGTGGGATCATAAACATAGTAAACCCCATTTAACTGGGACACAACCAACCAAGCATCTAAGTAAACCCAGAGGTGAGAAATTCCATGTGACAAAGTATCACGTTGAAATTCTATTTATGCACTGTAATTGACAACATTATTGGTTGCGTCAGCTAGACAAATACCTCTGAAATATAGCAAATGGCCTCTAGGTGTGAACAATCACCCAAGCTGCAGAAGCAAGCCTCTGAGTGTGTTGGCCAGCGTCATTCATGAACCAAAAGTAAACCTCTGATTCACTTGACATCTGCCATGGTGAAAAATAAGACATAAATAACTACACGTCCACAAGACAAAAAAGATAAAAAATGTATAAGAGACTATACATATATACAAGAAGCCACCTAGGTGACTGAACTAAAAGTAGTGCTTCTTAAGGTAGAGCCCATTTCTAGGATCCATTAAATCATTTCCCTCAAAATAAACCAGACAGTAAGTGCCTTTCTCTAAGGCCTGTTTCACAATGAAATGTATGAACCACATGGGTTTGAACTTGCGCTCCCCTAGGGAATGTTTGTCTTGATCATAGACCAGGACAAGATCGCCTTCATAGAAAATCCTAGGGCGAATGGATTGATCATACTGAAACTTGACTTGTTTCTTATGAGCCTCGTTTTCCAAGGCTGCATCACAATGTTGCTCATCAAGTTGCTCGAGATATAGAAGGCGTTTCTCAAGCGATGAAGTGTCCGACAGTAACTCCACTGCCAAATTTAAAGAAGGGATCTGAAACTCAATAGGTAAGACTACTTCCAGCCCCTATATGAGTTGAAAAGGTGAAAAATCATTGTCAATATTCATAGACGTTCGATAGGCCCACAACACTGAATAAAACATCAAATGCCAATTTGACTTGGTAGAATTGATCGTCTACTGAAGAATAGTCTCGAGAGACTTATTCATAGCTTCAACCTAACCATTCTCTTGCGAGTAATAGGGTGAAAAATGTTCATGTTTGAACCTGAGATTTGAATTTAATTGAGTCATCATTTTATTCTGGAAATTACTGCCATGGTCAGTGACAATCTCTTTCGAGATACCGAATCTTGCTACTATCTGATTGAAAATGAAAAGGGTAGCGGTTTCACCATCATTGTTAAATGTTAGCATAGCCTCGACCCACTTCATGAAGTAGTCTACTGCTACAATGATGTAATGATGCCCCCTGGCTAAAGTCAGGTGACATGTAGTAAATTCAATCCCCCACTTGGTGAAAGGACTAGCAACAATGACTGGAAACGTAGGAGTATGGTGTGCTTGCATCTTCCGAGAGAAGATCTGGCATGGGTGGAACTTCTTGACTGCCTCCACACAATCCTTGATTAATGACAGCCATAAGTATCCTGCGTGTAGAATTTTTTGGGTTGTTTCAAACACAGAAAAATTCCCACCACATGCTCCGGTATGAAAGTAGTTCAAAATGATATTTTCTTCTTCGTGGGTGAGACATCGTCAAAGAACGCAATCTACACCTTGATGATACAAAGTGTCATCGATAATAAGATAGTTTCGCACTTGGTGTCGAATTCCTTGACACTCATCGTGAGAAGAAGAAGTGGGGAACTTCAAAGTATGAAGATACACAAGTATATCTCCATACAAAGGGTCCGAAGATGCAATTATAAAAATATCTCCATTTATAGGTGACTCTTCAGGCATAATATCACCAGACTTGACCAACAGTTCCAAAATTAGTTCAACAAAGACCAATGAGTTTCTAGATTTCGCAAAGACAAAATCTAAGTCAAAATCCTATAGCATAACTATCCATCTACTAATCTTTCCACCAATGACCCGTCATGTTAACACATATTGGAAATGGTTGAGAATGACAATGATGGTGGTATTGCGAAGAAATATATAGTGACGAAACCGTTGGACAGTGTGGATAACTGCCAAAGCAAGTTTCTCAAAATGAGAGTAGTTAAGTTCCTATCCAACCAGGCCTCGGCTAAGATAATAGATAATGTTCTCTTCGAGCATTTCATCCTCCTGGACCAATACAATGCCGAGGGTTGACTCTGCAGCAGCAAAATAAAACAAGAAACCTCTGTTATAATGAGGAGGAGAAAGCAGAGGGGTATATGTCAGGGCATGTTTCAATGATTCAAAAGAGTGTTGAACAACTTCATCCCAATAAAATGGGACCCATTTTTTCAAAATATGCATGAACCCTTTAGTCATCTCGGCATAATTAGCGACAAAACACCGAAGAAAAATCGCTTTCCTCTATAAGCTCTCAAGTTGGGGAAATGTGCATGGGGGAGGAAATTGAACTGTCACATCAACCTTGAGAGGATCGACCATGATCCTTGTTTTTGACATGATGAAACCTAAAATATGACCCGACGTCATGTAGAAACTTCACTTGTTAGGATTTAAGAAAATCCGATAGTAATGGCAACGCTCAAAGATTAGTTGTAGATGGGTAGGATGATCAACTCTCTTGCAAGAACATGACACTAGATCATCAAGGTAGGCCTCGACTATGTGTTTGAGGTCGTCAAAAGAGAATGACATGGCCTGCTAGAAGGAGGCTCTAACATTCTTCACGACAAAAGGAACCTTTTGATACATGAAGGTACCCCAAGGAAAAATAAAAGTTATTTTATGTTGGTCCTCGAGTTTGATTTGAATCTAATTATATCCCTAAAAAATGTCCATGAAAGAAAATACTTCAAAACCTGCACACTCCACGACAATTTGATCAATAAACGAGGTTGGAAAATTGTCTTTCGGGCAAGCCTTGTTCAAATCATGGAAATCCATATAAACGTGAATTGTGCTATGTTTCTTTTTGATAGGAACTGAGTTTGATACCCATTCCTTCAATTGTACGGGTAGATAAAACCAACTTTGAGCAGTTTCTCTACTTCTTCCTTGATTGCCGCTTCTTTTCGAGGATTGACCAGATGAAGCTTCTGTTGGAATGGTTTGATATCAGGAAAATTTGCGATTTCCTGTTCGACAATTCATGGGTTGATTCCCGACATATCCTCGTAATACTAGGAAAAAATGTCGCAGAAATCCGTGAATAACTCGGTGTAAATTTGAATCTTTTCTGGGGAGCAATTCGTTCCGACGAAAACATTATCTACAACGCCAGGGGTTATGGAGATATCGATAGGAATCATTGTAGAAATTATTTCCATGTTACCCTTGGCATAAACTCCGTGTATATCCAGAGGATTGATAGGACAAGGGACATATCCATTCATGGTTAAAACAAACTCTCATGCCTCTATTCTCCTAAGCTCAGGAAGAAAATAATATCTATGATGCAGATCATCCCAAGGTCTGTCAAGACCAGTTATTTACTTTAGAATTTCCTCATCAGAGGGAAAGACCAAGTCTAAAGGATCTTGAGTGGCAAGAGAATCCTGAGCCCAAATAGGATCAATAACTAGATATAACTACTATGAGGGAGATGGATCAGGGTTGGCCAAGGCTTGTTGGACAATGTTGTATGCAACCTCAGCCACAGATAAGGTCATGGACATGCCAAGGTGCCCTATCCCTTCCATCGAAGCCGATGGGAAAGGTAAATTCCACGGGTCATGAAAGAAGTTCATTTTAAAAGAAAACACTTTAAAGATTGCAGCCCTCGGCTAGTCGTTAATAACCGATATAAAATTTACATAGTTGGAAGGCGATGGATAATCAAAAGTTCTCATTAATGATGAAAAAAAACCGACACCTAAGTTGACAGTGTCAGGCTGTGAGTTATCAATCATCAGGACTGTTGAAGCCCCCAATGAAGGGTCAAGATGAGAGAAGGATAATTGGTCTATGGTTACAATTCAACCCTCGTGCAGAAAGCATAAGACTCGAAAAACAATGGCAACCACCACATTCATTGCATAAGTCCAACTCCGTCCTAACAAAATATTGTAGTCGAGAGATGCATCGACCACTTCAACTTCGAAGCACACAATTTTACCCCCTAAGTGCATGAGGAAAGAAGGTATTATTCTGTGTGGTCTAAATGACCGAGCGTTAAAAGTTGTAATCAACGTAGGCAATAGAGATAACTCAGGTTGGCCAATGTCCTTCCAACATGCCAAAAACATCACGCAAGTCAAGGCACCCTCATCAACCACCATATGGAAAAAATTTCGTGTTAACGATTTCATGGTGTATGCCACTACTATGTGAAATGAAATGTGGTGAGGAAGACAAGGTTTTAGGTCAGTTGGATTGAAAACAATCATTCTTGGGTTACTAGTCTATGCCTCTCCCAAGGCAGAAAATATATATTTTCTCTGTGAGGAGAAACTCTGGATAACCTCTAGAGAAGACATTGCACAAGGGGTATGTTCTAGATCCTCCAAGACAGAGTATTTCGGAGTGGCCCTCGCATTCAGATTATGGGAAGCATTCTTAAACGCACCTTTAGGGATGTGAATCATTGTTTTTCCCACTACCTTCTCAATTTTCATAGGATTCAATGGGTTAGTGGCCTCCTTTCCCTTCTTGACAAATTCCGACATTCCGTAGTCACAAGTCCTAGTCGATAAATTAGCATCAACGTTCATCATGTAAATTTTTGCAGTCGGGTTGTTAGTAGTAGGCGTGGGGGGTCCCTGACTTCTCCCTGCTATGCTTGTGGATGCAGAAGCATGAGCCATATTTTTCCCTTATGGAAAATGGTTTGTCAAAACAATAGGTTGTTACTATGTTAGTAGCTTCCAGGCTTCTACAATCCAAGGGCATAAGTGAGTCGAGTGGTCTTTTGTGCAAATATTACATGGATACTTCGACTTCTTCTTCTCAGTTTTTCCCTCACCAGCATTGTTGGCAACCTTTTTATCCCATTTTCCATTCTTGTTTCTTTGTTTCTTCTTTCCCTCAGTCTTCTGGTTGGCCTTGGAATTTTTTGACTGCACACTGTGTACATCTGACTTCTAGGCAGCGGGGGTAGTAGAACTAGGATTTTGGTTGGCCACAGTCTATTGTATCGACAATTGTTGTAACTAATTTAGCACAGGTCTATGGAATTTCTTTTTGTTAAGCCCATTATGCCATTAGTGTGGGGCACATAATTGTTTTTGTCCTTATCGAGAGTAGACAGTGGCGCATCTGATAAGATCTCATAGATCATGCCAAACTAAGAGTAAATCAACTCTAGCTGTTGGGCTCTCATAATAGCCTCCTCCTCCAAACACACCCCGGATGTTGCTACGTCTTTGGACACACAGGGAACCAAGGACTTCAAGAACCACTCAAGAAAGAAAGTGGGAGGGACTTTGACCTTAATCAAGCTCTTTCTTTTTCGCCATTCTCAGATATGATAAGAGATGTGGTCAACCTTGGTTTGCTTGAAGTTGTCCAAAAACTCGGTGCCGAAATATTATCTCATTCGTAACTATAAATGGTTCAAGAAAATCATCGCCAAGTCATTAAATTAATATTACCTTGAGTCGTTGAGCTCGATATACCACTTCGTAGCACCCCCTATAAGAGTGCATTGAAAAAGGCGCAATTGAACAGAGTCATCGTTCAATGAGTTTGACGAGCACCACAAGTGAAAGGTAGTCACATGATCATCTGGATCTTCACTAGGATTGCCCTCATATTTCATAATATCCAAAGGAAACTTAGTCGGCATGGGGGGCCAACGCGGATCGTGACAGATCGGGTCATTCAATAATCTTGACAATTCTGGCAAATGCATGGTTTCCAGAAAGGGTAGTTTCAGTTGTGGATTATTTATAGGAAAAGAGGGTCCTGGATTTTGATTAGCACCAGGTTTCCAGGAAAAGTTGGATTGTTGTCCAGGGTTTTGGTAGAAATCGTAGCCTTGACTAGTGTTATCACTGAAAAATTGTCTGCAACATTTCACACAATGGTTGAAGAAAAACATAAATGCCAATAGAATTTTTTCCACCTACAACACCAAAATCCATCCAAAAGGCAAAAAACTATATACTTGGGTCAAAAATCAAAGTGCGAAGATTCACCAAAGGAAGTGTGTGCACAACACACAGGCTAACACAGGCCTTAGCATGCACTGTGCGCAAAATACATGACTATCTACGAAAAAATATCCACACTTCTATGAATGATGCATTTATGGATCTTGTCGGCCCCTCAACCACTTATAGTCCGACCCCCAACATGATTTGACACTCATATCTGAGTGAAATCTAGCTTGGAGGTTGGTCAAGGGCTAGAGGGTGCACTAAAAGGCCCCTTGTTCACACTATGAACCAATTACATTTTTCCATGGATGGATTCTATAAATATGTGCCATGGGTGTGCTAAGAAAATAAGATCTTCAAGGTATTGTTATGTTGCAAGAATTCTTCTTTGAGAATCCTCTTTTCTCTTTGAAGCCTTCAAGCACCATTGAAATAGGCCATTCCACTCACCTCTTGAGGGAATAGGCATTGTATTTCTTCACCATCTTTCATTTCTTCCATTGTATGAAGAGAAGAGCTCTCAATTAGGGAACTCAAGATCCCTCCCAAGGAGGAAGAGGGGACTCATAAGTCCATTCCTTTCTCTATAGTGTTTAATCGTACAATATATTGATCCATTGGTAGCTATATATTGGTCATTTCTTTTCTTTTTTGGTTCTAATTTATTCAAGAATCTCTAACACTTATTTCTTAGTTGTTTTTAGTTTCATTTCTTTGTTTTCATGTGTATTTGGTTTGTCTAACCAAATTACAAACTTCTCTCTTGTTTGGTAGGCTTATCTAAACATGAAATTGTTGTGTTTTTTCTCACCCAAGTGAAAAAACCAACACAATAGATTGACGACCATACTGGGGATCGGTATCAAATTCCTCCCTATTTAATTCTTGAAAGAACTTAATTTTTATTGTTTTGACTTGCAGGTACCAAAACCAGCCTAGCCCAACCTGCCAAAGTCAAAATTTAAAGCTGAGGAAGGAGTATTTCACTTGGAAATTTCTCCCCCAATGTGTGACAAGAAGTGCACGGCTTTCAAGTCCCACATACGTGCATTCTGCACACTGTGCGTGAAACATTCTTCATTACTCTATTCAGTTTTTTCATTGTGCACCCTCTGTGTTCCTGTCAGAACTGTAGCTCGTGCATAAGTCTAGTTTTTCAAGTTGTGATGTTTTTTATGAATGGTTTGAGGGCCCCTAGCCTTCAGATTTTTATTTTCTTGTACTTTGTAAGGAAACTACACTCCACTTAGAGTCATTTCTCATAATAAAGGTTAGCTAACATAAGCACATAGGGGTAAAAAGAATCACTATTCTCTTCTTTTTCTTTGTTGCCACATGGATGGCTCATTTGGATTTTAAAATTTTAAGTTGAAGTTATTGTTTTTCATACACAATCACTTAATTTGGGACTAGAATTTAATTTTGACCCTCCAGTATTCTCTTCCCCCGCACCCTAGTGTGATCTTGGGAATCAGAAAGGTGGTTAAAAGGACATTTCATCTCTCTTAAAAATATTTAGGAGAGGACAAACCCCCCCTAGGGTTCCTATTAGTCTTTTGAAATCATCTTAAAGCTTTGTAAGGGCCCATACATGCCCACATGTTTGTAATCTTAGGATAGTTTCTAACAATCTTTCTTAGTTTAGATCACAATCTAGAGAAGTTTAAAGATCAACATGCCCATACATTCCCACATGTCTACAATTCTAGGATAGTGTTAAATATTTCTTAGTATAGACAACATTCTAGGGAGTTTAAAGGATTTGTAAGGACCCATATGTCCACATTGCTAGTTCTTTAGGGATTTAAATATTCCGCAAGGTTGTACCAAAGACACATAATAAGCTAGGTAAGAAGATTTGCAAGGACCACAAAAAGTCCACATGCTACAATCTTACACTTAAGTTATTAACATATTTTCACACTTTTCACTTTCTTGCACACAAAGCCACTCTTCATACACATAATTTCTATTAGAATAGTGGAGGTTGAAGTAGGATTTCTTCAAAGGAATTCTGAAATATCTGACTACTTCTTTGGAAATTATCCACACCAATTAATTCAAACGAGGTTGGTCCATGACCCCAATCTCTCAACCCACCACATCTAAATTTTTTCTAAAAACTCACTAAAGTTTCCTCCATAGGAGGTGCCAAAATAAAGTTTTTAGTGTAGGTTGGATCTCAGGGGTGGGCATCCAAATAACCCCTCGTTATCAAGTTCTCACATTTTCAAACAATAAAAGTTGAGAAATAGGGAACTTTCAAATCCTCCAAGTCAAATGTTCCTACACCATAAGGCAGGGAGATACCTGTGAAGGGTATAAAGCCGAGGTCTGGTTGTTCTGCGCATCCCTCCTTGAGTCACCCAACTCTTGTGAGGGAATCCAGCCCATGACCCATTTTTTAGGCCAAAAATCTAAATGTCGCACTTTGACCCAGGTGGCGATTATAAGATGCAATCACACCTTGATCAGATTTTGTGTGGCTATTGGGAAATATCTCCAACTCTTTCAGGATATGCACCCTCTACCCCTCATTATAACTAATTACTTCAACCTTAACTAGTTCCTCTTTCGGTGGCTTCAGAACTCACTATTGGGTGTTATTGGAAGGTCAAGTGTTGAATTGAGATGAAGAACGATATGTATTTTAGGACACACGCATTTGTTTTTATTGTTCCCCCATGCAGACAAAATCCACCTATCCACATACTTGTTTATTTACATTTGAATTATGTATGATGTTCATTTGATTACATGCAATTGTGAGTTATACTATTTTGTGAAGGTCAAAAATATACAAAGATCTTGTTCATTTATTTCTCTCTTGTCACCATTTGCACACATTCACTTTTATAGTTAGAAACCATAGGGGATCCACATAATCCCCATCGTTCTAGACACTTGTAGAATATTCCTCCTATTCTAGGAGGAGTCCCTAGTCTTGTGAACTCATCGTCTCAACGACCTCACACCCCCGTGAGTGCTACTTTTTTTGGATCAGCTTTACTTGGTTCCACTTTGCTTGGGTCAAATACCCAAGGTCATCCATCTATAATTTATCCTTCACAAGGAGGTGGGGGTCAAACTTCTTCTCAAGGGAGAAGTACAATCCCACCAGATCCCTCTCAAGGGACAGGTCCATTACCCACTCACACAATGGTTGGAACTAATCATCTGCCAAATATCCCTATGCCATACTTGGCATCCCTCAACATTCTCGATTTAACAAAACTCATGAATGATCCCATTTTACAAGACCCCACTTGGCCCAATATGCCTACCAAACTACCTTCAAATATTCTGAAGTTTGAAGAAAAAATGGGGGAATATCCTGCCAACTATGTTATGACCTTTCACTTATGATGCTCTTCAAACAACATAATGGATGATTCCATCCTCTTAAGGTTATTTCAAATAAATCTCATGGGATCATCAACCAAATGGTATGTGGACAAAAAATTAGGGTCCCATGTGACCTTTGAATCATTGGCCAAGGCCTTTTTGTCATTTTTCCAACTACCAGTTAGTCATGATACTGGCTTAGAAATTCTCTATAAGTTCAAACAAAACACTGCTATCCATATAGCTGACCACATCAATGAATGGTGTCGGCGATGTAGTTTGTGTAAATAAGAAACCACTAAAGAACAATGTCTTGATTGGTTTCTCAAATCGCTCATCTTTGTTATTTCCAATGATGTAGCATCCACTTTTCCTCAATCAAAAGAGGAATACATTAGCAAGGCCCAACAGTTTGACCTCAGCTATGCTCAATCAGGTTACTTGTACACAGTATTACCTGATGCACCCCAACCCATACCATTTGGTCAGGACAAACCTGAGATGTCCCACACTGCATATGGGTTGATTGGTTCTGTGACCCATCTCAACCCTTACGACCACCCTTCACCCACTTATGGTGCACATCCATATCCACAACCATATGGAGGGATGTATTATTACCCTCCTCCCACTCACCAACAATCATATCCTGTTGCTACCCCTCCACTAATGGGTGGACCCTCACCGGTAACCATGATGCATCTGGTCTCTCAACCAAGTACGATTTCACCCTCAATCCCCACATATAACCCCAATAGTAGTGGAAGTGATTCAACTTCCTACGCTCCATATGGATCATCTCCAAAAAAAAATCCATATTTTCCATTTCCTGGTCCTCCCCAACTAGTTTCTCCTCCACCAGGACAAACACATGCTGACGTTAACTTTGTTCAACCCTCTCCCATTAGAGAGCTTCATACTTTTGAACAATTGAATACGGAAAATCCGGCTCATCATCCGAATAACACCAAAAATAAAGGGAAAAATCAAAACAATAACAACCCGGGACTAGGAGGAAATAACCCCCAACAAAACCGTCCTGCTGGGGGAAACCAGAACCAAGGAAAACAAAACCCCCAAGGCAGAAACAATAAAAGTCAACCACAACAAGGGAAGAACAATAACCTCAGAACTAACTTCCCTTGCGCTCTATGTGATGAGTACGGACATTATACTCACCATTGCCCCCAAATTTTCGACTTCAAATGGATGAAAGAATCCATGAACACCCAACGCCCTCGAGCGTCGCCTGCCCCTCAGCAGGCCCCACAACATTATTTGCAACCACCACCTCTAGCTGTTTTGAAAAACCCTATTCCACACCAAGGTGTGATAAGTACCCAACATGAGATAATCCCTGCCCCAGCAAAAATGGGGCAGTATCAAAACCCGAGTCCCAATCAACCTCAAAATTCGGTCAATCACAACATCCTCCTTACCAACGAAGAAGAGATTATTCTGCAAACATGTGGTTGTCAATACAGTGCTCCCCTTGAATCTACCCCAACCACCTCAGAAGTGGCCCCAACTACAGTCAAACAACCATTGATGATTTCATGCCCTAACAATGAACCAAACCCTCACATACCTCGCATGTTGTTATGATAGAATGTACATTACCCTCATGCTAGGGAAACACATAACTACAGTCTGGTCGATGACTTAGAAGAATCTCCTGTAGCCATGTATGTATTGGAGGTCCTCCAAACTTCTACATCTCAGTGGAAATCCTTGACTTATCACATTTGATATAGATAGAAAGTAACCATGCCTCCCCTCCCTGGTAGATTTTCAGATACCAGTTAAGATCCGGAACATCACAGTTCACTAGTGCATCATCGATGAAGGTGCATCCACATGCATCATGTCCAAAGTGGTATGGAGAAAACTTGGCTCACCTAAGCTAGTACCATCGACCATCACCTTGAGAGCTTACAAGGGTCGCCCATCATCCCCTGAAGGGCTCTTCCAAAATGTCCCTATAGAACTTGGGGGAAAATCCATCCTCATCGACATTGAAGTTATCAACGCCCCACTTGATTACAATATCTTGTTCTGACATAGCTACATGTATGTTATGAAGGCGAGAGCCTCTTCTGCGTTTCGAATGATGATGTTCCTCCACAACGGGAAAATCATCACCATCAACCAACTTACACACTACAAGCCTAATCATTCTGCCAACATCGATAACATTATCCCCCTTGTCCACACTAACTCAGATGATTTCTCAGTCATCGACATGGGTCCTAGAATTTTCAAGGACCCATCCTTGTTGGGGGCATATCATGGAGCACCACTGATCCTACACCCTTCAACACAAGTGTGTGTAGTATATTCTAATGGAACAGATATCAGAAACACTACTCCTCTCACCAAGGCCCCTCCGCACATCACAGTTCCACCAGTCGAAGAACTATTACCTTAGGAGTTCCCTGAGAACCTCATTGCACCACTTATCTCAGATTACCCCCGCCTCCAAGGGAAAATCACGGTTAGGGAGACAATTACCCAAGCCATTACCCAAATTCCCTTTTTTTTACCCTCCACCTAGATTCCAAGCATTCCAGGTAAATGCTACTCTCACCCTTCCAAACATGGTTCTTCCCATCCCTATATGGTATCTCCATCAACCCGCTATGGTTCCTACACCATCTCTCCCTCTTCAAACAGAGGGATTAATGATGCAGGTCCCAGTACAAGCTCCTTCCACACCACCCCCACCCCCACCTAACAACAACACCACCACCACTGGGGGAAGACAAAATACGAACAAGCCCACAACTCCACTTCCTCCCCGAGCTGAACCTCCTTGTGAACTATGAGAAAGAGAAGGACACCTCATTAACATAGATTCTACTCTTCCCAAGTTATGCAATCCTATCCAACTCCCCAAAGAAACCCCATTGCTTTCTCCTCCACCAAGTACCTCCACTGATACTACAGATTCCTCAACCACACACAATAAAGGGTTACAAACCAAATTCGCTTGTGCCATATGTTCAGAATATGGCTACTACACTCATCATTTCCCAACTCTACCTCAATTTAACCAAACATCAGCCATAGTACGTCACACATCTCGGACAGAGTCCTCTTAGTCACCCCCCACAAAGGCTCACATTACTGACATTCGTTATATTTCGTCGTCAGTCCTCGAGTGAACGAGGTGCCATCCACAGTATCGTGACATTTTCTTTATGTCCAGTGGGAAATCACACCCTATACACGATATCCCTTCTATGTCATCACCCCCTAAGGACAATAACACTTAGCCATTGATAGTTCCCCCTTCCACCTCCTAGGATCCCCTATATTCTCTCATTTTTCACTACGATAAAGATATACTGGAGGAACTCACTACCCATGAAAGAAATCATTGCTTATAAAGCTCTCTTTCAGGAATATCAGACATTTTTTTCTGGTCATATATGTAGATGTCTGGCCTCGATCCTTATATAGTTGAAAATCTAATGAAAACTTGGCCGGATGTCGCCCTCGTTCGTCAAAAGAAATTCCCCCTCCACCCATCCAAATCTGTGGATATCAAAGCCAAAATTGACAAGTTACATGTTGTTGGTTTCATTTACCCCATTGTGTACACTTCATGGGTTTCCAGCCCTATCCCTGTTAACAAAAAATAGGTAACTATTCACGTTTGCATAGACTTTCGCGATCTCAACCACGCTTGTCCAAAATACAACTTCCCAACCACATTCATTGACCAAATCATTGATGATTATGCCAGACATGAAGCACTGTCCTTTATGGATGGGTTATCCAGCTATAATGAAATTCAAATCCATCCAATAGATCAGTACAAAACCACTTTTACTACCCCTCGGGGTACCTTTTCTTACCGTGTCATGAAGTTTTGACTAAAAAACATCGGTGCTACGTTTGAACTGGCCATGACCTATGATTTTCATGATATTTCTCCCATCATCCTTGCTTATTTGGATGACCTCACTACTCGATCCAAAAAGTGAACCCAACATTTGGACGACTTACGCATTGTTTTCCAATGATGTCGCCAATACAATATTCTCTTGAATCCCCTCAAGTGTGTATTTTAAGTCATTGTCAGGCAGCTCCTTGGGTTCATTGTATCCCAACACAAAATCACTATGGACCCCCTCAAGGTCCAAGCTATCACATAAATTCCACCACAGAGGAATTTATGCCAACTGTAGAGCTTGAAGGAAAAGCCAACTTTTTATGTCCCTTTGTCCCTGACTACACCACTCACACACATGGTTTTCTCTGCTTACTACGTCATGATATCCCATTTCGATGGGACGAACATGCTTAAACATATTTTGATGATTTAAAAAACACCCTATCCAATTCCCCTTTTCTTAGTCCCCCAGACTATGATCATTATTGCATCCTCTACTTATCAGCCTCATTTATCTCAGTAGCAGGAGTCCTCATCCAATTAGGGGATGATGGGCATGAACATGTCATTTACTACATTAGTAAAAACCTTTTAGGGCCACCCTTGAAGTATAATCATGATGAGAAACTCACATTATCATTCATCCTCGCAAACCAAAAACTGTGACATTATCTCCTTCTTCGAACTACCAAGGTCGTTGCAGATTCCAACCCCATGCAGTACTTTCTTAGTCGACAACAGATTAATAAAAACCTTTTCCTATGGATTGTTATCCTCTAGGAATACAATCAAGATTTCTCAACTTCCAAAAGAAATAAATCTCTCCTCCTCACTGAACTCATTACATTTTTTTTCCTTGGATGCTAAAGATTCCCCCATCAATGAGGATTTCCCTTATGAACACCTCTTCTTCATCCCCTCTGATGATCACTGGTATGGGTACCTTCTTGTCTACCTTCATACACAAAATTTTTGGTCTCATCTCTCTCGAGATGATTGTCAACATATTTTCCATCAGGCCCCCCGATACCTCATCATCGAATGTGTTCTCTATCGATGAGGGGTCGACACTATCCTTTGACAATGTCTTACCATCGACAAAGCTAACAGAGTCTTGAATGATTGCCACAACGACAATTGCGGTGGTCACCTCTCAGGTATGTCCACCTCCCAAAAAATCACTCGAGCATGGTACTTCTAGCCCACTTTGTTTCATGACTTCATCCACGCTGTTAAGCGATGTGAAAAATTCCATCTTTATGCAAACAAAGAACAAGCTCCACCAACTCTTCTACACCCAGTAATCACAGCTGACCCCTTCAATAAATGGGTCATAGACTTCATGACTTTCCATCCTCCATCTATTAATGGACACAAGTACATTTTCGTGGTAGTAGATTACTTCACCAAATGGGCTGACGCCATGCCTACATTTAAAAACACCGTTGACACATCAACGCATTTTTTCTTCAACCGCGTCATTACTCGGTTCAGAGTTGCACTACAACTAATTTTTGAACATGGTAAACACTTTGAGAACGATATATTTTGGGAACTCTCCTCAAAGTTAGGCTTCACCCATGATTTTTCCTCCCCATACTACCCTCAGTCCAACGAATAGGTCGAGGCAGTCAATAAAGTACTCAAAACCATGCTACAATGTACCGTCAACAACCATAAGACAAACTGGCATCATATGTGTTGAGTCTCCATTTTGACACCTTTATTACCCTAGATTATCCTCTATCTGAGTCAATTTTACCTCTCACATGTGCATATGTTGACCATTTCCTCCACAAATCCACTTAGTGACCTTGTCCATGTGCATAGAGAGATAACTTATGTTAAAGCATGATTTGTTTGATTTTATTGATTAAAATTGATTAAATGATTGATTATTTATGTTCCTAATCACTTTGACTCTTAAGCAGCTTCATTTGGTACTTCATTGATCCGATATTGAAACCATAGCATGATTCGGTACTCCGCCTCTTCTGGTACCATCTTCATCCAATACTAAATTGTGCTTCTTTCGGTACCAGCTCCATCTGATACTACCATCGTGTTGGTCTGGTACCCAGATTATGATTGTGCTAGTCTGGTACTAAACCCCTCCCTACAAGATTTTGGTACCAACATTCTAGTACTAGATTTGCACCTCGATTTATGGGAAGATAAAGATGAATATAAAAATTTGGGGACATGGGTTTTGTCCATAGAGGCGTTTTCATGTGGGCAATTTAACAGAATTCCCAGATTGCACAGGTGTTGACCTCCATCTCAGGAGGAACGATTCAGCCTAAAATCATTTCAAATTTTCCAGAAATTCTAAGATCATGCCCAGATTTGTGGAAAATGCATTTCCTTCATTAGCTAATGGTTGTACTCGACCTCCATTGATGGAAACTGGTTTTTATTTGATTTTTCATGGATTGGATTGTCTAGAGCCAAATTTTTAATGTAAAAAGTATATAAATTGAGTTATGGCCTCTAAGCCAAGGGGAGGAATTATTATGCTGTAAGATTGGTTCTTGGAGAAGGATGTACATTGTTATGCTGGGAAATGAAATGTTGAACTTATGATTCACTTAATCAATTGAGGGAATGCAAATGCTATTTTTTTCAATTCATGGGAATTAGTAAAGTGCTTTAGTCTGCAATCTCTTTAGAGGTACCTTGTTGGTTCGACAAGGGCCCACCGCTCCAACCAAGGTAAACCTCCCTGTACATGTTTTTGTGTGATTGTGTGAGTATGAATATTTAACAATTGTGTGTTGTAAATGATTTCAAATTAATTTTAAGGTTCAATACATAGTTATTTGATTTTGAATCAGTGTGAGTAATTAGACATTGAACAGAGTAGATAGTTCCATTTCCATTTCTGCATATTAATATTTAATTGATAAGAGTTTGATGTGTGGGATTGTTAAATATGCAATTGTTATTGTTTTTAGTTTATGATTGTGCTTCTTTTAGTAGGTACAAGAAACATAAGACTTCATCTCTCACCTTCATGCTCCATGTAATGAAGTCATTCAATCATATTGACTGTCTCCTGTATTGAAGAAGATTTGATTGGCATTGATAGGGTTATGATTGATTTCTTTCTAAGAGTGAATAAAGTGGATTGTTTATTGTTGTTTCAAATGCTACAAGAAGCAAGATCTAAGTTTGTCTCTCCATTTCATGAGCCTCTAATGAACATAATTGTTATCTAAGCAAGAACCTTTTTCATTGAGTGTTTGTTTGAGAGTTTTGTTATCAGTTTTATCTTCTGAGTTTGAAGTTGTGTGAAGCATTCAAATATTCTAAACATAGTGTTATGTTATTAATTGTTTCTTTATTGAGATATACTCATCAAACATAGATAAACCACATGTTGCTAGCACATATAGTGCATCAACTCTGTTGATTACGAATCCTGTATTGACATATAAATGAGTGTAATATACTAAGAATATTTATACACCAACATTTTTGCGCCGTTGCCAGGGAGTTGTAAACGGTAATAGGTAGTATTTGAATCAGATTGATTTAACAGTTTTGGATTGGTTTTATGGATGACCTAAGGGCAGAGAGAAGATGGTAAGATGTGATGGATGTTGATACTGAGAGGGGGGTGAATCAGTATCAAGTACAATTTAAAAATATTTTTCAACTTATACTTAAACCATTCAATTATATCCAATGAGAAATGAACAATAGTATAAGAGTTACACCAATACACCACAATACACCATGCACAATATATGAGAAATAATCAATAGTTTTTGTTCAAGGGAAGTAATGACTTCCAAAGGTAGCTACAGCTTCCAGATGTAAAGGGAGGGATAAACCTCCAAGAGGAAGATACAATCCTCCAATATCAAGAGATGTTTGAACTCTCTATCCTTTCCCCTTCCTTCCACCCAAGAATATATGAGAGATAATAAAATTTTACATTAAATCATCACCATCAACCAATCATCACATAGAACCTGACAATGCTTTTTGAGACTTCTTCAATTTCTGCAATTATTCAATTCTTGGAGTACTCTGATCCTGTATATAATGTTACTCAATGTATTCTCTGAAACTCCTCTAATTTTCACTCCTTGAATCCTCCCCAAAAAGACGTTATAGAAAGAATGGTAGACTTTATTCAATTCTGGTCTGTTCAGAAGACCCAACTTGTACAGCATGCCTCGCGCTCAATATTTAACATCTGATTCTGACACTATCACACAAGAAACTAAAGTCCGTACTCTTTCCAATGGAAGTGTTCCCACTGCATTTGGAGTCTGTATGAAAACGTTATGACTATTTTACCCAGAACACTTGTTTATTGACTAGTTTCAGGACTGGTCACAATGCCTATATTCCACAGAGTTTATCTCCATAATTATAGCGAATAAAGAGCTCAAATTTTTACCAGAGGTACCTTGATATGTCTTCTCAATACCATAACAATTTCACCATCTGAATCATTCTATAAAAAACGTTATAGCAAAAATGGTAAGATGACCTGAAAATAACATACCTTAGAACACATCACCAAAAGACTTCATCCTCCCTTGAAATCCAGCCTTCTTTTACTTCTTCTTCCCTCTGAAATTCGACTTGTATCAAATGAAAGTATAATGATATTTATTTATACCATTTATGTCACTTCCTTTTAACATTAGGGCCAACCTGACACTTTCTTATTTTGTAATTATTTTATTTAATTATTTTCAGGGCCTACATGTACTTCCTTTTTCAATTCACTTTTTCATCTTCAAAATTTCATTTATCCTCAACCATGAGGATCCATGTGACGTGCCACATACCACCGGAAACAGAATGATGTATACTATCCATTCATGGGTGTTGTATATGCATGTGCATTTTCCTTCATGTCCAAATACCTTTATCAATCTTGCGGTCCAAAACCCATGACTAGGGTTGACATCAATGACAACAATCAATCTTCCAACAATGGAAGATCCCATGCATCCACTTTGGTGGGGTTTCTCCAAATTTAGGTTGTCCTCTCTTATTTTAATGCAATAGTGTTTTTCCTTCTTTTATGAAAAAATTTATTTTCATGATGGGCTAGCTTGTGCGAACAGATAACTTGGTGACAGCAGGGTCCCAGTAATGCAAGGAGTCAAGATTGGTGTGTTTTATTTTTGCAAATAGTTTTAATTTATTAATTTTAAAATTCAAATCTTTGATGATAAATCATTTTTGAGGTGTTGTAAGAACCCTCAAGTACTAATTTGTGTCATGAGACAGGGGTTATCAACCAACTAGAGTAATTCAAGGATTATAAAGAGCTTGAAGAATGTCCCTCCAAGAACTTTCTCACATTCTAGCAGCTTATTGGATATCCGCCTCTCAGGAAGAGAATATCTTGACAACATTCAAGAATTTAGTTGTCTCTCCACAAGAAGATTTAGAAGTCCCTTCGGATTCCTATTGTCAATTTGTTGAGGAGACTCAAGAATCATGGATAGAATCCAATGGAGAGAAACCATTGGAACCTAAGATTGAGGAGTTCTTGGCATGCCTCTTAACAGATCTTGTTTGTACTCCAAAGACCAATCATCTTGAAGAAGATAATCTACGTAGCATGGAAAAGGAGGACATGTTGTGTGACCTAAACAAAGAAGGCAAACTAGAATATATTGATCCTATTGAAAGATGGTTCCAATCAGTTTTCAGGTCACACTACTCTTTTACTTTTCATTATTGTTTGATCTCATCATCAAAGAAGTATACTCCGGTATGCATTAAAAATTATCTTTTAAACCTGAGTATGGATATATTTATAAACCTGTTACGCACATGGCTTCACTGGAAATATTCCTATACTTGAAAGATATTTTATTTTATTCAATTAGAGTAGGATAAATAAATACATAAATAAATGTTTCACATAAGTGCAATGCAACATATCTTTCATACTTTTCATAAATGGGAATGTCAAAAGATAATAAAGCAATCGGTTTAAGATCTTTTGTTCCTATAGTAGATTTCTTTCTAAAAGTTATGATAATTTTGTTTGGAATTTTATGAGAAGGGAATCTCTTCATCCTCTGAATGCACACATAATACTGGAAGGGTTTCAAAAGCGGAGAAGGCATCCTTGTCAATGGAAGATAACACTTAAGGGAGTGCTTCATGACCTATTTCTTCAAATTTCTTCTTTTTCCTTAAGTTGTTAAAAAAGATGCATTTGTTCTTTATCCTTACTTATCTATTTTAAGACCACTATTTCACAAGGATGATCGATTAAGTGATCTTTTTAATAGAAATTAAAACTGAATGTTAATTCCAAACTATTTTATTCATAGCTAATAATTCAACTTTTGACATTTTCCCTAAATTTTCTGTTTGTAAGCATGAATAAAAATCTAGTTTTAATTAGTTCTATTAGGTTGTTTTTAGCAGATGTTCACAACGTTATGAGTAGTGTTTTTTTAGTGTCTCACATTGTTTGCATGAGGCCATGAAAAACCTCAGGCATGGGGGAGTGACTGTTGAGACACTGGTAGTTAGGTTTATTTTCTAATAAAATGGAAGTGGCAACAAAAGCAGTGGTTAGTTTCGTTCCAAAAAGACGAGGATTTCGAATCTCAACATGTGGTCATCCAGCTATAGAGAACCTTCTTGTTACCCAATCATTGAATTCATTTTCCTTATTTCTATGACACTTCCACTACAAATTCAGAGTTCCTATATCAAGCGTTGGCATTTGTTTCACCTACATTGTCTTTCAGTAGAATATAATCACAGGTCCTTTACCATAGCATCAGAAAACACCAACAACTTCTACAAAGGGAAGCATACAAATTTCCAGACTAAAGAGAACTACCCCCAGGTACCTTTTCCAAATTCCCTTTGAGTACCAAAATACCATTTTGTGATGGTCTGGTACTGGATAACATTTTTGCGCTCATCCGGTACTAGAAAAACTATGTGTTCATTCGGTACTGGGAAAAAATCAACGTTCATCCAGTACTGTGGGCCAAACTCTATGTTCATTAAGTACTATGGGAGAAGGTCTGTGTTCATATGGTACTGGGAAAAACTTTGTGTTCATCCGGTACTGGGCAAGCTCTGCGTTCATCCGGTACTGGGAAAAAATAAATTTGTGTTCATCTAGTACTAAGGTGATCCATTACTAGTAATGAGGTTTTGGTAGTCCTTGTCCTATATTCAAAGTGTTTTTCTTCTCGATTTAAATGATTCAAGTAATAGGACGTATAAACTCAACATTTTTTTGTTTTATTAAGGAATTAGACTAATTATGTATTAAACATGTGGTTACTCTCATACATCCTCCTGTCCTCAATTATTTCACGCTCCCTACCATGAACTTCTGCAAGCCCTCATATACATCTCCTCGTATAAAAATCATCCATCATGTCACTATGTTTTTCCCCCCTACTCTATTCCAGTACTACAGAATTTTATTTCAGTAATGCTCTGTTCCGGTACTGTAGAATTCTATTCTGGTACTATAGAATTATGTTCTGGTACTTCTTTGTTTTGGTACTACAGAATTATGTTCTGGTACCATCTTGTTCTAGTACTGTAGAAACCTGCTCCATTACTTATCTGGTACTGATGCCAAAGTGATATGATCTTTTTCATGTGCTTAACATTTTTTTCACTTCAGGTAATTGGAGACATGGTCTAATCTTTTCATGTTCTTTCTATCAAGGATGATTAAAGTCTTTTGTTGAATTTTTCTTTACTCTCATGTACAACTTCCTCCTACATTTCTACACTCACCCATAAATGAATCATCCTTGCTATCCTTTAAGAAGATATTTTCACATTTATCTCTATATGATAATGGGTGCACCTGTCTTATTACCTCATCATTACGAAAAAGTGATTGCTAATTGAAATATCCATTGAAAAGTGGTGGCACCATTATGTCTAATACTAACCTAGTTGATTCAACAAGTTCTTATCCATGTTTATCTTTACGAGTTTCTCTTGAGAGGTATTGATGAAAACCTCATGTGGTGGACTGCCTTTGCAAAACCTCAATGACATTTCATGAGAACCCTAATAGGATTAACTATAGGGATCTCTTATTCATTATTCGAGATGTTCCATTATACATTGAATAGCTGATATTTAAGTCTAATGTGGATGATGTCACCCTTGGGATAATTGAAAGTAGTTAATTATGTGTCTAATAACTCTAAAACACTCTCGTACCACTTGCCTTCCTTATACTCTAAAAATTTCAATGAACAATATACATCATTCTAAATCGTTTGAGTAATATAATAAAAGGGAAGTATGAGGAAGTACAAGTAAACCCATCAAGGTATTGAATAGTCCTACTGGCAATGGGGCCATGCTTGTATGGTACTAAGGTAAACCTATCGGGGTACTGAACAGTCCTGCTGGTAGCGGGTCTATGCTGGGTAAAGGGAGTTGGAAAACATAAAGTGGCACACCTAAAACTGAACAAAAACCCTTGGGTCTCATTCTAAAGTAATCATGATCAAATCAAGGCTAGGAGATGACCTTTATATCTCTCGAATGATGTTCCTAAGAATCTTCAAGTATCCAATTTAGAATTATATATTTAAAATAAATAGGTTTGCATGAAAGTGGGACCCTCAGTATATGTAATTCACCTTACCTAAGCAAGAAGAGATTCATCTCTAAAAACTTGGATAAGAAACGACTTAATCATCTTGGGATGTATTATTTTATGTGTTCCTCTCTTCAAATGAGATCTAAACTATGATTAGATCACTTTTATTTTAAAGTTAATCTAGCCAAGGGGCCTATTAGTCAAATTCATTATGAAAACACTTGGCCGCTATCCTATAATCATATTAGAGTCACATCCAACCCTTTACCCTAACTATGATCCACAACATATTGGATAAGACTTAACATCAAATCTCTAAAAGATCTAATCTATTACTCACGACTCCACTTTTCCATCATAACTACTTTTTCATGGGTAAGAAGTGTGAAGCATAGGCCATGAAGTTTATATTGTATAGCAGGTTGCTTAAAAGAGAACTTAAGGAGCTGAAGAAAGGTGGAACTTCAGGGAATGCTTGATTGAGTGAAGAGTATAATCAATTTTGAAATTTTAAAGATCATTGTTGCATGAGGACATGCAATGATTTAATCATGGGGGAATGTTGAGTCTCCATTTTGACACCTTTATTACCCTATATTATCCTCTATCTAAGTCAATTTTACCTCTAACATGTGCATATGTTGACCATTTCCTCCACAAATCCACTTATTGACCTTGTCCATGTCCATAAAGAGGTAAATTATGTTAAAGCATGATTTGTTTGATTTTATTGATTAAAATTGATTAAATGATTGATTATTTATGATCCTAATCTCTTTGACTCTTAAGAAGCTTCATCCAGTACTTCACTGATCCAGTACTGCAACCATAGCATGATTCGGTACTCCACCTCTTCCGGTACCAGCTTCATCCGGTACCAAATTGCACCTCTTATGGTACCAAATCCATCCGGTACTACCATCACGTTGTTCCAGTATCCATATTATGACTGTGCTAGTCCGGTATTAAACCCCTACCTACAAGATTCTAGTACCAGCATTCTAGTACTAGATTTGCACCTCAATTTCTGGACAGATGAAGATGAATCTCAATATTTGGGGACATGGGTTTTGTCCAGAGAATCTTTTTCATGTGGAAATGTGTGTCATAATTCCCATATCTCACACGTGTGGACCTCCATCCTAGAGGGAACAATTCAACCTAAAATCATTGCCAATTTTCCAGAAATTCTAGGATCATGCCTAGATTTGTGGAAAATGCATTTCCTTGATTAGCTAATGGTTGTACTCGACCTCCATTGATGGAAAATGGTTTTTATTTAATTGTTCATAGATTGGATTGTCTAGAGCCAAATTTGTAATGTAAAAAGTATATAAATTGAGTTATGGCTCTAAGCCAAGGGGAGGAATTATTATGCTGTAAGATTGGTTCTTGGAGAAGGATGTACGTTGTTATGATAGGAAATGAAATGTTGAACTTATGATTCACTTAATCAATTGAAGGAATGAAAATTCTATTTTGTGCAATTCATGGGAATGAGTAAAGTGCTTTAGTCTGCAATCTCTTTAGAGGTACCTTGTTAGTTCGGCAAGGGCCCACCACCCCAACCAAGGTAAACCTCCATGTACATGTTTTTGTGTGATTGTGTGAGTGTGAACATTTAACAGTTGTGTGTTGTAAATAATTTCAAATGCATTTTAAGTTCAGTACCGATTTATTTGATTTTCAATCAATGTGAATAATTAGACATTGAACAAAGTAGATAGTTGCATTTCCATTTCTGCAGATTAATATTTAATTGACAAGAGTCTAATGTGTGGGATTTTTAAATATGCAATTGTTATTGTTTTGAGTTTATGATTGTGTTTCTCTTAGTAGGTACAAGAACCATAAGACTTCATCTCTCACCTTCATGCTCCATGTAATGAAGTCTTTCAATCATATTGTCTCCTATATTGAAGAAGATTTGATTGGAATTTATAGGGTTATGATTGATTTCTTTCTAAGAGTGAATAAAGTGGATTGTTGATTGTTGTTTCAAATGCTACAAGAAGCAAGATATAGGTTCATCTCTCCATTTCATGAACCTCTAATGAACAAAATTGTTATCTAAGCAATAACCTTTTTCATTGAGTGTTTGTTTGAGAGTTTTGTTATCAGTTTTATCTTTTGAGTTTGAAGTTGTGTGAAGCATTCAAATATTCTAAAACAGAGTGTTATGTTATTAATTTTTTCTTGATTTAGATATACTCATTAGACATAGATAAACCACCTGTTTCCGACACATATAGTGCATCAACTCTGTTGATTACGAATCTAGGATTGACATATACATGAGTGTAATATACTAAGCATATTTATACACCAACATGTTGTTTTCCGCTTTATGGTCTTATTGCATGACAGTCAAAACTGCCACCAATTTTACACTGTTCAACCTCGTCCATGGGATCGAAGCCACCCTCCCTATCAAATGTGAAATCCTGACGTTACACACTTCCATAAAGATATTACCCAACACTTCTCCAATGGAGCAGTGCCTAATGACCTTAGATTCACTTGATGAAGACCGTCGATATTCATTACAACACAACGAAGAAGATAAAAAATGGTCCAAAGCCACCTTCAACGGCCATGTCAACCTTCTCTCATTCAACGAAGGTGATCTCGTGCTAGCCTATGATATCGCCCATGACACTCTTGACCATGGGAAGTTTGAGTCATTATGGAATGGACCCTTCATCATCCAATATTGCCTCACTAAAGGGGCTTACATCTTGGTCTCTCCAGAAGGCTACCCTCTCAAAGAACCCATCAATGAGTTGTACTTAAAGAATTTTTACTCTTAAGCATAACCCCCTACCTTAGATTTCTCTTCGTACACATTTGTAGAATTTTTATTCTTCTTAACCACCACCACTCCTCATGTTTGATATATAATCTGTGTTATTAATAGATGCACCATCCATCAACCTACCACATCGGTTACGCCGACGGTGCTAGCCCCTGGACCCAAAATCTCGCTTCGACCACTTGGGCCCTCTATACGCCCTCACATATCCTGCTCCACTCTAGTGGCATATGTTTTGGATTGGCCACCAAAAACCAATCTGAATACAACATCGTAATTGGTCTCCTCGCTGAGGCCAATCACTGCCACATTCAACACCTTAGCATTCTATTAGATTCCCAGCTTGTCGTCCTGCATCTCAATAGCGTATATCATGTTCACGATCCTTTCCTTTTTGCAAATAAATGAAATTCAGAATCCTATATCACAACTTTGATTCCATCATGTTAGCACTGACAGTCACCCTCATATTGCAAGACAATAAGCCCAATACCCATCCAAATGTTGGTGGAGGTAGGTTTATGAGTGGAGGTCAAATGGACAAAGCTTAGTACAAGAATGTTTTAACACAGAAAATGGACAAGAAATGCATAAGGAAAAGAGGTCCTCATTAACTTCAATCAATGGTTAAGGCTAAAGGTGAGAAAAAGGAAGAATTAGTGAGAAAGGTGGACAATTCTATCGTGAGCATCCGACCCTCAAGCAACTTGGTGAAGAAAAACTCAGGCACAAGAGCACTCTTGGACTCAATTTTAAGACACTAAAATATATCACAACAGTATTATAATAAAACCTCCATTACAATACAACTACAACAACTCATATGGATCATCCATGCATGAGCATTTCAACATAAGAGGAAACAAGACAACGAAAGAGAATACTAAAACAGGTCACAACAACATCATAATCAAACCTCCATTACAATACAACTACAACACCTCGTATGGATCTTCCATGAATGAGTGTTTCAGCACAAAAGTAAACAATATGATGAAAGAAGTTGAATTCTATTAATGAGAAAGTCTCGGGTCTCATACATAACTAGAGAACAAATCTGCTATCAAAATATTACAAAATGGGAGCTCTGCTCAACCATCGACCACCTTAAAAAAATATCGAACTGATATATTTATTCTCAGATCAGTCCACAACTTCCAGGTGTGTGATCTGGCCATCCCATTCAAATTTTTCTGTCTATGCATCCTTCTGCTAGACCGTGCATGTTTCCTCCTGTCAGATGCAATCTTAGATCAGCATGGGCTTGCAAGAAAAACATTTATCGTGGTACCTCGGGCTGATAGTTTTGTCTCCATGACCAGACCCTCCATGCCTTCTATTTATGGAGTGATCTGAGGTTTCAAATACTAGTCCTTCTTCATTAACTTATTTCTCCTTGGGATCGGGACGAGGCTCAACACCTAGGGGGAAGCTACATGCTACTCTCAGATTTGACGTTGAATAAACACATGATTACGGGGTCGTCAAAGGCGGTTTGGATCCACACTGCTTTTGAGCTCACAATTCACCACCTTCTGCCATGTACCTCTTCATCTATACTGTGGTTTCTATTGCAGGACCGCTCTAGAATTTTATCATTCGAGCATTTTTTGTCCCCACAATGAAGTGTGGTCACCAATCTGACGCAAATCCGCGATCTGGGAAACCCTACTATTTTAGCGTCCCTGCTAAATTTATTCGTATGCCAACTCCAGGATCCCTTTAAAATGTGCTTAGAGATGGAGCCAAATTTGATGCTTGAGAGATTTGAATGCTGAGAAGAAATACCTCCTGAAGTACTTCCTTAAGGTTGACGTGGAAGTCTCTCGTTATTTTGAGACTTCGGGCTTCGGGCGCATAGACGCTGAAGGTCTCAATTTCTCTGAATGGCCGAATAACGAAGTTATTTCAAAAATCCACGGTTGTCATTGATTTGAGATCAATGGTCCACAATTACTTCGAGATTTTGGTCTTTGACTCTTTGGGAATTTTCAATGCACAACTCTTATAATCCTCCGTAGCGTCGTATCTCCGAAGTGAGAGTTCTGCCTCCATGTGTCTCTTGTTTTGGATGACCGAGATTCACTTTGGGAGTTCGGGCTTCGGGAATTCGAGATTTTTTTATGGAAATCTCTCGAAGTCACTTTCTCTCGATTGACGTGGAAGCCTCTTGTTAACTTCGGGACTTCGACTCTTCGAGACTTCTATCTAGTCGTTAATCCTTGGGAAAATTTGAAACTCTGACTATCCGAGAGCCGCGGATCTGAATTGTTCATGATATTTCCATCATTGAAAATCGAGCATGTATGCTTGCTTGTGTTTCAAGCTCGAAATGGATTGATCTGAATGTTGTGCTTTGTGCTCATGGTTGTTACCTGTGAAAACAAAGGACTTGGACAACCTATTGTGAGCTCAATCAATGGAAAAGAAGATGACCAGTAATTTGGACCGAAATCACAATATATGTTCATCCTTCAAAGAAAACAGAAAAACCTTGAGCCGACAATCAGTCAAGCAATACACTGAGGAAAACTAGGTCATTGATCGAAAAGGGAAATCGAATTTATGAACCAGAAGGGGGAAAAAATCCTAGGAATGGTATGCAGAAAAGAGAGAGATGAAGCCAGGGTGCAGAGTTGGCTATAAACAACAACTACATGTGACCCTTGAAAACTTCATGTGATAACATTGCCTCCACAGGGGATGGCATGCTTCCTATGAACTGCCAAGAACAAGCAGTTTTGGTGTCTTCTCCTAGGGCTATGGGGTCACTTATTCAAACAAAAATAACATAAAAATGATATTTACAATGAATGGAAAGCCAATCATGGCTTAGGAAAAATATTTTTTCAGAAAGTGCCCATTGACAGGGCCACCAAAAACTTTGAAATCCTCTAATTTCTGCAATTTATAAGTGTTATTTGAAATTACCTCGAAAATCTTGAAAGGACCAATCCATAAGGATTCAAATTTACCATGTTTTCTTTTTTCTTTCTTGGGTGCATCCCATTTGAGCACTAGATCTCCCAATTGAAATTATTCATTTCTTATCGTCTTGTCAAAGGATCATTTTATTTTCTGCTGATACTCCTAAGATTTATCCAGTAGTTTCTCTCTAGTCTGTTGAACTTCTACCAGTTGTTGTATCCTCCTGACCATATCATCCAGTTCTCCTTGGTAGTACTAGAGGAATTTTTCCACAGGAAAGGCAAGCTGAGTAGGAAAGATAACCTCAACCCCATACACAAGTTGAAAATGGGAAACACCAAGTGACCTCTTCGTTGTAACTCTATCAGCCCATAAGGAATATTTTAGCCTTGAGTCCCATGCTTTCTTGTTGTCTTCTAACAATTTCTTGATGATATTTATGAGGCTCTTGTTAGAGGACTATGCTAAACCATTTCCTTGGGGGTATTAAGGAGTAGAATGGACTAATTCAATACCATATTGTTCACAAAACTTGATCAATGGTTCAACTTTGAAGGAGGTAGCATTGTCAGTAACAATCCTTCTTGGACAACCAAATCTGGACATGATATCTTCGAGAAAGCTAATGATTACCTTATGGGAGGTATTCCTTGTAGGAATGGCTTCTATCCACTTGGTTAAATAATCAGTGGTAGTCAAAATTCACCTGTGATGACCACTTGAGGCTGGGTGGATTTTCTCCAATGAATTCAATACCCCACTGTTGAAAAGGTCCATAAACCACCACAGGTTTCAAAGGAAAATATTTGAGCTACTTCTTTCCAAAAAAAAATTGGCATTTGACACAATCTCTAATATTTGCACAAACATCAATAAAAAGGCTAGGCCAAAAATACCTAGCTTTGAGGATCTTATAAGTTGTGGTCCTCCAAAAATCATGGTTGTAATGTACTTCACTAATTCAACAAAGTTAGATATGAACCTTCTTAGAAAATTGATCTTAACCAACAAATACTGAACCTCTTTCTTAGATATAGGAAAAGATAAGGTCTGGATGGCCTCTACTTTGCTCAGATCAATTCTTACCCCTTCTGTTGACACCATATGCCCCAACAATTTACCTTCCTTCATAACAAACAAATATTTTTTAGGATTGAAAGAGAGACCGAACCTTATGCACTTTAGGAATACTTTCTTAAAATGATGGCAATGCTCTTTGTCATACTTTGAGAACATTGTAATGTCATTCAGGTAGATGACTACAAATTTGTCTTTCTCCCCAATAAAGGAAATGTCCATGGCTCCCTGTAAGGTTTCTCCTGCATTCATCAATCCAAAGAGAATTTTGTCATACATGAATGTTCCCCAAGGAGTAGTGAAGGATGTCTTATTTCTATCTTCAGGAAGGACAAAGATCTGATTGTAGACAGAGAAGCCATCAATCATAGACATCCTAGATGAACCAATCACTCTTTGCAAAATGTGCTCCATCTTTGGCAAGGGGTAGTTATCTTTTTTGGAGCTCCTATTCAAATTCCTGAAATCAATACATAACCTAATTTCCCCATTTTTCTTCTTCACAGGCACCAAGTTAGCCACCCATCTTGAATATCTCAAAGGAATGATGATCTGGGCATCCAACACATTTTTTACTTCTTTTTCCATAATAGGAAACATCATGGGATTTATTTGTCTGAGTTTCTGCCTAAATGGCTTGGCCTCCTCTTTCAAAGGGATCTTATGTTCATTGATGTTGGTGTCATATGTTCTTAAATATTCATATTTCTAGGAAAACACATCAGTAAACTCTTTCAAAAGCTTGGCATACTTAGCCCTTTGTTCCTTTGAAAAACTGCTAGACAATTTAACATACCTTGGGTCTTCCTTTGTTCCTAAATTTCATTCAGTCACATCAGCATTTTCAGTTGAACCTTTAATATTTACAACCATATCATTTATGTCAAACAATCTCTCCAAGGGGACAAGTCCTTTTGGAATATGGTTACTAGGTAACTGAACAATATGATGGTCAACAATTTTATTCAGAAAAATATCAACATGAGGGCTTTCTTCAGTATCCTGATCTTGATCAATATGTAAAGCAACAAATTCACCCACAATCTCAAGAAATCTTTTTATCTCAAGATCATCCTCAAACACCTTCCAATGTTTGACATTGTTAGGAATAGAGGGTCTATACTTTAGTTCCACATCATACTTGAGTTTGGGGGGCAAAGAAACCCTGAAATTACTTGCTGAGATAGCCAAGGAATTTTCCACAATGTTCTCCTCTCTTGGAACAAATGAGATATTAAAAGCTAAGAAGAAACTATTGACAAGATCCTAGACTTCATTTCTGTAGGTCCTTAACCTAGGGTGTTTAGTTTGATACATATTTTTAACTTTATGAAAAATCAACTCAACATCTACGAACACTGTTAACTCCTCAATATTCATGTCTTTGGAAGCCCTCAAACCCAAAACAAGAGCCTCATATTCTGCCACATTTTTTTTTGTTTCAAATTCAAGGTTGTAAGACAGAGATATGGTCTCTCGGATAGGGGAAATAAAGACTACCCCAGCACCAACACTCTCCCTAGAAAAGTCTCCATCAAAAAACATCTTCCAAACAAAGGTATTGGAAGGAGGATATTCACAAGAGGTAATAGGCTGCTTTCTGGTTTCAATAGGTGTTTGAGGAGCATCAATGAGTTGTAGCATACTAGTTCCTAAATCAGTATCAGTTTCAAAAATGGGGTGGTTGGTAGGGTTTGCTTCATCAATGATAATGTAAGAAATTTGTGCTTCCCTATAAATCCTTCTATGTTCCCACCCAAACACAATAATGGTGCCATATGAAAGCTCCATCTACAAATTTTCACCTAGTCTGTTGATCCAAGAGAATTCCAAACATAGGGGGGACATCAGCCACCACAATATCCATGACCCCACTTTTCATTGGAAACTGGAACAAGGAAACAAACAGGTCTTTAATAACCCCAAGACACTTCACTTTCCTGGAATCAAATGAGTATAGGTCATGGTAGGTTTTTGTAACCTCCAACCCAAGCTCATCCATGAAAGTTTTAGGCATGAGATTATGAGATGCCTCTGAATCCATCAAACAGTTGTGCAACACTTTATCATGAATGTTAAATGATGTATAGAAAAGAGGGGAAGAGTCATCCTTATCCTCTACCAAAGGTCCTAGTATGACAAATAGTTTTTCATCTTGGAGGTTGACTGGATCGGTGGGATGATATGAAGGTTCAAGCTGCAGCATTTTGGAGAGGTACCTTTTGAAATCCTCAATCTTAACTAGCTCCAAAAAAGGTACAGGTATTTTAATGTTTTGAATCTCATTCTCAAAGCTAAAATAGGAGGGAGGCTTCAGAATCTCCTTAACTTCTGGGGTAGGGATCTTAACCACAACCTGGGGGTTCTGTGCCTCTTTTTCTTTGCTGCTAGCTACCAAATCCTTAGCAGGATTATCTGTTCTAGTAGGTTGATCAGGAATCTTAGGATTTCCCTTTTTGTTCTTTGACCTTAGCTTGTATCTATTTGGATTTCCACTGGTCCTTTCCCCTTTCTCAACTCATTTAGTTGGCTATCCATGAGAGACTCTTCATATGCAGATTGGGTTAAATGATGAGACGAAGAGGTGTCACCAAGACAATGGATTTCAGGATCATCATCTTCTTCCTCTCCTCCTTCATCAGTAACCAGGTTATTTTGGAGAGGGGCTTGGATTTTTTTATTATCCCTATCCCTATTCCTTGTATCACTTTGGATGATCTGAGGGGAATTATTGGGTCTTATGAAATTACCCCTATTATCAACATTATGGGGGTTCTTATAGCTTTTCCTTCCTTCATATTTCAATTTCTCCATTTCTGCAGAAAGTGATTTTACTAGATTTTTCAATTCATCCACTTGAGGGTGGGAGGTAGAGGAATCATAGGTTGAAGCTTCAACCCTACCTTTTATTATATCTCTATCATATTTACTCCTATTTTTTTCAGTTGCCAATATATTAGACTCTACTTCAAGGGTTGCATCTTGCATATGAGCTAAAGAGGTAGCTCTTCTTTCCCTCAACAAGACGCAAAACTCAGGGTCAAAAGCATTGGCATAAGTAATATTGGCATATGTTTCTATAGGATTTATTTCAGTGGGAATCTTATTGTACATCTTATTATATGTTTTTGAGAAGTATGAAACAAGTTCCCCCTCTTTCCTCTTAAGTGACCTAAATTCTGTAATATAATAAAGAAAATATTTTTTATCCCCCCAATGCCTCAATAATGAATCATCCAGAGCATCAATCCCATCAACAGATCCAAGAGTTAATCCCATAAACAATTCCATATCCTCACCATCGAGGCTCTATACAAAAACTCTCATCCACACATCTTCATTTTCAATGTTATGATTATCTTCATAACTATAAAAAGATGAAAGGTGTTCTTCTGCAGTTATGTCTTCCTCCCTTGTGAACTTGGGCATGTACTTAAGGTAGTCTCTAGCTGGGAGAGGATTCATAGGTTGAGGTAAAAGAAGAGGGGCATACCTATCAGACACTATGGCATCCATCTTGTCTCTAGGATAATTAGTGTAACACACCCACTACGACATAATAAATTTTTCGCCTTTTCGCGAGGGACAGAATCCCCGAAGTCCTACGGGGGCTTAGCATAGGCTATCTCTTCCCTTTTCCACCTCCATGTGATCATTGGTTATGACCACTGGCCAAACAACTAGGTGCCTTTTCACATTTCGCAACTCAGTGATACAAGCAAGTCCAGTCTTTCGACTCTGCAAACCCCGAAACCCGAAAAATCTTACCTTCGAGGAGATCGACAGCTGCGAGTCTCCCCCCCTTGATCCAATGGTCCTATCCGTATCGGGACTTTAGAAATCGAGAGTTTGAAATGCAAGAGAGCTAAGTCTTTCGACTCTTCAAACCCCGAAACCTGATACTTGAGTTCTTGTATGAGATCCAACGGCTCTCGACGTTTTGGATCCAACGGTTCGAATCATTTTGGAGTTTCGTGAACTGGGAGTTCATGATGCAATGACTCCAAAACTCTTGTCACTCCAATCCACGAATCTTGATATGGGGATTCGTGTAGGAGATCAACGATCCTCAAGGATTTGGATCCAATGGTCCATGGGATTTTAGAGCTTTCCCCAAACTCTGACCACTCACCACGCATCTCCTCAGATGGACGATCTAGATCCTTTCGGGACTCCTCCTTTCTTCCATAGAGTGCATCGGGGTTTCGGGTACCAGGATTTTGTGACTTGCGAAGACAAGGGTTCTTGACCATTGGTTTCCCGGGTGCCAAAATGCCGAAATGTCGACAGACAGCCACGTGTCCCTCCGATGGACGACTGCGACCTTTAACCATGATCAACCATTATGATATTTTCAGGATGATAAATGATCATGATCAAATCCCAGCTTTCTCAAACTTATCCACACTTAAACCGATTCGGGGTTTCGTTTACCGGGATTTCATGACCTGCGAAGACAAGGGTTCTTGCCCTTTGGTTTCCCAGGTGCCGAAACACCAAAACGTCGACCGACAGCCACGTGTGCCTCCGATGGACGGTTCAGGTACTCTCATGGACCTTTGGATCTATGGTCTGATTTCTTCGCTACTCACGAAGATAAAAGGAAGAGGTTGAGGCATTTAACACCCTCGTTTCTTCCTCCAATCTAACGGTCATGACTGACCGCAGATCTTCCGACAAAATCTCATCTGCCAGTCGATACTTATCCACACACTATCATTTTGGGATTTCGTGGGTCAGGGTTTCGAGACTCGCGAGTGCAAGAAAACTCGCACCTAGATACTCTGGGTGCCGAAACTCTGAAAACTCTTAATTTACCCCCACGCTAATAATTTGGGATTTCGCAAGTCGAGGTTTCTGGACTTGCGAGTGCAAGGGAACTCGCCCTTGGGTACTCCTAGTACCGAAATGACGAAATGTTGGGATCTACGAGGACCATTCTCCCTCGTGCAAGAGTTTAAGGCTTAAACTATAACATCCTCCTTCGGATCCTCAGGTAATTTACACTAGGTTTTGAAGACCAGACTGGAAGGTCTTCTCGAAGGTAAGGAAGGGGTCTCGAAAGGGTTCCTTCATGAGGAAATCTATCCAAGGCATCAGGTAGGACAAACACAGGAACAAATCTCCCGAAAGAAGACTTGAATATCTGTATTAGTTCATCATATATATACATATATAAACATAATCCATACATGGTCTTTCAAATAAAAACATGCAACCATCATCTCTGATCAAAACACCATGCAGACAGTCTTATACTGAAACCATTCATAATCGCACAGACTATGAACATACATGTCAGCATATAAATTTCAAGATACAAGATATAACACTTATCAGAAAAACACCAGGTGATGCAACTGTTGAGAGGGGTGCTCGTTTCCATCCAACCGTAGGCTCAGTGACTCCCAACGGATTTACCACTAGCCACCCCTGAGCTGAGACCATGATGCTGCGAGACTGAGTCTCTATTCGCCAGTGACTGAGAATGAAGGTTACTCTCCTTCTTCTCCGCTATCACTCACTCTGTATTTTCCAGAGTTCCTTCCTCTTTTCCTTCCCTCGTGTCTGCCCCCTTGATCGCACACTCTTCCTGCCTTTTCTCTTTTCAGTGAGGTTGCATGTGGAATGATATTCCTCATGGTGGTCAGGTTTGAGGACTCTATGGATGGTTGGCTCACCCCCATCCCTCATTACTCATGAGGATCCATTTACCTACCAACCTAGCGAGTCATTTAATTTGGGGCCAGCAAGCCGCTCTTGGTTCTCCGGGCCAGTGAAGTCCAAATACGGTATTGGTTTCGGTGGAAGTTAATGCCACCATTCCAGGTGCCTTCCGCCACCTTTCTTCAGCCATCGTGGTCTCTTTTTTAGCACATCCCCCTCTCAGTTGTCTTGCAATATATATATTCATAATATTATTTACATTCATCGACCTTTTTCACAAGGTCCATTCACATCACACATTCACATTTCTGAGTTTGCCATAATACTTGGCCAGTATAGTTATTTTTATAGACTAGGGGAAACAGGGTGTTACAATTCCCTCCCCCTTAAAGGAACATCATCCTTGATGTTCTATCTGTCAACTTGACATGCATGTACATATGTAACCAAAATCAGATATGCCTATTTCATGGCATCCTCCATTTCTCATGTAGCCTCATTTGGGCCAAAATGTTTCCACTGCACCTTGACCTGCGCAATGGTTTGGTTCCAGAGCGAGGTTTCCTTTCTATCCAGTATGCATTGAGTTTCTAGTAGAAATTGTCCCTCGGGTTCCACCTGGATCATAGAACAGTCAATTATATGGTTAGCATCATGTATATATTTCTTCAATAATGAAACATTGAAAACATTATGTGCTTTTACTGTGGGAGGAAGTGCTAGCCTATAGGCTACAGGTCCCACTCTATCTAGAACCTCAAAGGGTCCACAATACCAAGGTGCTAACTTGGCACAAGCTCCCATTTTCAGGGAACTTTTCCTGGGCCTAACTCTGAGATATACATGATCTCCCACTTTGAACTTTCTTGGAGTTCTCTTTTGGTCGGCATAAATTTTCTGTCAGTTCTGAGCGACCTTCAGGTTTTGTTTTGTCTGAGTCACTTGCTGTTCCATTTCTTTCAACATGTTGGGTCCAAAATAAATCATGTTTATGGGATTACTCCAGCTAACCAGAGTGTTACACAGCCTATCATAGAGGACTTCAAAGGGACTCATCTTTAAGGATGCTTGGTAGCCGTTGTTGTAGGCAAATTCTACCAGTGGCAGGTAGTATTCCCACTTCTTGGGTTGATGCATTACATGCATTCTTAGCATGTCTTATATTATTTGGTTCACTCTTTCTGTCTGTCCATCGGTTTGAGGGTGATAGGTGGTGCTAAACAACAATTTGGTCTCTAAACCCGCCATCAGTGATTTCCAAAAGTTGGAAGTGAACTTCATGTCTCTGTCAGACACGATCTCTTTTGGCATGCCATGCAGTCTGAATATCTCCTTCATGAGTATCTGGGCGATATCTATTACCTTGTAAGTTGATTTGACGGGGATGAAATGAGCAGACTTACTCAATTTATCCACTACTACCATGATGGCGTCATTCCGTTTGATCGAGGTTGGTAATTCAATGATGAAGTCCATGGAGATGGTTTCCATTTCCATTCCGGGATTGGTAGGGGTTGTAATAATCTTGCTGGGTGTCGGTGTTCTACTTTTACTGGTTGGCATTCTATACATTTGGCTAGGTACTCGTCTATGTCTTTCTTCAATCCAGGCCAATAGAATTGTCTCCTAGTGGTTGTGATCATTTTATGGTATCCTGGATGACCAGAATAGGGTCTTTTATGTAGTTCATCTAGTATGAAACTCTTCAAGTCATCACAATATGGAATGTACAATCTACTTTGGTAAGTGAGCAGACCTTCTTCCATCATCTGGTAGTCTCCATACTTTATCCCTGTGGGTTCTTGTTGTAGGTACGAGGTCACGGTCTAGAAGAATGTGTTTGTCTCTTGTGCATTCCTGACTCTTTCTTTGATATTCGTCTCACAGGTGCTCACCGCAGCCAGGTGAATTGTTTTCATGCTTCTGCTAAGGGCATCTACCACCCTATTTTATTTTCCTTTAATGTGTTTGATTTCAAAATCGAACTCGCTAAGGAGGGCCATCCACCTAGCTTATCTGGCATTGAGCTTTGGTTGGTCAAACAGATATCGCAATCCACAATGATCTGTCATAAGTACAAATTTTCTTCCCAGGAGGTAATGCCTCCACATTTTCAAGGCATGCACTATGGCATCCTGCTCTAGATCATGGGTCACATAGTTGACTTCGTGCTCATTCAATTTTCAGGATTCATAGCAGACCACACTTCCTCCCTGCATAAGGACTCCTTCGAGCCCTTCCTTACAGGCATCTGTGCACACGAGGAAGTTAGCTTTGGGATCAGCGATATTCAACATGGGTGCATGGGTCAGTAGATGTTTCAGGTTTTGAAATCTTTCTTCACATTTCTATGTCCACATGAATTTTGTCCCCTTCTTCTGGAGGGCAGTGATTGGACAATCAATCTTGGAGAATCCTTTTATAAATATCCTATAGTATCCTACTAATCCCATAAAGGATCTGATATTCGAAACGTCCTTTGGGGTAGGCCATTCCATGATAGACCTGATTTTATCAGGGTCTACTGCTACTCCTTCTTCATATAGAACATGGCCTAAGTAATGTATTTGCTTCTGGAAAAATTCACATTTGCTGAATTTGGCATAGAGCTGATGTTCTCTTAGCACTTGCAGCACATGTCTAAGATGTTCTTCATGCTCTTTTCTGTTCTTGGAGTAAATTAATATATCGTCAATAAAAACCAGCACAAATTTGTCTAGGAATTTGTTGAGTACACTGTTCATTAAGCACATGAAAGTGGCAGGGGCATTGGTCAACCCAAATGGCACTACTACAAACTCATAGTGTCCATACCTCATCCGGAAGGCAGTTTTATGGATGTCTTCACCCTTAATTCGGACTTGATGGCATCCCGACCTCGAGTCAATCTTTGAGAAAATAGATGCACCCCCCAATTGATCGAACAAGTCATCGATCCTGGGCAAGGGGTACTTGTTCTTTATAGTTACCTTATTGAGTTGCCTATAATCTATACACAGTCTAAGGGTACCATCCTTATTTTTCACAAACAGGACTGGCACTCCCTATGGAGACATGTTGGGTTGAATATAGCCCTTATCCATCATTTCTTTTAATTGCAACTTGAGTTCAACTAAATCGGGTGTGCTCATCTGGTAGGGTGTCCTAGACACCGGCACCGCTCTTGGTGCAAGTTCTATCGAGAAGTCTATGTCCCTTCTCAGAGGTAGATTCAGTACCTCTTCCGGAAATACATCTATGTATTCTCTCAGGATAAGGTGATCATTGAGGCTTGGTTGGTCACCTTCAATTGTTTTCAATACCTGTATTGCATATAGGGGACATCCCTTTCAACAATACTTTCTCCTTTGCAGAGCTGATATTTGTCTCACCGAGACAGGTTTTCGGATCCCTTGAAGGGTTATCTTTTTCCCTTCCTTACTTACACATTCTAAGGTTTTATGGTAACAATCCAATCTGGATTTATGGGAAGCTAGCCAATCCATACCAATCAATAGATCATACGATCCCAGGGGTAATAAGTTAAGGGTTGCTTGGGTGGGGAATTTACCCAACATCAATTGGTAGGCTGGTATGACCTTTGCTACCCTTCTTTTGGTGCCAGTGGCTAACTATACCAACCATGGCCTGGTATGTTTTTGTGGCTATAGTTTACACTTATCAACAGCCTTAGGGGCTATATAACTCAAATTTGAACCATGTTCAATCAAAACAGACACTAGATGGTTGGAAATCATACCTTCTATTTCCACCACTGAAGCTTGGTGGTCAGCCTGGTTATTATCCAAGGATGCATAAATTTGTGGCACACTCCTGGCCACATCATTGATGGTAGTAGCTTCCTGGATGTTATAAATCCTCTGACTATTCTGTTGTCAGTGTGGACAGTATATCAATAGATGTTCTTCCCCGCAACCCCATCATTTCAAAGGTTCTCTCTTTGGGTTATCAATCTTCGTTGATATGGGTCTAGAAGTTTTGTTTTCGCTCAAGGAGGGAAAATTCTGCTGGTGCACACTCCGGGCTGGGAAGCTCATTCTTGGGTTTTTCTTATAGTTCTTAAATCCTGGGTATTTAATCCCCTTTTTCTGAAATCTTGAACTATGCTTCTATTTCCATCCTTCACGAGGTTTTGCTCAATGTCCAAACTGTTCATGACAATAGGTTGCCTTTCGAATAGTGCCTTCTAGAGTTTTTGGCTCATCAAATTCAATTCTATTCCGATAGTCCTTAGGTAGTCCACTGATGAAGTGTTGCACCTTTTCCTTTTCCTCTTTTATATAAGGTACATACCTCAACAAATCGAGGAATTTGTTGACATATTCTTCTATAGTGAGTTGTCCTAGTTTGAGTTCATAAAACTCTTTGGTCTTCTCGTCGAAATATTTTTCCAACAAATACTTCTTCTGGAAGTATTTCTCAAATTGCTTCCAGGATAGGTCCTCTTCGCGAACCCCTTTCACATTCTTAAGGTCTTCCCACCAAATGGAAGCCTTTCCGTTCAAGTTGAAGGTGGCCACTCAAGCCTTCAAATTTTTCTAAAAGTCATGGACTCTGAAATATTTCTTTAGTCCAACCAGCCAGGCCTCTGCTTCCTCTCCCTTCTTTATTTCACCGTCAAAGGAGGGTGGTTTGGCTTTTCTGAATTCTTTGAATTTATGACCTTTGGAAAGATTTTGCTTCTTCTGTTTCCTTCGGGAATAGGAACTGGTTCTGATGCTAGAAGAGCCCTCTGAATTGCCCGCTTCCTCCTCAGAGGAATCATCTGCCGCTTGTCCTTTACCTCTGGGGTGGACCTTTTTCGAGGTGCTCCTCTCAGTGTCGCCACTAATATGACCATGTTTTTGTGTCTCAGTTTCATGCTGCATTTTTCTTTGTAGGTTGGATAAGCTCTGCAGTAAAACTGCGTTAATTTCTATTTGCTTTTCTTGTTCTTTCATCATTCTGTCATTGTCATCCTTGCAGCTTTGTAATTTGACCATGAAGCTCCTCACGGTCTCGACTAGATCTAGAGGGGTCCCTACTGCCCTCCTTTCATCAAACTCTTCATCTCTATTGTGGGAGCCTTCCCCCACTTCATGGTGAGTCACCATTTTATACGTCTGTAATTTCCCGCGGCTAATCGTCCGCTTAGGTGCAAAAGACAAACGCTGGTTGTTAGTCAATATTTATGTTTATTTATAACCAGTACATAATTCATATTTTTCTCATGCACACACACAATAGGAGTTTTTCATTCTTAACTTCCTCTTTTGATTAGGAAGGTTAAGACAGGGGGTTACTCCTTTTAGGAGTGTTTCGAACGGAGCTTCTACACAACTCGTTCATGAGCCCAAGAAGGCTAAGTGTTGTAACCATGCTCTAATACCAATTTGTAACACACCCACTACAACATAATAAATTTTTTGCCTCTTCTCGAGGGACAGAATCCTCGAAGTCCTACGGGGGCTTAGCATAGGATAGCTCTTCCCTTTTCCACCTCCATGTGATCGTTGGTTATGACCACAGGCCAAACAACTAGGTGCCTTTTCGCATTTCGCGACTCAGCGATACAAGCGAGTTGAGTCTTTCGACTCTACAAACCTCGAAACCCAAAAATCTTACCTTCGAGGAGATTGACAGTTGCGAGTCTCCCCCCCTTGATCCGATGGTCCTGGTCGTATCGGGACTTTAGAAATTGGGAGTTCGAAATGAAAGAGAGTCAAGTCTTTCGACAATTCAAAACTCGAAACCTGATACTCGAATTCTTGTATGAGATCCAACGGCTCTCGACATTTTGGATCCAACGGTTTCGATCTTTTTGGAGTTTCGTGAACTAGGAGTTCACGATGCAACGAATCCAAAACTCTTGTCACTCCAATCCCCAAATCTCGATATGGGGATTCAAGTAGGAGATCAACGATCCTCGAGGATTTTGATCCAACAGTCCACGGGATTTCGGAGCTTTCCCTGAACTCTGACCACTCACCATGCGTCTCCTTAGATGGATGATCTAGATCCTTTTGGCACTCCTCCTTTCTGCCATAGAGCACATCAGGGTTTCAGGTACTAGGATTTCGCGACTTGCGAAGATAAGGGTTCTTGCCCTTTGGTTTCCCAGGTGCCAAAATGTCGAAATGCCAACCGACAACCACGTGTCCCTCCGATGGACGGCTGCGACCTTTAACCATGATCAACCGTTATGATATTTTTAGGATGATCAACGATCACGATCAAATCCCATATTTCTCAAACTTATCCACACTTAAACCAATTCGGGGTTTCGTTTACCGAGATTTCGCAACTTGTGAAGACAAGGGTTCTTGCCCTTTGGTTTCTCGGGTGCCAAAGCGCCGAAATGCTGACCAAAAGCCACGTGTCCCTTCGATGGACAGTTCAGGTACTCTCACGGACCTTTGGATTTGCGGTCCGATTTCTTCGCTACTCACGAAGATAAAAGGAAGAGGTTGAGGCATTTAATGCCCTCGTTTCTTCCTCCAATCTAATGGTCGTGACTGACCACAGATCTTCTGACAGAATCTCGTCCGTCAGTCGATACTTATCCACACGTTGCCATTTCAGGATTTCACGGGTTAGGGTTTCAGGACTCGAGAGTGCAAGAAAAATCGCACCTAGATACTTCGAGTGCCGAAACTCCAAAAACTCTTAGTTTACCCCCACGCTAATAATTCAGTATTTCGCAAGTCAGGGTTTTGGGACTTGCGAGCGCAAGGGAACTCGCCCTTGGGTACTCCAGGTACCGAAATGCCGAAATGTTGGGATCTACGAGGACCATTCTCCCTGGTGCAAGAGTTTAAGGATTAAACTATAACATCCTCCTTCGGATCCTTAGGTAATTTACACTAGGTTTTGAAGACCAGACTGGAAGGTCTTCTCGAAGGTAAGGAAGGGGTCTTGAAAGGGTGTCGTCGTGAGGAAATCTATCCAAGGCATCAGGTAGGACAAACACAGGAACAAATATCCCAAAAAAAAACTTGAAGATCTGTATTAGTTCATCATATATATACATATATAAACATAAGCCATACGTGGTCTTTCAAATAAAAACATGCAGCCATCATCTTTGATCAAAACACCATGCAGACAGTCTTATACTGAAACCATTCATAATCGCACAGACTATGAACATACATGTCAGCATATAAATTTCAAGATACAAGATATAACACTTATCAGAAAAACACCAGGTGATGCAACTGCTGAGAGGGGTGCTTGTTTCGACCCAACCATAGGCTCAGCGACTCCCAACGGATTTACCACTAGCCACCTCCGAGCTGAGACCATGATGCTGCGAGACCGAGTCTCTTTTCACTAGTGACTGAGAATGAAGGTTACTCTCCTTCTTCTACACTATCACTCACTCTGTATTTTCTAGATTTCCTTCCTCTTTTCCTTCCCTCGCGTCTGCCCCCTTGATTGCACACTCTTCCTGCCTTTTCTCTTTTTGGCGAGGTTGCGTGTGGCACGATATTCCTCATGGTGGTTAGGTTTGAGGACTCTACGGATGGGTGGTTCACCCCCATCCCTCATTACTCATGAGGAACCATTTACCTACCACCCTGGCGAGTCATTTAATTTGGGGCCAGCGAGCCGCTCTTGGTTCTCCGGGCCAGTGAAGTCTAAATACAATATTGGTTTCGGTGGAAGTTAATGCCACCATTCCAGGTGCCTTACACCACCTTTCTTCAACCATCGTGGTCTCTTTTTCAGCACATCCCCCTCTCAACAGTCCTGCAATATATATATTCATAATATTATTTACATGCATCGACCTTTTTCACAAGGTCCATTCACATCACACATTCACATTTCTAAGTTTTCCACAATACTTGCCCAGTATAGTTATTTTTACAGACTGGGGGAAACAGGGTGTTACAATTAGCACCTACCATTGGGATGTGAACTGTAGGATAACAAGGGGGAGAGGGAGTTTGGACATGTATGACTATAACTATGTTCCTAGTGGAAATGGGAAATGGTTGAGTGTTGGAGGAGGACGGTATGGGGTTTCAAGGAAAAAGAAGTGTCCCCCTCTTTAGATACAACAAATTTGATAGGAGGAGGAGTAGGAAACCCCAAAGTGGGACAATATTCTAAGCTCATTGGTCTAAACCACTTTAAAATATCAGGGGAAACATGGGATTCAAAGCTTTCTCCTTCCAAATGAAGACCAAAAGGGGGGAGTTCAATAGGAAATATTTCAAAATCTAAACTTCTAGAAACTCTAGTAGATGGTATAAAAGGAGAATTAGATACAAATACTGGAGTTTTAAAAGAAGAATCATGTAAATTACCATAATCACCTGGTACAACAGTTGAAAGTCCTTCTTGAGAGGTATTTCCTTTATTGATAATTTTCTCTGGGTCAGCTTCAGGTGTTTCCAGAGGCAGCTGTGGAGTAGACCTCATGTGTCTACCTTTGGGAACCACAACTGAAATAGTGGAGTCGCCATGTGCAAGCTACAATCTTCAAGGTACTGATTTTTTATGCACCTTCAAAATCATAATTTCTTTGTCGTTCAATCCCAGGGAAATCTCTTCAATTTGTTCCTTGGAAACGATGCCATGAATTTTAGCATTGAGAGTCACCCTCAGACTGCAAGAGGATAAGCCCAGTACCCATCAAAATGTTGGTGGAGATAGTTTAATGAGTGGAGGTCAAATGGAAAAAGCACAATACAATAATGTTTTAACACAGAAACTGGAAAAGAAATGCATAATTAAATGAGGTCCTCATTAACTCCAGTCAGTGGTTAAGGCTAAATTTGAACAAAAGGAAGACTTAGTGAGAAAGGTGGACAAGTTTGTCGTGAGCATCCGAACCTCAAGCAACTTGGTGAAGAAAACATCAGGCACAAGAGCACTCTTAGACTCAAGTTTAAGACACTTAAATATATCATAGAAGTATTATAATCAAACCTTCATTACAATATGACTACAACAACTCGTTTGGATCATCCATGCATGAGAATTTCATCATAAAAGGAAACAAGACAACAAAAGAGAATACCAAAACATGTCACAACAACATTATAATCAAACCTCCATTACAATACAACTACAACACCTCGTCTGGATCTTCCATGCACAAGTGTTTCAACACAAAAGTAAACAAGATGATGAAAGAAGTTGACTTCTATTAATGAGAAAGTATCAGGTCTCACACATAACCAAAGAACATCTCTGTTATCAAAATATTACAAAATAGGGAGTTGTTCTCAACCATCGACCACCTTAACAAAATCTTGAACTGATCTATTTATACTTAGATCAGTCCACAATTTCTAGGAGTGTGATCTGGCCATCCCATTCAAATATTTCCATTTGTGCATCCTTCTTCCAGACTGTGTGTGTTTCCTCCTATCAGATGCAAGCTTAGATCATCATGGGCCTACAGAAAAACCGTCTATCGTGGTACCCTGGGCTCACAGTTCTGTCTCCTCGGCTAGACCCTCCATGCCTTCTATTTATGGAGTTAGTCGAGGTTTCAACTAGCAGTCCTTCATTAATTGATTTCTCCTCGGGATCAGGATGAAGATCAACGCCTAGGCGGCGGCTACGTGATGATCTCAAATTTGATGTTGAATAAACACATGATTGTGGGGCCGTCAAAGGTGGTTCAGATCCACACCACTTTTGAGCCCGCAATTCACCACCTTCCGCCATGTACCTCTTCAGCTATACCATGGTTTCGATTGTGGGACCACTCTAGAATTTTATTGTTCAAGCATGTTCTGTCCCTGCAATGAAGTGTGGCCATTGATTCTGACACAAATCTGCGATCTGGGAAAACCTATTATTTTAGCGTTCCTTGCTAAATTTATCCGTTTTCCAACTCCATGATCCCTTTAAAACGTTCTTAGAGATGGAGACAAATTTGACCCTTGAGGGCTTTGAATGCTGAGAAGGAATACCTCCCGAAGTACTTCCTTTCAGTTGACGTGGAAACCTCTCGTTACTTCAATACTTTGGGCTTCGGGTGCTTAGATGTTGAAGGTCTCAATTTCTCTGAATGCCCGAATGGCCGAATAACGGAGTTATTTCAAAAATCCATAATCCTCATTGATTTGAGATCAATGTTCCACAATTACTTCGGGAGTTCGGTCTTTGACTCTTCAGGAATTTTCAATTCACATCTCTTACAATCCTCTAGAGCATCGTATCTATGATGTGAGAGATTTTCCTCCACGTATCCCTTGTTTTGGATGACCGAGATTCACTTCGGGAGTTTGGGCTTCAGGACTTCAGAATTTTTGGATGGAAATCCCCTAAACTCACTTTCTCCCGGTTGACGTGGCAACCTCTTGTTAACTTTGGAATTCATCTCTTCGGGAATTATGTCTAGTCGTTAATACTTGAGCGACTTTGAAACCCCGAATGTCCAAGAGCCGCTGATCTGAATTGTTCATGAGATTTTTGCCATTGAAAATAGAGCCTGTCTGCTTGCTTGTGTTTCAAGCCCGAAATGGATTTCTCTAAATGTTGCACTTTGTGCTCATGGTTGTTACCTGTGCAAACAAAGAACTTGGATGACCTGTTGTGAGCTCAATCAATGGAAAATAAGATGACAAGTAATTTGGACCAAAATCACGATATGTGTTCATCCTTCAAAGAAAACAAAAAAACCTTGAGACAAGAATTAGTCAATCAAGACACTAAGGAAAACTAGGTCACTGATCGAAAAGGGAAATTGACTTTATCAACTAAAAGGGGGAAAAATCCTAGGAATGGTATGCAGAAAAGAGAGAGATGGAGCAGGGGGAAAACTTGGGTATAAACAACAACTACATGTGACCCTTGACAACTTCATGGGATAACACATCACATTTACACATATTCCAAGAACCCTCAATCAAGTAGCATATCACATGGCTAACCTAGTATTAGATTGGTATTTATCACATTGAATAACATCATATACACAACAACATACATTTGTCAAAACACATAGAAAATACATCATACATAACAACATAAATCATCAAGACATGAATGATCCAAAATATATCCATATATATATCATCAAAGGTCATAAGTGTTTACAAAAAATGTACATATACAATCACCCATAGCCTCCTAAGTCCCCTCACCCCTATGAGTAAAAAAAATGGGTATCCAATACCCTATACAAAATTGCTCCCATAAACCCATATATATACAAAAATGACACTCAAGGTGCCCCAGAGCTCCCCCCCCCCCCCCNCCATGTACTCTGTTAGCCGGAGGCACCCCACTAGTTGGGGGCCCTCTAGCTCCAGGAGGAATTCGACCAGTCATCGTTGCTCCCGCCATTGTTTCTCTACGGATCGGGGTCTGCCACTCTGTTGGTACCCCCCCACACTGGTCTAGGACCTCCTCATCCTAGATGTGGGCCTACATGCCCTCAGGCACACCTTGTAGAACCCACTCTAAACATCTGCGTAGATCCTCCAGCATGACCCCAACATCTCCCTATGTCTCTCTCACTGGTCCAGCACCAGGGTTATCTCATCGTTTCCTCTGTGCAACCCTTAGCTCTACAGGTGCCTGTCGAGTTGGTCCCCAATGAGCCAGCTCCTCGATGAAATCTTCCTCTCATCCTTGGGGTCCCACATATGAAAAACAACACAAGAGATAGTGTCATCTTCCATATACATATATAATAACTTCTATCTATCAAAATGACAAAACATGAAACTACAACACATACCTCGTTGGTCCCAGTCGTCCCTCAGAGGAAACAACATGTCTAGATCATGTTGATAGTCCATACCTGCATATGGATATCTCAGGATAACCTGTGGCATCTAGCGCCACACTTGAGCCACTATGGCCATGAAATAGTGGCCGCACTCCCTACCTCCATGTTGGGCCAACACGTGGACCCACCGCATCGGTCATGGCTCTCGTTTCCCCACTGGCTCTAGTATGATCCTCGAGCACAACAAAGGCACCCTCTCTAAGAACCAGGCCAAAATAACGGACCCGAAAGTAAAGCCACCGGAGTTGTCTCGCCAACATCGGTTCAACAGTGCCATCATATTGGTGTGCATAAGAACACCCCATGCAAACAAGTACCCATCCAATACCTACTCCACCACCCTCAAATGACCACCAGTGATCCATTGAGTACCTAAGGATCGGTAGATCCTCACCACCATCACCACGATGCACTCAGTCAGTAAGTCATCGATGGCATCAATGCAGACAACTGAACCTGACATAAGTCAACCTAGTACAGTGGCAAGCCACCAGGGTCTCCACCTGATCCTCCCCGAGAAGATGGGGATCGAAGGCTAGTGCCCTCCCATAGAATGGAAATCCCATCAATAAATACACATCCTCTATAGCAGAGAATGTTAGTTTCTCCCCCCTCATAATGAAGCATTGTTGATCAGTGCTACACATCCCAATCAAGTACTGAAGAGGGAACTCCTGTGATTGTATCAAATGGAATTCAAAGAACTTGAGAACCCCGCAGGCTCCCAAGTGTCTATAGATGCCTGGATACTCCCTCACCACCTCTCGTAATCGGTCCCATTCACGCTCTCTCCAATGGAATGACATCGTTCTATATACTCTGCTTATCACCTACATCCACACATAAACATTTGATCAGCCTCATCATCCAACAAAAAGCATAAAAAATATCAAAAAGTCACAACCCCTTAGCCTGCCCACATTGCGTTGATTTTCCCTAGACAGTTGCACACTAATGCGCAACTCTCTAATAAACAGTCGCACATGAGTGTGTAGTTGTCGGTCAGACAAATGTGCATCTCATTCTCACCTGTCTATCCCACATGCGCGGCTGTGTAAAGCACAACCACACATTATGTGCAGGAAATGGGGTTATACCCATGCACATATGCACGGTTATTCCTCCTTTTCCCGCACACTGGTGGGCCCCTACCCTAAAAACCCCATGTACATCCCTCTACACAACCCCTACCTACAAGCTATGAATTTCACAAGGTGCAGGATGATAGGACCACTAACCTGTCTCTCGCCACTCCCAGATCAGTAGCCTCACGCTCCCGCAATCTCGAAATCTCCTCAAAAACTATCTCGTCATCTTAGCAAGAATGACAAGTACAAATGAGGTGGCATTGTGGGCCCACCAGCCACATATATCCCCTTTTTCCCAACTTCCACACTCTGTTACAAGAGCCCAGAGCCTCCGTTTTCCAATATGTTCTCAGCCACAAGATCCTGATTTGCACTTGGCCCTAGAGGAGCATTTTTCTCACGTCACGTTCAAGTACGCATTCTCACTTTCAGTTTTATCAAATAGTTGTTATATGTTCTTTCTCATTAGATATTGTTCACGTCGAGTATTTGGTTTTCATGTGTGCAGGTACTTGTTTAGAAAATATTACAACCCCTTCAGGTATATGTTCGACACTGGCATGTAATTATTCCCTCTATAAATCAATTGCATATCCCAGTCAAACCCTCTGAAATTTACCTTTGGGGTCCCTACATTCGGCTCTGCAATATCTTCACCTCTACCACATTTTGGTACTTTCATCCGATAGCACTCTCCCCCACATGATTTGTCCCATTCATAGTTATACTTGGCAACTTAACACTCATGTTGATTTCACCCCCTAGGGATGGGAGTCACGATAGTCTTATGCACTTTTTAGAATGAACCACATACTTCTTCTCATCATATTGCTAACCTTCCCAATGGAATCCTAGGTCATATCATCTTGGTTCTACTGACTGCATATCCATAGTTTCATTACCCCTCTATCTTATCCACCATCAGTTTTCCCATCTGCATATTATCCTCCATCCATTTACCTAATACAGAAACTCACCCATGGGGCCCCCACCCTCCACCGGTTCTCTTTCACAACTTGTGCTCTACACGATACAAGAAATCTTTCACTAGGGCACCCATTTCTGTATTTTTATAATCAACCCAACTTATTCTTTATTTCTTTCGTAATTGTAAAAAGCCTTTGTTTCCAGCATATACATAGATTTTTTGTCACCTTCCTTGATGGCCTTGTTTTTCTAGAAAAGCAACCCATGTCACCCTTGGCTGGGACATCCACTCTTTTTTTTCATACCGACATCATTCACAAGCGCTGAGTATCCCAAGTCCATGTACCCACGATCTCTGAGCTTGTCCACTTTGTTAGACTCTAGCACAGTTCAACCCCATATATAGTCGTCCACCTAACACTCGATCCAGTTTTACGGTTGCTTCCAGTTATCCTTAAAAATTCCCCAACCAAGGGAATTCTTGAGTCCCACAACATCTTGACTTCATTCATGTTACCCATCAGTACTTGATATCATATATTACTCAATGGATTTCATGAATCCATTTTCTTCTTGGAGTCGCGTCTCCCTTCCTATCGACATCAACATAGTTTCCAGAAGGGTGGCAGTATCTTGACTCTCATTACCTTTCCAATGAGGAGTCTCAGATGACACAAAGAGAATCATCATTTCTCTTTGATTTCGTTGACCCTCATAACATTCAACTTCAACAAACATCTCATGTTATGATGGGTATTACTATGCGACTATTGCAGTTGTTTCATACCAGCTGAAGACCTCTGAATTTGTTAGGCCATTAATGCCTATGAGTCATCGACAATTCTTACAATCGTCCTTGCCTTACTTCAGAGCTCGTTTTCCATTCAGAACTGTCATCTACTGTTATCAACGGCCCCTGAGGGTGTTGTAGGTATCTACATCAGCATTCATCATCATTTATAGTCCCACCTTTTGGTTTCATGACACCAGAATGAGGCATTCTCACCTTGTTTGTACACAAATTTTATTATTTTCTCCCTCAAGAAAGGTTTGGGTCCCACACTTTTCCCTCTCCCTCCGGCGGATCTCTCTTGTAGTTCCTCTCTTCATTATTCCTTATAATGGCACTCTTAGAAAAATAAAAAATTGATGTATTTCAATTATACGTATGCTCCTAACCTCACACATCAGGGGGCATCTATTATCACTAAAACATAGTTCACAAAATTGCACACAATGGTTGAAGAAAAACATCAATGCCAGCAGCAATTAGTCCACCTACAACACCAAAATCCATCCAAAAGGAAAAAAATATATATACTTGGGTCAAAAATCAAAGTATGCAGATTCACCAAAGGAAGCACACGCACAATGCTTATAATGCACAGGCTAACACAGGACTCAACGCTCACTGTGCGCAAAATGCGTGACTGTCTATGACAAAATCTGCACAGTTCTATGAAAAAATCATTTATGGATCTTGTTGACCCCTCAACCACTTCTATTCCAACCCCCAACATGATTTGACACTCATATATGAGAGAAATCTATCTTGGAGGCTGGTCAAGGGCTAGAGGGTGCCCTAAAAGGCCACTTCACACTATGAACCAATTACATTTTTCCATGGATGGATGCTATAAATATGTGCCATGGGATTGCTAAGAAAATAAGATCTTCAAGGTATTGTTATGCTACAAGAATTATTCTTTGAGAATCCTCTTTTCTCTTTGAAGCCTTCAAGCACCATTGCAATAGGCCATTCCACTCGCCTCTTGAGGGAATATGTATTATATTTCTTCACCATTTGTCATTTATTCCATTATATGAAGATAAAAGATCTCAATTAGGGAACTCAAGAGCCCTCCCAAGGAGGAAGAGGGGACTCATAATTCCATGCCTTTCTCTATGGTGTTTAGCCTTCCAATATATTGATCCATTGGTAGCTATATTGGTCATTTCTTTGATTTTATGGTTCTAATTTCTTCAAGCTTCTCTAACATTTATTTCTTAGTTCTTTTTAGTTTTATTTCTTTGTTTTCATATGTATTTGGTTTGTCTAACCAACTCACAAATTTCTGTCTTGTTTAGTAGGATTATCTAAACATGCAAGTCTTGTGTTTTTGCTCACCCAAGTGACAAAACAAACACAACAACTAGCAAAAGGAAATTGTGTTTGTTGAGGTATGATCGAGTGACTCCCGAAATTGGATGACATATTCTACGTAGGGATTTCTCCCTGTGTTGTGTTCCAAGGACCTTGGTTGGGGATTCCCCCAGCTGATCCACCTAGCATAGGTACAAAAACTTTATCGAGGTTCCATTGAGTATGGAAACGGTTTCCCCCTACCGACATTCCTTACGAGGGAAAAGAGGCCTGCCAAGGATTCCAAAGACCCTGTTTGGAGTATACTCCAGTCGTCGCTCCCTGTGAAGGATTGGTACCTTCCACCAGGTTCTATTTACCAAAGTCAAGGTTTCCCCCAGTCAAAAAAGAAGCCAAAGAAAAAGTGTTGTTCCCAAATGCACCAAACAAAGAGAACGACATAGATCCCACCAACGTTTTATAAGACAAAGGTCCTAAACTACCTCCACCAAACAAGCTATAATTAGCGTTAGGCCCGATTGGTTGTTGAAAAGCACCACCGGTCGAAGGGGACTAAGGACGTATGTGACCCCCACCATAAGGAATTGTATTAAAAGGGGCAATAGTGCTCCCAGTCAACCATTGCAAGTAAAGACTGAATTCGTATTAAATCCAAGCATCCCATATGATAAGGGAGAGCTCGTCACGTTCTGAGTGAACGAAATAGTGGTCAACGCCGTTAAAGGTATCAAACCACTGCACGAAGTCGTGTGTGTCGAGAAAGCTGAGGTCCTGACTGGTGAAGGTGGGGGAGGAGGTACAATGCCCCCTCCAATAGTAATTGTAACAAGAGTATGTGGAATCTCAAATGAAGTAGTGAAATTCTCTTCCATTTCCACTCACCGAACATACTGGCACTCAAAATATGTCACCTCGGGAGGGACAATATGAATTAAAATCGGCACCGACAAGTCGGTGATCAGAGGATTTGTTGGCCCGAAACCTTCTGTCTAAGGGTTAGAAACGATGGATTCATCCAATTCCAAGAAGTCTCCTCTCAAAGTAGGCTCGGGCACAGGTTTTTGTGGCCTGGTCACTTCAAATGATCCTTCTTGATCAATTCTTCACCTCAACAGTGTTCGAGGTGGCTCCAAAGTAACCGACGACAGGCCCTGAATCCTTCGCAACCAGCGGAGATGTTGATATTCCACTTAGTGAAATTATCAACTAACACAGTAAGTCTTGAATAGCGTGGAACAAAAAGAAAAAACTAAAATTTTCCTAAAGATAAATCAAACAATCGACTAACTAGTGGGAAGGACAGTTATGCCAATCGAAACTAGAGCAACTAACCAGTGTAAGTGCAAATCGGACACAGAATCACCCTTTGTGTATACTTTGTGAAGTAGGATCTGATGTCCTCCTTAGGTAATGTTGTATTCCCCCAAAATCACCTGTGTAAGTCTATAAAATATAGGCAACTAAGTTTCTATCTCGCAGTCAGTCACCAGGCGGGTACAGTCGACAATCGGGTATATCATTATGAGAAGGATAACAAGTATGAAGCCCTTCAAGGGTGAAAAAAGAAATTGCTATGGAAGAAAACTGAGGATCTCAAATGGATTCGAGGTCCATGAAGCTCTGTAGGAAAATGAGATCGATATTATTCCTGAAAAATACCCTCAATATACAATCCCCACTATGTTTAGTCCGACTTTGGAGGGGTTATCTCCTCTGCATTTCCTCACGTGACCTCGTGTTTATCGCTTGTGTTAGAGGGGTGTCCTAGATAACTCTCATGACATTGGAATTAAGTTACTCCCTATCTTAGACTCCAAAGTTTGTTTTAAAATGGCCTTGAAGATTTTCCTCTTCAAACCTATTTCAAGGCCCTAAAACCCTAAACTAGTCAGTGAACCCTACAAACAGAAAGTCTAATATGTTTTAAGTGAAGCGTTAATTTTAAGGCTTTATTTACGTAAAGGATGTGGTCATGCAACTAATGGTGTTATGAAGAGATGAATAAGGAAGAGAACTTTAAAGAATTTGAAAGCAAAAGATACTTCAGACTTGAATCAAATCTTGTAAAACTCTTTATAAAATTCAACTTTTCTAATCAATGTTTCAAGATCTTGTAATTAAAAGTTTCCTAAAAATTTCTTTCATTTGACTAAGAAAAACTACTTGTATTTCAGGAAATCAAAAATAACTTTGAAACAAAGACTATTTTCTTCTGTAAACAAACAACCTAATCTACTTTACCAAACTAAATGAAAGAAAGTGATTTATTTTTTTTCGAACTTCTTTAACAAGAAAAACTAAATTAAAAATCTTTTTTGTTTTTAAAAGCAAGAAACAGGAAAAGAAAAAAAGATAAAACTAAAACCAAGATTGACAGAGACCTTAAGCCAATTGCGTAAACACGGGGATTCAAACAAGTAACCAAAAGGAGGATATAAAAATTGAAATTTCACTCTAAACCTTTAGGGAAAACAAAATCAAACTAAGGAACAAGTTAACCGAAATTTTAACCCAATCTATGGCCAAAGATAGAGACTCTGATAGGTTCAAGAAAGTCCTGAGAAGCCTAAACTTCTATCAAGAAAGCGACAGACCTCTCTTTGTAAAAGAAAACACTTTCAATACACAGAGATGCAGGTTGTTGCATCAACAGCCTTTGTATGTATGCATGTTGTCTACTGTTCAGAGCGCGTATGTACGCAGGCTAACCCAAAGCAGGGCGCATACACCTCTAAAATTTTTCAAAAATAGAAAGACTAGGCAGACTGATAAGGTAGGAAAAACTGGTAGGCACATTGAAGGTGACCAGTGACCCTTAAAAGGCCTAGTAAACTTGACTAAAACTAAAAAGGCAATCAAGAATTGAATTAAAAACCCAAAAACATCCCTCTAAAACCCTAGAGAGACTCCCCAGTGGATTCGCCAATTATGCTAGCGGGAAAACCCCCCTATAACTATACTAGGGTTCAAAGTATAGACAGAGAAATGACTCCCTTAAAATTCAATCGAATTCCTACACTACCCCAAACATTCCAAAATAGATGAATATAAAGCAATGAAAGAGTAAGTTAGAAACTATACCTTTAATCCAGCGTTTAGTGCTGACCTTCTCAAGCTTTGTAGCTCCCAAGGCTGCAAGTCTCCTCCCAAAGATGACCTGCATCCACAACTAGGAAAACTATACTACAAACATACTATTTATATTCATCAATTATGGTTAGATATAAATTGTTATGTATAAATCAAAGAAAAGACATAAAAACCATCATTTGGGACAGGGAAAAGAGATTATTTTATTCAATACTCAAAGATTAGAAATTAAAAACTTTGCAGACCCATGCTCTGTGAACCTGGTCTGGGATTATCTTAACAATACTCCAAGTGCACCTTCTAAATTCCTACTCTCACAATCTGTTGATCACCTCAAGGGAAGGGAATGGATTTTATGGGAGAAGAGGGATAGAGAGGGAATGTTGAGGCAATAACTCACAAAAGGCTGCAAATACTTGGGCAATGAAGGAAAGGGAATTTTCTGTTCTAATTATTTATTGCGGAATGAGACCCCAAGACATTATTTTATATGAAAAGAGGATATTTATTCGGTTTGGGGATGGACTATAGCAAGTGAAATGGTTTGGAAACCTCGAATAGCCTGCTAATTCCATCGAATTCCTTGCAACTTTTTAATTTTTGCAACTTTTGGAGGTATACACAAGTTTTTTAGTGTGTAGATAGTGTATGTACGTGGGATATATAGCATGCAACAAGCGTATGTATGCGGGCAATAGTGCAACATGGCTTGTACATGCTCCAAAAAATGGTTTTTTAAATAGAGTTCCTCAGCAGTGATTCGACAACTTATGCAAGTAGGAAGGCCAATACCATGTATGCATGAGTAGGGCATTTTAGGGCTATAAAAATCCAAAGGCCTTTAAAAATAAAAGATAAATGAGAAAAACCTAAACATCCAAAAACCTAACCCTAGGAGATGAAGCGCCAAAAGTCATGTGGGCCTCGATGGGGTAAGTTGGTACATCAACTTCCCAGGGTTGTAATTTTTTCATACGATCTCCGTTTTAGGCGCATGATATCTCTTTGGAAAGAACTATCTGAGGATTACACACGTTCTTGTCGCACTCTAGCTAGAGCATATAGTGTAACTATTCCATGACAAAAAATGTTGTTTTGGGCTGCAAAACATCCCCGGAAGTTGAGGACCCAAAAAACTAGGAAAAAAATGCCAAAATGAATTTTTTTTTTGAGCCAGTGGAATAGGTGGGTGGTCATCGATATCCACCTGGATCACTTATCTAATGTTTGCATGAAAATATTGATAGGTTATATTTGGAACCTTTTGTAAATTTTGAAATATTTGTTGATCATATATGATTATAAGGTTTGATGTTCTATTTTATGCCTTGAATGAGTCTTCTTTTGAGAACTTCTTGAATTCTTTTGCTTAGGTCTAAATTATCATCTCATAACTTCATTAAGAAGTAAATGGTTGACTTGAATGATGAACGTGTTTTCATCTAGCATCCTCTTTCTTGCACATTGTACCTAATGTCTTCATATTCAGTCTTGAACTCCCACATGTTAATCAAATTCCTCAGTTTGAAGTCCATGACTTGAATTAGAGGAAATTTAGTGTATTCTAAGAGTTTGAGATATTATTTTCAGTTAAGCAAGCAATACATTGCTATATTTAGAAAATTTGAAAATCATTTCATAAAAGCTCAAGATCATAAAGGATTACTCATAAGGAGTTCATTCTCTGAATTTTCTTGTTATTGATCAAACCCAAATCTTTTTAATAAACTTGTTAACATGTATCTTATTCCTTGCATAATGAAGTTTATTCTTTATGTAGTTGCAGGAACAAGGTTGTAGAGTCATTTTCCTATGCAAGATACTTATACTATTTCTAGTCCTCATGAGAATCATAATGAAACATAGGATAATGTGCATTTGGTCATACAATGTAGGAAACACAAGAGCACATGCCATCAATTGATGAAAATAAAGAAAACTCAAGTGTTCCTTGGGAAACCCCATATTTCTCTAACTGGCTACTTCAATCTCATGATGCCAATGGGAATCCCTTGATCGTGTTCCTCTTGACCAACCTTTTCTCTAGCCAGATCTTGATCCTTATTGAATCTAGCATTTAGAATTAAACCTTGTCTTTCCCGAACCTCAGTTGTATTCTCTTTTATCACCATTGTATTTATTTTCTATGTTATATTCTCAATTCTGAATTTTCATTGTATTTTATTATTTTTCTAGAGCCCTGATCCATGGATGGAACCTTGACCCTCATCTAGAACCTTGATCCTCTCAGGAACCTTTACCATCAAACATATCTTATTGGGCTCTACATTGGGAATTTGATTTTCCTCTTTTTCCTAGTTATCCGAGGAATCCAAAGCTTGCAAGGATATCATATCTACTTGTTCAAAATCCCCCTACTAGAGAGTTCATTCATTTTGTCTAGTTATAAATATTTTTAATACCAAAATTCATGAGCCAATAGGAGTCCAGGTCATTTTTCTCAAGCTGTAATCCTTGCGAGAGATCTTTGGTGGGAAGAGATCATTGGGGTGTCTAGTTGTGATTCTTATATACCTACAATATAAAAGGAGTAAGCTTGCAAGAGAATCCCCACAAGAATTTTGTATCAGAGAACATATTGAATGTGTTGCATATCTACCCATGGACCGCAAGGCATAATCTTGTGGGATATTTTTGTGGATATTTCGCATCGAAATACCCTTTTGTAACCTTTTGTATTTGTTTGTGTTCTGCAAATTGTAATACGTGTAGGATAATTGTTATAGAAAGATTTTCCTCACCCTATGCAAACTTGCACAGAGGGCCTTTTTCCATTTCCCTATGCAGACTTGAAGTCCCTTTCTGCAAATTCCAGAGCTAAAAACATGATTTTTCCACATATACGCACCCTACCTGTATTACAACATGCGTATACGCAGGTTGAACCACTACATCCCGCGTACATCGATATTTGTGCCCAAAATAAAAAAATGGTGTCGGGTTTCTATGTTACGTCACGAGATCTATGATCCTTGGCCTTCCATATACTAGAAACGTTCTAAGTCGACCCTTCAGTTCCACTTGAAGGGTACAAATGAGCCAAATCCGAGCTATGGAAAAAGAGGAGAAGAATTCAACTTTGAGAGAAAAGTTACTCTGGAGAAATTATTCACTTCACATTGAGTCTGCATCCCTTCGTCCTTTAAGTCTGAACACATTGTTCAGCCCCCAAGCTCTTCCCTTATTGATTGAGAACCTCATTGTCTCTCTTATATGAGCTTGCCTTTGGTGGAGGATTGAAATATTGGAGGCCCATCTGGAAGGAACTTAGTTTCTCGGTTCTGAATTGTGTCGACACAGAAGTTTGTAATTCATTCACTTCCGCTGATTACATTTTAATAGAAATACTCTTTTATCGTCCAATTAATATCTCGTGAATATTTGAATTGTTATTCCATGGGTGTGTTTGTTATGAATGTTGATGGATTATTCTATTGAATGTGATAACATTATATATTATCACCATATGCTTTCTTTTATTGGTTTTTGAGGACTAGTTGCAGGTATATTGCTTGGGTTCAAGTGCTCAATGATAGAATTCATTGAACATCTAGACGAGGTAGGCCTTTTATCTTTTCTTTCTAGCATGTTTTTTTATATAACATACTTGAGATTAGAGTTTATTTCTGCAGCCATTTCCATATGTTGTGGTTTACCCCTAGCCATAGAGAGATTTTCCTCATAAAAATAATATCCACAAATATTCTCCTTTTGAAAGGCATATGAACATTACGTTCATCTACCTGCAACCTGCAATCTCACAAATTTCCTAAACCCACAAACCTATCTACCTGTGAGCCCACACACCTATCTCCCTGCATATATCCCACAAGCCTATCAGATCATCCTCTCCCACAAGCCTATCCTATGCGAATTCCATGTTGATTATTATATTATTTAAAATTTGATTATATTATTTTAATTCTGGTTTATTTTCATTGCAAGTGTGGTCAAAAATTTAGTGTGGGTCCTATGCTCTATACCTTTCCTAGTTTCACATATAGACTACATTGGGAGGGTTAAACAATATAAACCTTTCATTATCGAGTTCCTTGACGTATGTTGGATAAATATCTAATCTAACATATCAACGTATGAGATTTACCCAAAGGACAAATCAATTATTGTTGAGCATTAACATTGGAAAGTCATATATCAAGATCCAAGTGATCAAATTAGGCATGAAATTGATAATTGGAAATCTTGGGTAGTGAAAAACATGTTGGTAGAATCCTTTTCTCCATGTTGACAACAAAAATTCCAAAAAAAATTGAGAAAATAAATAAATGTATATAGACAGTGTCAGAAAACTTTCCGAGAAATGTGACTCGTGGACTTCCTATAAAATAAATTTGATTACTCAAGAGTCTTCTCAAATTTCATTCATAAAATTTATATCTTCATTGAAAAATATGTATAGGAAATTAGAGTTATCTAACTGGACAAAAGAAATAATTCGAAGTGAATCGGTGAGTTGAATTAATTGGCAGTTACAGAATGTGAAGGGTCTTCCTTGTTTTATAAAAGGAAGACCATTGAATGTAAGAAAGTGAATTTTTTCCATTGTACCATATATGATACTATTATCTCATGGAATAAAGAGTAGAAGGAGAATTTGGAAACCATGAATGGTGTTCAGTTGCATATGGGACTATTCTACACGCGTGATTGAATTTTATAGTTTCTTGAATAATATCTCATATGAACTATTTTTGTGTGTGTTGTTTGAGTTATTTGACATTTGTGGTTAATTATGGATACAGTGGTAAGGTTATAGGTTCAATATGAAACTATATTTGATTCAATATGTATCTTTATGTTTTTATTATATTGTTGTTTGTCATGAACTATTTATGTAAATTGTGATAAAATTTTAGAATGTATCTATTTTGTTAGAATTTCTCCTGCAGGATAGGTTTGAAATAGATAATATAGATAGTTTGAATTTATTTTTATTATATTATATTTATGATTAGTTAGAATTATTTTGGGGGGAAATTTACTTGTCTTCCCCTTTTTATTTTAATTCTTAGTGGAAACTAGGACCACATACTGGTCGAAATTTTCCATCCCAAATGAGAGAGAGTATAATTGGGACTTGTTATCAGACATCTTCTCGTACCTGCTTGATAGGCCATTTGGACCCATCAACATGAAGGTTATGTGATATGACCCCAAGGGGGGAATAAATAGGGTTAAATTTGTATGATATGAGTTTGTGAGGGGCATATATGGGATGAAATATATATGTAATGGGGTAAATGTATATGTAATAGTGGTCATCCTAATAAAGGGTCCACATGTGCAATGCCTGAATAGTATATATAGAAATAATGTAGTCATTATTGAGGAAAACATTGATTTGGATGTATGAATGTATTGGGGTATTTGGAGGAGGTTCTCATATTATTTAAGGAGTTACTGTGTAACTCATATCTCTTGTCAATCTTGGAGTTGTTCTCCATTCTCACATTTAGTGTAAATTGTGCGTGCTTTGGTTTCTTATGATATTTTAAGGTTTTGTGACATAACATTTGGTTTTAGAGCATACACTCCTTGGATTTGTCTCCTTTAAATGATTCATCCTAGTATTTTAACTATAAATTATTTTATGAGAAGTATTAGACTACAAACATTTTGGGAACCTAAGGAGACACAACAAAGTACATGTGGTGGAAATTTCATATTTTAATTCACTATAATTTTTAAGTTACATGTTTTAGAAGTTAGGGTTTTTTACTAGTCCTGAAACAAGTCTCAAATAGGTGTTCTGGTTAAAATAGTCATATCTGATTCTAGAAAGATCCAAATTGAGTGTCACTAGTTTCATTGGAAATAGGTTAGACCATAGTGTTCAGATCAAAATTTTAGAAGCATATAAAAAAAAATTGAAATGTGGTATGTCATACAAGTTCACTCTTTAGAAAGGGCCAAAAATAAGTAAGTTTTGGGAAAGTTACCATAAATTTCACTTAGCACATCAAAATTTCGTGAAATCTGTTAGCACTCTGTAAATTTTGTCCGGCTGAATAGACAAACTACAGAGGTAATTGTTTCAACCTACTTTAGAGTTGGGCACTATCCTGCTCAACTTAGAGAGGGCTCTCTCCTATCACTTGATATATCTTTGGCAATTAGTGGCTAGATTTGGTTTGTTTTGGGGTTTTTTATAAATTTGCTGGCAAGGAAGGGGAGGGACACTTAGGGCTATGAAGTCGAAAATTTGAAAGTGAATGAAAACAATGATTGGTTGGTAGAAATCCCCAGAGGATAAAGGCTAAATGAGGAAATGAATTTGAGTTGTAAATTGAATTTAATCAGGGTGGTAAGAGGAAGGAGAAAACAAATAACTACATCAAAGAATTACTTAAATGAATTCCGAATTAGTTAAGAAGAAAGACACATAGTTTAAATTGCTTAAGCCAAGAGCGTCACAAGATGAAATCTAGGCCTTTAACTCTCCAATTTAAATAGAAGGAAATGTAAATGAAATAAAAGAAAACGGGAAATACATACAATGAAAGGAGACAAAACTCATATCACCACCATTAGAATCTTTCATAGAGACTTCAAAAGATTCTGCATGTGTATTCAATTCAGCTCCAAAAAATTACAATTGAGTTCAGAAACAACAAAAAGGTTCCCTTGCACTTCTGCCAACATTAATTCATTTGCAACCTCTAACACTTATACAATTCAAGTTACTTCAGTGTGCAACCAATTACAATAACTTAAATGAAACTTTTCAGCTTCTTCCCCAAAATAGAAACAGTTACAAATAGAACATGACACGTTTTAACTAATCTCCTATTTTTCAGGAGAAAAAATAGGCTTCAAAACACCACATGTAATTATCAAACCATAACATCTGTGTAAAATATGAGAATGGATTTTGTAGATAAGATCGTTCTGAAGAAAAACATCTTTCAGTTTCTTGAAATTCATCTCCATCTATCCGGAATATGTGTCACAAAAACATGTCTCGAACAGGAAATCATAACAAAAAAATATGGCTCCAAGATTCCCTCGAATATCCCAATCCATGACACCTGTGTGAAAAATGAACGAGGTTAATGTTATAGGGTTTGTGCTTGACAATAACCTCCTTTGGATTTTGAAAAATCATTCTGGTTCATCCACAAATCGTCTTGTAAGTCTCAACTATTGTGGAAACTGACTGCCACATCCTCTTTGAAATGTCACTTGTGCTTTTTCCAAATCTAATTTTATTTATCCATAATTTTCTTAAATATTTGGGAATAATATATTTGAATAAAAATAATCCCCAAATATTTTTTATCCTTTAAAATTAAATTTCCATAATTTAATTCATGCCCATGGTTTTGAAAAACCATTTATTGCTTGCTTCTCGTGGTTTTGGAAACCATGTCTTGTTTTACCCAATTTACCATTTCACTGTAAAAAACATTTACTGTTACCATTTCACTGTGAAAAACATATACTGTGTCATGTTTTTTCAAATTTACCATTTCACTGTTAATACCATTTACTGGTTTCTTTCCCATGGTTTTGAAAACCATGTCTTGTTTGCCATCTTTGGTAAAATACTTTTGATCTTCTTATTTTACTTCTATAAAACCTTTGGATAAAGAATTATCCAAGTCTTCCTTTCACGTGCATCTTCCCATTTAATTATTTTTCATGGAACTAAACATTAATCTCTTTAATTTGTAAAACTTAAATTTTAGCTCTATAAAACCTTACACCGTGAGGAAGAATCTCATTTATTGGAAATTCCATAATTATTATTGAAATGCATTCCTCGGAAATATTCCGCACATAAACTATATGATAAATGGTTTCATTTATTATATCGGGCTTGGCTGGAGTGATTTAATCCACACTACTTTTACCCCCGATATTCACCATGTAGGGACACGTCTCCCCAACCAAAAACCATGGTTTATATATCGACGTTAATTCTATGCCCGATATGTATGTGCACCCTCCATCCACTTTTTGAGTTTTCCATATTATAAATCGCGATGCATTCCCATGATTTGACGTGATGCCATAAATTAAATATTGGATCAAATATTAATATAAATATTTTAATATAAAAATATTTATATTAATAATAATAAATCCTTTTTTCTATTTTCCAAGGACTTTGGGCATATGAGGCTTAACACATGGCCTTATGGATAGGATAAGGGTGCTTAATAAAAGGAATATTTTTTATTTTCAAATGGAATATGAAAATAAGGGTAAAAATGAATAAAGTGATGGAACTAAGGGATTTAGATAAGCATTAAGGCTAGGTATAGGTTTGGGATATTTGCCAAATTTTTTACTCATGGAGGACATGAATATTTTGGATGATCAGTTGAGTGAAGGATTTAGGTGATGGGAGTTTGACGGAGCTGGTGAAAAAGTTTTTAAATATGAGTGGAAAGATAACACAAGAACAAAATGCTTTGGGAAAAATTAATGCAAATTTGCAGGTGATAACATAGGCTCCAACTAGGGATGATATCCTCCCTGTGAGGTAGCAAATAACTTGTAGACCCGGTGCCTAATCCATTTGGATGCTCCCAAAACATGTGTGTGTACCCTGCTCTAACCTGTCACCAGTGTCTACTGAAAACCAAACTCTGCACACTACTCTCAACTTGATACTGAACACTAAATACGCCACTAAAATCTGACTATACACACTACTAGAAATCCAAACTGAAAAATGCTTGACCAACAAGCTTATTTGCACACTCCTATCTACTAGAAAACTGCTGAAATGAATACTCAATCAAGTGATGCTAATGTGCCAATGCAACCAATCAAGCAATTGGCTTCTCGTTTTTTCTCTGCTCACATCTTTCTTAAGCAGGCAGACAAATGTAAAACATGGCAGCTGAAAACAAAAGTTGAATCCAAAACCTGATCTTATGAATGAAACAAACTCCTCCTTCACTGAAGAGTGTAATAGGATGGCCACATGATCTTCGAAACCATGAAAAATCATTTCTTCTTGATGATCAAAAACAAAAAGACAAGACTCTTTCATAAGTGTTTGTTGTTCTTGCTCTATTTCTTCTGTTTTGAGAACATTTTCAAATAAAATGGCAGCAATAGGTTTGTATACTCTTCCATGCATATCAACAAAAACATTCATACATTCTTGAACATATTCAAATATGATTGCCATATTATGTGCATCAAGGCTATCCTCTTGTTCATCAAACAATTCTGATTTGGTTTCATTAACCTTCTGGAAATTTGCTTGAGGACTGTCATTTTGACTTTCAAATGAAGAATGAAAATAAGTTCATGTTCATAATCTTCTTGCAAATGAGAAAAGATAACAACATGCACTGTTTCACAGTCTAGATTTCCCATGGATTCATTTTCAAAACCATGATTTTCAAAGGAATCAAATAAAACAAATGCCTCTTCATTATCTTTATGTATTTCTGATTGAAAAGTGGCATACACTATTTTGTTTCTTTCCTGAAGCTCTATGTCATTTTTTTTTTCACTACTTGGAGTCTCCATAGATGCAGTTTCAAAATCCTCATCCATGTCTAGGCCACTTATAATTTGAACAACCACATCAGTCACAGAGGAAGAAAGACAACTTTGAAACACTTTGTCTTGCTGGAAATATTGTTGAATATATTCATCAAGCTCAGGAGAAGGAAAATGACTTTTAACAACAATTTCTTGATCAGATTCATCTTCAACCAAAGGAGGGGATATTGTTTGTTGTTGAGATGAATATTCATAAAAGGATTCTATGATTTCATCATTCATACACACTTCATCACCAAAAACATTTTCAGGGTACTTAATGAAATGTTCACAAAATTCACAACAATCTTCAAACACCAAGGGTGAAGGATTAGACTCTCCATATTGCTTAAAGAATGTTATCTGGAAATTTTTAAGAGAGTATAAGTTTCTTGGTTTTAAACCTTCATACCATAATCTTGCTTTCCCCTCTAAGTAGCCATAAACATTTTCATCAAAAAATCCTCATGAAATTTAATCCCCGACTTACATATGTGCATGTGAAATCTAATCAAGTGCAAGGAAACATCATTTCCTTTCCCATCTTCGAATTTAAGCAAATAGTTTTGCCAATATATGTGAGGAATATGATTTGGAAAGCTAGGAATATGAGAGAGATTCATTGGAGCATACCTTTCAGATATGTAATCCATCTTGAAGCAGTGGAGTCATCAATAAAATCTTTAGGCTACTGAATCTTTGGACAGTGGACTCGCTAGTGAAAATTTAAATTTATGGATTCCTCTACCAGTGGACTCACCTTCAAATTGATTTTTTGATGTGTGGAGTCACCAGAGAAGGAATACAACCAATATGTGCCTAAGTGTTTTCTTCTCTCGGACCTTAGAACTCACCCATGTTGTTCCTTCCCAGGTTAATTTTTTCAATTTCGTCCCCTGCAACGATGCCAAAATGTTAGCACCCTGTACATTTTGTTCAACTGAATAAACAAACGACAGAGGTAACTATTTCAACCTACTTTAGAGTTGGGCACTAGCCTTCTCAACTAAGAGAGGGCTCTCTCATGTCACTTGATATATCTTTGGCAATCAGTGGCTAGATTTGGTTTGTTTTGGGGTTTTTTATAAATTTTTTGGCAAGAAAGGGGAGGGACACTCAGGGCTATGGAGTCAAAAATCTGAAAGTGAATGAAAACAATGACTGGATGGTAGAAATCACCAAAGGATAAAGGCTAAATGAGGCAATGAATCTGAGTTGTAAATTGAATTTAATCAGAGTGGTAAGAGGAAGGAGAAAACAAATAACTACATCAGAGCATTACTGAAATGAATTATGAATTAGTTAAGAAGAAACACATAGTTTAAATTGCTTAAGCCGAGAGCGTCACAAGACAAATTGTGGGCCTTTAACTCTCCAATTTAAATAGAAGGAAATGTAAATGAAATAAAATAACACAGGAAATACATACAATGAAAGGATACAAAACTCATATCACCACCATTAGAATCTTTCATAGAGACTTCAAAATCTTCTGCATGTGTATTCAATTCAGCTCTAGAAAATTACAATTGAGTTCAGAAACAACAAAAAGGTTCCCTTGCACTTCTTCCAACATTAATTCATTTGGAACCTAACACTTATACAATTCGATTTCCTTCAATGTGCAACCGATTACAATAACTCAAAATGAAACGTTTTAGCTTCTTCCCCAAAATAGAAACAATTACAAATAGAACATGACACGTTTTAACTGATCTCCTGTTTTTCAGGAGAAAATATAGGCTTCAAAAAGCCACTTGTAATTATCAAACCATAATAGTTGTGTAAAATCTAAGAATGGTTTTTGTAGATAAGCTCGTTCTGAAGAAAAAAATATCTCAGTTTCTTGAAATTCATCTCCAACTAGCCGAAAAATGTTTCACAAAAACATGTCTCGAACAGGAAATCATAATAGAAAAATATGGCTCCAAGATTCCCTCGAATCTCCCAATCCGTGACACCTGTGTGAAAAATGAATGAGGTTAATGTTCTAGGGTCCGTGCTTGACAATAGCCTCCTTTGGATTTTGAAAAATCATTTTGGTTCATCCGGAAATCATCCTGTAAGTCTCAACTACTGCAGAAACTAACTGCCACATCCTCTTTGAAATGTCACTTGTGCTTTTTCCAAATCTAATTTTATTTATCCATATTTTCCTTAAATATTTGGGAATAATGTATTTGAATAAAAATAATCCCCAAATAGTTTTTATTTTTTAAAATTAAATTTCCATAATTTAATTCATGCCCATGGTTTTGAAAAACCATTTATTTCTTGCTTCCCGTGGTTTTGGAAACCATGTCTTGTTTTGCCTAATTTACCATTTCACTATAAAAAACATTTATTGTTACCATTTCACTGTGAAAAACATTTATTGTGTCATATTTTTTCCTATTTACCGTTTCATTGTGAAAACCATTTACTGGTTTCTTTCCCATGGTTTTGAAAACCATGTCTTGTTTTCCATCTTTGGTAAAATACTTTTCATCTTCTTATTTTACTTCTGTAAAACCTTTGGATAAAGAATTATCCAAGTCTTCCTTGCACATGTATCTTCCCATTTAATTATTTTCCATGGAACTAAACATTAATATCTTTAATTTGTAAAACTTAAATTTTACCTCTATAAAACCTTTTCACCGTGAGGAAGAATCTCATTTATTGGAAATTCCATAATTATTATCGGCCCTCCTTCACATAATTAACCTCCGCATTAATTCTATGCCTGATATGTATGTGCGCCCTCCATCCACTTTTTGACTTTTCCATATTATAAATCGAGATTGGTGCCCATGATTTGACGTGATGCCATAAATTAAATATTGGATCAAATATTAATATAAATATTTTAATATAAAAATATTTATATTAATAATAATAAACCCTTTTTCTATTTTCTAAGGACTTTGGGCATATGAGGCTTAACACATGACTTTGTGGATAGGATAAGGGTGCTTAATAAAAGGAAATTTTTTTATTTTCAATGGGAATATGAAAATAAGGGTAAAAATGAATGAAGTGATGGAACTAAGGGATTTAGATAAGCATTAAGGCTAGGTATAGGTTTGGGATATTTGCCAAATTTTTTACTCATGGAGGACATGAATATTTTGGATGATCAGTTGAGTGAAGGATTTAGGTGATGGGAGCTTAACGAAGCTGGTGAAAAAGTTTTAAAATCTGAGTGGAAAGATAACACTAGGACAAGATTCTTTGGTAAAAAATAATGTAAATTAGCAGGTGATAACAAAATCTATGGCATACTATAGGGTGAAATTTTAGACCTAGAAGTGCCAAAAATTTAGAGATACATCAGGAGAAAGGTCCACTAATGAACATTCTCCAAATTGGTGTTTTAAAGGTAATATAACTTAAAATTATCATAAATTTTGATTAGTACGTCGAAATGAGGTGATTCAAACACCATTGGAGAGAGAAAACATAGAAGAATATAATAGGAAAATGATAATAACTATTTCAGATAGTATTGTTAATATATTTATACTGAGCCCCAGGGGGGCAGCTGAATTGGCATGTGTCATGATATGAAGTGTTATGTTTGATGAGATTCTGAGTTCAAATCCCCTCGAATTACCTGTGCCTGCGGAAGGGGCATACGTATGGCACCTGGAGGTTATAGTGGTAGCGGTTGGAATCGACCCCATGTCACGCGAGTACGAGACCAACCTAGTTGTTGATTCCACCATATATATATATATGTTGTAATTTGAGGGTTTGGTTTACACCTCATTTAAGAATCAATGGAAATACCTATATTTAGAGGAGATGAATATGAAGATGAAATTGATCATATGGATTGGTTTCATATTGAAAATAAATAATCCTTAAGTCCCATGTCTACAAAAAGGTATTTTGAAGGAGAATCTAGGGACTAGCAGTATAGTCTAGAGGACGACACCAAAGGAGCAAAGTGGGAAGAGTTTGATAAAGTATCAATTGAAAGATGGAAAATTGATACAAAAATGGAGATGCATAAAATTCAAGTTGAATTGAATGAATCAAAGGAAAAAGTTTCCAAATTGTAGAAGGATAATGAATGTCTAAGGAAATATCTTATAAATAAAGGTGACGATTTTGTTACGATTCAATTCATTAATCAAGCATTTATGGAGGCTCAAAAATTAAAACAAGAAAATATTAGAAAAGGAAAGTTGGAAAATGATGAGTCAAGGGAAGAATTGAAAAATAAAGGTGAAGAAATAAAAAGGTTGCATGAGCATAATTAAGACCTTCTAAATTATGTTAAGAATGTGAAAAGTAATTTACAGGAGTTTGAATTGAAGAATAGGGATGAATATATTACCACAAAATTGAAGAGGAAATTTGTAAGAATGTTGAGGAATCCCTAAATATCGATGAGGTAAAATTAGAAATACAATATAGAATCGAAGAAGGATGTAAGAATTCGACAGATGGGGTCACATTGTAGCTTCAAAAGGAGAAATCATATAGATCCAAGAAGGTATCCAAAACATAAATAATTTGAACTCCATATAGAGGATGTAAATTTCAAATATGATGGTATTACCTCCAAGGCTAGAGTATTCAGAGACCAAACAAAGAGGATAGAGGATGCCATTTTCTTTGAAAAGAATATAGATTAAATGGGTGTGCAAAATAAAGGAAAATCATCACATGTGAAACCATATCAATACCCTCATTACCAACAAAGTTTTCAAGAAAGAAAAGAATATGAACATCAACATTACTAAGGAAGAAGATGGAATAATTGAAAATATTCATGGAATATGGAATCGAAAAACCATTATTTGAGAAGATATTATCAAAAACCAACATCTATAACAAGTTGGATCAATCACAATAACAACATGTGGAGTCAAGGGAAACAAAATTATGCAACAACCAACTATCAATGATTAATACCAAAAAGAATTTAGTTTGAATGGAATGATCATCATTGGTGGAAGAAAAAAAGAAAGAATACAAGGAAATCATATTACTTGGTTTCAACACATGTAACGCCCTTGATTGCAAAGCTTTGAGGAAAAATGTTTTTGGAGGGTAATATTATATGACCCCAAGAAGGGCATATATAGGGACAAATTTATATGATGTGAGATTAATTGAGGCATATATGGGGTTAAATGTATATGTAATAGTGGTTAGCCTAATAATGGGGCCACATGTGCAATGTGTGAATAGGTATACATAGAGATGATGTAGTCTTTATTAAGGAAACATGTGATTTGGATGTATGGATGTATTGGGATATTTGGAAGAGGTTCTCCTATTCTTTAAGGAGTTATTGTGTAACTCATCTCTTATTTATCTTGGATTTATGATTCACGCTTACATTTTTTATACATTGCATGTACTTTGGTTTCTTATGATATTTTAAGGTTTTGGCACATAACATTATGTGTTGGAGTTCATAGTTGAATGTCATAAATATTTAACTAAAGAACTATAATTCTTCTGAAAAGCCCCTCGTGAAAGGTTAATTGATTAAATTCTAGTCTAGATTAAGATGTTGATGGTAGAATGGGGTATGCTACTTAACCTGACTTGCATGGAAATTTAATCTCCATGTGGAGGGGTGGAGTCATATGAGGGCCTAATTGAAATGTTAATGACTTAAGATTCCTAGATTTTGACTATGTCTGAGAGAAATTATATCACAAGAACACAAAAGTTAAAGAAAGATGGTGGTAGGAAGAAAAGGAAAGAATATACACTATTCAAGATTCGCTCATGATAAGGTATAATCTCTAACTACATTTCGAGTCTATAATGATGTCAAGGATTAGAGAAGCATGGAGAGGAGTATTTCTTCACCTCAAGGATTATGCTCAAAGTTTGTACTCATGTAAGTGATGAATGAGATTGAGTTAGTAGAGTTGGAGGGAAACTCAACATAGTTAATTTGGTAAAGAATTTTTTTATTTAGTGATGTGGGTAATAAGACTAAAATATCAAAGATGTTGGTCAAGACCGTGAATCCCAAAAGATTTTTGGAAGTCACTAAAACATAGAATCGTGAAGAAGATTTATTGGAAGATATGTCACATTTGTGCTTTGTATCTATATAATGCCATTCCACTAATAATGAGGCATATTGGAATCAAAATTATGTTAGTCCATCCCATGTCCCCACACCTTTTGTTGTTCGTTAAATCCCTATTACCATTATTGCACCTAAAACAGGTGTTTATGTTGTCAACAATAAGAGTGCACATATGGAAATATTTGTGAATATCCTAATTGTTACTGCTATAAGTATCTAGAGGTTGTCTATTGTTTTTTATAGTAGTATGAATGTCTTGATGAGATATCCAAGATTCTTCTTTGAATTAGACCCATCATGATTTCTGTCGATTCCATTTTTGCAAGATGACATGGTTGGTCAAGGTCACCTAGCCAAGTATACACTTTGAATACCCCTGTGTAATGGTCAGCATGGGGGCATTGTTAAGAAACAATGGTTCTTCAAATACAATTCCATTTAGAGTGTGTGGAGAACTCGGGATGTTTTTTGTTTGGTGGAGTTTCAAAAACATATACATGGAAAAACTTTGCATGGTATTTTAAATGTGAACAAAGTGCTCTTGTATTATAGTCTTGGAAATATATGAACTATGATAAAGCTCTGTGAAGGATTTTCAAAAGCCAAAGTCCAAACAATAAAAAATCACTAAACTCAAGAAAATCAAACAAAGATCTAGAAAATTTGTCTTGGACTACGATCAATGGTTATAAAAATTGATGAGTTGTAATAGTTATACTCTACAAGTTGTTTAGCATAAATAAATGGTTTATGAGCTTTGGAGTTGGTTATGAGATTGGAATCTATTAGTGGGTTGGTAGATGCACTAACTCTAGAGTAACTAAGACTTGGAATGGTGCAATTTTAATGCCAAACCATCACATTGTTTGAGAAGATCCAAGATTTGGAAAAGGGGAAGGAGGCATAGAAAGAACAAATTTGGTGTACAATCTATAAAACTAAAAGTCAGCTATGAAATGATTGTCTAATCTTGCAAAGGTATATAATTGTTTTATCCAACCTATTTTCCAAGAAACTAGAAGTGGGGGTTTGTGAACTCTGTGAAACTAAGGGAAATATCCCTATTGTTATCCTCTATTGTAGAATTACACTAGCACAGTTGCCATATTATAGTGTGACTTATATTAGGTAAATTCCTATTATTCTAAGGATTGTTGAGTACTATCAACTTTAAAAAAAATGTTTGAGATTTATTTTTTTATAGTGGATTCAAAAATAGGAGGGAATCAGTTCCATAACCAAAACCTAGAAAATTGGGGCACTCAAAATGATGGAAACTATCTCCCACCCTAATTATATAATTGAAAAGAGGATGGACACATTGCGTGGAACTATTTGCAACCTCAACAACCTTGGTATAGACACTGAAATAAAATTGGGCATGACACTAAATATTGCCTAAAGATCATTCAGGAACAGGAAGCACATGGTGGAAGATATCATGGGGTCAACATAATGAATTTAGAGTTGTAAACTCTCAAAAACACTAGGGATGATTGCACCTACATAAGTATCAATATTGTAACCATAGGAGGTTCTCAAACAATTGTAGATGTTGGTGCTATGGTTCTCTAATAGATAAGGAGAATCCCATTAGATGATCCCACTTTTGATGTATTATAGAATGAAGGGTTGTAACATTCATGTTTTCAAACCCAAAATTAGTGATGTATATTGTAAATGTGATGTATGGCCAACGGCCAAGCGATGTAATATGTAAATGATGTATATCGAATATAATAAATAAAATGTGTCACCAACTACAGATGGAAATAGACTGAGATTTGGGGGCTAAGTTTCCACAAGAGAGGGAAGGGATCCAAGGGGGAGAGTTTACCCATGTCTATTAAGCCCAAACCCCTTTCCTTCTAATTATCCTTACTATTGATATGAAAATCCTTTGATGAAAAAGTATTCTTTAAACACACATATTAACATCTAACTTGATTCATAATAATTCTTTATCATATTTGAAATATTTTCATAACACATGTAAACTTTTACTTTATCTAAAACTTCATTAAAATGATGATAAATTGCATAATCATGTGAGATGATGTTAGTGCCTAAACCCACACGATTGCAAGAATGTTTCCATTCTTTCATTACACGGAAAAAATCGTTATTACAAGTGCAGGTTTTGGGAACATGCTATACTTTGCATTATTTTGTCAAGTTTATCATTATCCCATAAAAAATTGATATGATCATGGTCAAACCAAAAACCCAAGAAGTCGAATAGACCTTTTATTAAAGGTTTTAATTTGTTGAATGAAATATTAAAAGGGTCATATATATATATATATATATATATATATATGATCATGGTCAAACCAAAAACCCAAGAGGTGGAATAGACCTTTTATTAAAGGTTTTAATTTGTTGAATGAAATATTAAAAGGGTTATATATATATATAATTTTTTATTGTCACAGGGAGTAAACAACACCAAGCATCAAGCTCAGGTCACAGGGAGTAAAACATTTTGGTGTTGTTAATTGATGGTGTTTGGACATGATCCTCAATGCTATTAATAATGGACTGATATCTTAATTGAGCCTTATGACATGACTCAGTGTTTGATGTGCTGACTCAGGTATTATTGATTACCAGACCCAAACTCTTTTACTCCCTGTGACCTGAGCTTGATGCTTGGTGTTGTTGTTGTCAATTGATGGTGTTTGGACATGATCCTCAATGCTATTAATAATGGACTGATATCTTAATTGAGCCCGTGATATTAAAAGACAATAAAAAATTCTTGCTGGAACTTCATTTGGCTTCTTTATGTTTTATATCGCAATGGAAAGAAGGGTTGTGAACTTTATAGGGTTTTTGTTTCGGACTACAATAACCAAATAATTTCTTCCGTGCAGTAATAAATAACCAATGTCAAGTTTATATCAGTGTTGTGTAATTAGGACATAATCAACAACAGAACTTGAATTGTCATGCCATTTCTAGGCAGCAAAGTGTGTTATCAATTGAATATTTGAAGGCAAAATATTCAAAAAATGTGCTTTGATGGAAAAGGATCATATTCACTTCCAGATATCAATATTTTAGCAGAATATATCCTCTTTTTCGGGCATAATTTTAGATCAACATTCATGAGAATAAATCCAGCAAATCCAGATTCATAATAGTCAATCAAGGGTCGATTCCAGATTTCTAGGAAGATAAAATAGCAGAGATAGCATTCCAGATTTGATGGCATAGATTTAACAACACACAAATATTAGGAAGGGTCAATCCATTTTCCATATCTACATTCGAAGGAAATATGGACAAGTGGCAGAGTATCACCAGTTAGGTGTCTTCTTGTTAAGGTGGCATTTCCAATGTCTTATTTCATGCAAACTTAATGTAATCGTAATGTGATCAAAACTGATTTCTAGAATTCAGAATCTGATATATGAATTCGAACCACTTAAAAGAATATCAACTGAGAGATAGAGGGGGGGGAGGGGTTTCCATCCTAAGGCTCGAGAGAGTTGGAGGAGTCAGAGGCATGTATATTCTTTGTAAGCCCGAGGGAAGTTTTCTTTTGGATATTTCAACATTGGAGTTATATGAAGACCTTTTATCATTCTATATTTTATGTCATGTTTTTTTATCAATTTTCCTCATGTATGAATAGAAATGATGCATTACAGACTTCCTGTACATTAATTTTTTTAGTGTACTTACTATGTTTTAGTAACTTTATTTCCTATATCAATTTTTATTTTCAGAAATATTTTATGTTTATTGAATATTCATTCTTATGGATTATGCAAGTCTGATTTGAGAGTGATTCTTGTATTTTCCGTAGTTTGTTTTCCTTTTTCCTTTACCTATCCATGTTATTATCAACTTCTTGTCTGATCGTTGGTTTGATTACCTTTGATCAATGAAATATTTCAGAGACTCCATGCCCAATGGTCTTGATCACTTATCTTTACATGTGTTAATTCATCTTCTGCCTCATTCTTTCTCTTTCATTTTTCCTTATCCACCAACTCAAACGTAAATGAACCTTTGCAATAATTAAGATTTGCTAGGCTTGGCTCTATAACATTCTAGATACAACTTCTAGTTCTAACATCTTTTTGTGCCATTTTCGGGGACATAATTAAATGTTTTCCTAGGGAGAACGACAATGATCAGATCTGGTTTTTGATGGTGAAAAAAATCCATACACATTCATACTATAAATCATTCACCTGGAGACTCCATGTTAAATAATCCAGTGGTGAATCCACAATCTCAAGATGTCAGATACTCGAATGGATGCTATTTTGGCTCAAAGGTTTTCTCCATTTAATTTCTCTGTTGTTCCTGGTTTTCCGAATGTTGTTCCTACTGTAGATGAGTGGGGAGATTACTTGCCCAAATTTAGAGAAGATAGAGATGATAATCCAGCAAATCATTTTCTTGAATTTCATGAAGTCATGTATCAGTTGGGCATACATCATGAGGATGTGTTAATGAAAATGTTCATGTAGTCATTAGAGAGAGAGGAACGTGAATGGTTTCGATCCTTACCTCCTTCCAGTATATCGTCTTTAAAATATTTTCATGTTTCCTTTCATAACCATTGCAAGAAATATTTTTCTAATGAGTGCCCTTTTTTATCATTGTTGTGAGGAATTTGAGCTCCATATTCAGCGTTCAATTATCATGGATGACAAAGGAATTGTTGTTGAAAGAAATAGTTATGTCAAAAAGGTGGAGGAATATTTGATTGATAATATTACAAGTGGATTTGATGACAACCATATGGTAGACACATTTGCTTTTACATCATATGTTTCTAATATTTTGTGCATAGACCAAGTTGTTTCTCAAAGCTTCCATGAAGATCCACCTATTTTTTATGAGTATGAGGAAGATTTAGACAAACATATTTCTGCATCAACACATATAGAATCTCCTATAAATGGACCTATGTATGACAGCTATGCATCTGATTCATTCAAAGACAGTGAGGGAGATGAAGAGACATTCCAATTGGATGCATATTTCATTGTACATGATGTCCCTGCTTCTGAAGTTGATGAAATCAATTTGTTGTCTTCCCATTATGATGATTATTGTGCTAATTCCAAATCTGATAAAGAATATTCTACACCAGAAATATGTCAACATATTCCAGAGAAGTTTGTTTTCTTTGATTGTAATGAAACATATGATGTTCATGAATTATTTCAAGGATGTCAAGAGGATTTTGGTCTCACATATGAAGCAGAATTTACAGATCAGCCATTTGGTCCATTGTATCAGTGAGAGATTTTTCAGATTCTTCAATATCTAGTGGCCATCTACATGGAGTCATAATGCAACCAATAATATTTTGTCTTTAATGATTTGGGGACATAATTGTTGAACTGTAAGTATGGGCCTCGATTTTTTTGATAAGTTGCTATTCTTTGAAATTTTATTTATCCTGATCAAAGGCATGAAAAGAGCCCATCTTATGAGGTAGTTGTTGACATGGTTGCAATGGAAATTCCATATTACATGTTAGGTTTTAATTGTGTTGGTTAGGAGTAGGAAATTTGGTGAATAACCTCACTATCTCGATCATGTAATTGTTAGTTTCCAGTCAGTAATAATGACCCCATAAGCCCAATCAAGGCAATGGTGAATAATTTTTAGTTTAAGCTTGGTTTGTAGTGTGTGACTGACTTGTAGAAAAATGTAGTGTTTAGTTTGTTTGGTGTGTTGAAGAGTAGATCAAAGAAATAATGACTCCTTATCCCAATGGAGACACTAGCATCAAGTCTTTTCATTTTCACTTTGCAGAATTGTTGTTTCAATTGAGCAGTTGCAAGGACGAGTTGCAATGCAAAACAAAGGCATGGTGGTCTACAGCTCTTATCACCTCACAGGGAAGTGTTATCTCCATATGGAGCCAATGTTAGTGCCTAAACCCACACAATTGCAAGAATGTTTCCATTCTTGCAGTACACAGAAAACATTTCTCTTACAAGCGTAGATTTTGGGAACATGTTATACTTTGCATTATTTTGTCAAGTTTATCATTATCCCATAAACATTTGTTATGATCATGGTAAAACTAAAACCCCAAGAGGTGGAATAGACCTTTTATTAAAGGTTTTAATTTTTTGAATGACATATTAAAAGGGTCATATATATATATATATATATATATATATATATATATATATATATATAATTTTTTATTATTTTTTAATACATGTTTTTCAACTTATCATGATGTTTTTGGGATTTATTATCAACGGGCTCAATCTTTAAGATATCAGGCCATCATCAACGGCATTGGCGATCATGTCCAAACACCATCAATTGACAACACTAAGAATCAAGCTTAGGTCACAGGGAGAAAAAGGGTTTGGTTCTCGTCATCAACGATACCTCAGTCAACACATCAAAGCCTAAGTCAAGTCACAAGTCAATGCTTAGTCACTAGGAAACAGTCAACAAAACCCACACAAGGCACCAAGGAAATATCCCAAGACAAAGCCCACAGGTCATTTATAATGCACTACACATCAAATGAAGTCATATACAATTGTATATTTAAACTCGTCAAGCTTTTTTTTCCCATTGAATGTGGAATATATCCCATAGAAGAAACTAAACCTTCCATGCTCGACATCTAGTGCCAAAGCATAGAGTAGCAATAAGAAAAATCTAATGACCAGTGTCATGTCCACTGATGGGAGTGCCAAATACCACCAAAACTCATTCTATGTATTAGGTGTCGAGACAGATGCCTTAAAGATGATCAAGTGTCGAGAGAGGTGGAACTGAGGAAGCAATTTCTTATTTTGATCTTCTTCAAGATGGAGAAGATAGCTTTGGCAATGGATATACATATTCATATGATGACTATGAGAGATCAAGATTTTACCGAGACCCAACATCTAAAACCACAATTGTTTTTCAATATTGATTCCCATATCCTCTATACTCCAGTGACAACATGATGGTAGATGATTGTTGCAGCATTTTACTTCTTTGATCAATAATAACCCCGCACAATCAACAGAATTGAGTGATATATATGTTGGTAAATATGTGTTTGGTGTCTTTGTGGTTTTAAATCTCGATACCAAACAAGTTAAATGAATCATTTAAATTGGATCTAAGAACACACTCTAGAATCTTTTGTGCCCATATTTACTCTTCTCCTTCAAGGGTCGAACTGGATGGTCATGGTTATTTGGAAATTCTTGTTGGAACTTCATTTGGATTCTTTTGTGTTTTAGATCACAATGGAAATAAGGGTTATGAACTTTATAGGGTTTTAGCTTCAGATAATAGTAACCAAAGGATTTCTTCCCTACTACAGTAATACATAACCAATGTGAAGTTTATATCAGTGCTATGTAATCAGGACATAATCAACAAAAGAACTTGAATTTCCATGACATTTCCAGGAAACAAAGTGTGTTATCAATTGAATATTTGAAGGCAGAATATTCGACAAATGTGCATTGATGGAAAAGGAAAAATATCCACTTCCATATCTCAAGATTTTAGCAGAATCGATCCTCTTTTCCAGGCATAATTTTAGATCAACATTCATGGGAATCAATCCAGTAACTCCAGATTCATAATGGTCAATCAAGGGTCGATTCCATATTTCTAGGCAGATAAAATAACAATCATAGTTATCATTCCAGATTTGATGGAATAGATTGAGCAACACACAAATATTAGGAGGGGTCAATCCATTTTCTATATCTATGTTCGAAGGAAATATGGACAGGTGGAAGAGTATCATCAGTTAGGTTTCTTCTTGTTAAGGTGGCATTTCCAAAGTTGTATTCCATGTAAAATGAATGTAATCCTAATGTGATCAGAAGTGATTGATAGAATCCAGGACCTGAGATCTGAATTCGAACCACTTCTCAATGTATAAAATAAGATCAGTCGAGAGATAGAGGGGGAGGTTTTTTCATCATGAGGCTCAAGAGAGATGGAGGAGGAAGAGACTTGTGCATGCTTTCTAAGCCCGAGGGAAGTTTTATTTTTGATATTTCAACATTGGAGCTATATGAAGACCTTTTATCAGTCTGTATCCATATTTTGTTATCAATTTTCCTCCCGTCTAAATAGAAATGATGCACTACAAACTTCCTGTACATTAATTGTTTAGTGTACTTACTCTATTTTAGTAACGTTCTTTCAGATATCAAGTTTTTATTCTTAGAAATATTTTATGTTTATTTAATATTCATTCTTATGGATCATGCAAGTTTTATCTGACAGTGACCCTTGTATTTTTTGTAGTTTGTTTTCCTATTTCTTCTACCTATCCATGTTATTATCAACTTCTTGTATGATAGCTAGTTTGATTATCTTTTATCAATGAAATATNTTTACTTCTTTGATCAATAATAACCCCGCACAATCAACAGAATTGAGTGATATATATGTTGGTAAATATGTGTTTGGTGTCTTTGTGGTTTTAAATCTCGATACCAAACAAGTTAAATGAATCATTTAAATTGGATCTAAGAACACACTCTAGAATCTTTTGTGCCCATATTTACTCTTCTCCTTCAAGGGTCGAACTGGATGGTCATGGTTATTTGGAAATTCTTGTTGGAACTTCATTTGGATTCTTTTGTGTTTTAGATCACAATGGAAATAAGGGTTATGAACTTTATAGGGTTTTAGCTTCAGATAATAGTAACCAAAGGATTTCTTCCCTACTACAGTAATACATAACCAATGTGAAGTTTATATCAGTGCTATGTAATCAGGACATAATCAACAAAAGAACTTGAATTTCCATGACATTTCCAGGAAACAAAGTGTGTTATCAATTGAATATTTGAAGGCAGAATATTCGACAAATGTGCATTGATGGAAAAGGAAAAATATCCACTTCCATATCTCAAGATTTTAGCAGAATCGATCCTCTTTTCCAGGCATAATTTTAGATCAACATTCATGGGAATCAATCCAGTAACTCCAGATTCATAATGGTCAATCAAGGGTCGATTCCATATTTCTAGGCAGATAAAATAACAATCATAGTTATCATTCCAGATTTGATGGAATAGATTGAGCAACACACAAATATTAGGAGGGGTCAATCCATTTTCTATATCTATGTTCGAAGGAAATATGGACAGGTGGAAGAGTATCATCAGTTAGGTTTCTTCTTGTTAAGGTGGCATTTCCAAAGTTGTATTCCATGTAAAATGAATGTAATCCTAATGTGATCAGAAGTGATTGATAGAATCCAGGACCTGAGATCTGAATTCGAACCACTTCTCAATGTATAAAATAAGATCAGTCGAGAGATAGAGGGGGAGGTTTTTTCATCATGAGGCTCAAGAGAGATGGAGGAGGAAGAGACTTGTGCATGCTTTCTAAGCCCGAGGGAAGTTTTATTTTTGATATTTCAACATTGGAGCTATATGAAGACCTTTTATCAGTCTGTATCCATATTTTGTTATCAATTTTCCTCCCGTCTAAATAGAAATGATGCACTACAAACTTCCTGTACATTAATTGTTTAGTGTACTTACTCTATTTTAGTAACGTTCTTTCAGATATCAAGTTTTTATTCTTAGAAATATTTTATGTTTATTTAATATTCATTCTTATGGATCATGCAAGTTTTATCTGACAGTGACCCTTGTATTTTTTGTAGTTTGTTTTCCTATTTCTTCTACCTATCCATGTTATTATCAACTTCTTGTATGATAGCTAGTTTGATTATCTTTTATCAATGAAATATGTCAAAGACTCCATGCCTAATGGTCTTGATCACTGATCTTTACATGTGTTAATTCATCTTCTACCTCATTCTTTCTCTTTCAGTTTTCATGATCCACCAACTCAAACTTAAACGAACCTATGCAATAATTAAGATGTGTTAGGCTTGGCTCTATAGAAATCTAGAGGCAACGTTTAGCACTAACATATGACACAATAGAAAATAAAATAACTCAATAATAAAATATTTGATGATGGAGTTCACCTCTCCTAGGATACATCTCCAAGTCCCCTCAAATGGTGAGATTGCTCTTCATTAATCTCAAATGTCAAAAATTTAAAATGAAAATGAAATTACAAAGCCAAATTTGAATTCACTCTTTAATTTTGCTGCTCAGACCCAAAAATAAAGTTTACCATTAAATTCCTCTCGAAATTCTGAGAAAAATGACTATAATATTTGTTGGAAATACTAAGAGGGGGGGGGCGGGGGTGAATCAATATTGCCCTTTTAAAACAATTAACAATTACTTTGTTACTTTATGAATCGCCACAATAGATCAATAAATAATCTTGTATTGAAATCAATTATATAAATATAATTAATAGGAATTACATTGTTATATAAAGAATAGTGAAGGAAACCAATCCTTTTTAGAGAACCAACTCTAGGAGACACAAATCCCCTTGTTCAGGGCACCAACCCTAGGAAGCACCAACTCCCTTATCTTTTAGGGCACCAACCCTAGGAAGCACCAACACCCTTGTATTTAGGGAACCAACCCTAGGAAACACCAACTCCCTTAACTTTAGGGCACCAACCCTAGGAAGCACCAACTCCCTTGTCTTTAGGGAACCAACCCTAGGAAGCACCAACTCCCTTAACTTTAGGGCACCAACCCTGGGAAGCACCAACACCCTTAATTCACACTTTACTTAGTAAATGATATGAATCATTTCGTGCTCCTCCCTTCCACCTTCACGACATAAGTATCATTGTCTCTTCTTCTTGGACTCTGCTTCTGTTTTGATCTTTTGATTTGGACTACAGAGACACCTCTTCACCGTTGTTTCTTGATTATATAGTATTCCAAATGGTGTGAGAGTTGAATAATTGTGTCCCTTTGTTTGGACCATTTCACCTCTTCATTAAAGTTAACAGTGATATCATTTGTCATTTAATTTACAATTAATATCTGCCTCTATTATTATTTCACACATTAGTGTGAATGCTATTCAAATTTAGTAAGAGGGAATTACATAAATCGATCACAGGTATGGATCGATTTCTTTTAACTCGATCCCATGACTTATTATTTTATCCTTAAGCTTATGTTGTGTCTCCCATTATCCAATAGATCACATTTAAGCTTTTTGATTAGCTTTCCAATGCATTGGATGTATTTGACCACTTAATATCAATCTGGAAGAATCCAGATCCTCTTTGGTTCAAAGTTTCTTCCTAACTGAGGACAAATTATTCCTTTGTATGTTGAATTCGCATAGACGCACTTTCAGGACCTCTATTCCATATGACCATAGGCGGTGACTAAGTTCTAAGACAAACGAGTGCTTAATCACTTATCCATATTGATTGTCTTGTTTTATTTGCACGTTGAGATGGACGATTCTCGTTCTCTTCTGGATTTCGGCATTTCGGGAATCTTCCCTTTGCAGTTTTCTAATTCTTCCAGAGAAAATTCCGTCAGATTTTGTAGTAGAACTTCCCTACTTAATAACCTTCACATGTCTAGGAGTTAGGACTATGGACTTAGGCACAAAGGAGCTCCTGCTCTTCGGGTATTCGGCTATTCGTGACTTCGAGACTTCGGGCTACTCAAACTATGAAGTAGTTCAATCCCTCTAAAGGTTTACCTATCGAATAAGTCATAACACAATGATGACTGCCTATTGTCGGTTAACATCTCATGCTTAATATATCCTTCCACTATGCTTGATCTAATGATCATGAGAGAACTTAGAGGATCTTAGATCAACAACCAACATTGGTTCGTGACTTCGCCCTTCGGTGCTTCGGGAATTTTTCTAGTAGGAGAAGTTAAACTTCCCTGGAGGCTGTAATACCAGAGTGACATGGTTTGTTAACTTCATTCAAGATGATGTGAACTCTAATTCTTTGTGCCATGTGTCACCCTGATTTGTGACTTTCACAGACCTTATGTACCATATATATTTTGATGCTTGTCATCATATGATTGGGCCACGTGTCATATATTACTAAAATGGTCTTGTTGATGTGGGCCTACTGATGTGTCACATTTACGCCTCTTGGATCTAACAGTCGTAGGTTCATTTGAAGTTTCTTATTGATCTGACGGTTGTCGTCGCTTCAAGAATATGAAACTTTGAGACTTCGATCTAATCCTCCTGAATTGGTGAAGTGTCGAATAGATCTATCACTGTAGATATTTCCTGTATTGATCCTATGGCCTCTATTTATTCTAGAAATCTAGGGTTCAGGAGTTCTTGGTTCATCTGAGTTGTTTATCGTCGGAGTAGTTCAAGGTTAGAGTTGACCACGCTCTGGCATTTTTTACTCTAGATCAACGGTTGATGGGATTTCCTTATCTAATGGTTGACGAGAGTTCGTGACTCTAGGGATTTAGACTTCAGGTAAACTTACATGTTCTAGCCCCCTTTTCAACGGAGTGGTCATCACCAGAGTTGACCGTCTTCTTTCCTTTAGTGTGATCTGATGGTTCGAGTATTTTCACTCCATATCAATAGTTGACGGAAGTTAGTGACTTTGGGGCTTCGGCCTTTGGGTAAAATTACATGTTCTAAGTTCCTATTCACTGGAGCGGTCAACGTCGGAGTTGACCACCATTGGACCCACCTATCCTCATCCAACGACCACCATGCATTTCCCAGATCTGATGGCCCTTATTCACTTCGGGACATCGGGGGTTTCAAGACTTTGTGTATTATGGGGTCCTCTTATCCTGTCCTTCCACTTGGTTATATCTAACGATCAGGATAGATCCAAAGATGATCTAACGGTTGAGATCTCACTTGAATTTCCTCCACGAAATCTGACGACTCTACATTCCAGATCGAATCTTGATCCAACGGCTATGAAACCATCTGAAGCTCCTGCTTTAGATCTATCGCTTGATATCTAATTCTTCCCAACCTCTGACTTCCCCTCGATTTGACGATCCCGAATTGTCCCAAAAACTTCATCAACGGATAAGATTCCTCCTTGATTCAATGGTTTTGATTACTCCTGAAATTCAAAAGGGGACAGTCATGATTACTCCACAATATTTTGCATATATTTTCTTAATTGAAAAACTATGTTTCCACTTCACTCAATCGTTCCTTCTCTCCTGATATTTTTATGCATTGATCCACCTTAGAGATGATCTGGTAATATGAGGGACTCATGTATTCCTCACATTATGTCTTCTGCGCAACCTACTATGTTATCTCTCCTGAGCTTCAATATCTCACAGACATATTTGATCTTCTTGATAATGAAAATACCATAATACCATGTCTGACATTGATCTTTTTGGCCCTCTTTGACATCAATGCCAGCACCACAACACCATGTCCAACAATATTGACCATATTCTGAACTAGCTCAATTGACCCTCTTTACACACCAAACTATGCACTGTGGCACTCATAAAAGGCAATATGGACTAATATTTTCATAGTCATCATATTAGAAAAAACAAAACATCACCATCGTGTTCCTCGAGAAACTAAGAAAAATGAGTATAAACATGCATATATTTGGACATGGTGCACTGTGGCACACAAATCTAAACAACACGAAAAATAGGCTTTAATGGAATGCACTCCAATTCCTCCATACTATACCCTCGTAATATTTGATTTGATGGTGAATTGGGTTTCATGCCCATTAAATAGGGCACATGCCCCCAACTCCCATTTGAATCCCACACATCTATTTAAGTGTTATTTGTTGGATTGGTTGTAACAACATAGTCGTATGGTACAACGGTTGGCACGCTGTATGTTAAGTCGTGGTTTATGTATGGTGGGAGGTCCAGGGTTCAAGCCCCATGAACTCCATTTTGGCATATTACATTTATATATGTCAATAAATATATTTATATCCACCCAAATATGTGATGGAACTGTTAGCTCGTTTGGTTATGGCATGTTGTTAGTTCATTTGCTTGGTGCTAGGAGGTCGGAGGTTCTATTCTTTCCCACTCCAAACATTTTGTTCCTAAGTCAACTTGGCCTTCTCGAAGGTTCCATGTGAGACCATGTGATTGGTCCACGTAGTGCCCTACAATTGGTCCACTTGTTGCCAACTGTACGGTAGATGCCACTTGTCACTTTCTTGGTCAGATGCCATGTCAATTGTACAATGTGCCACATGGTGCTCTATGGAATTGCCACATTAGTACTATATGACATGTATGGTCATGAAACATTTTACCCTTCCAGTGGTGACACATGTCACCTTTGGCTTTTGACTATGTTGACCAAAACTTTGACCAGCCATAACTTCTTCATACGAACTCTATTTGAGGCGATTTTTGCACCATTGGAAAGATATCGATGAGATCCATGCAATGAATACATTTTCAAGAAAAAATCATATTATCAAATTTTAATCATTTATAGATCCTCCTGGACCTCTTTGAGTGTTCCAAATCCTCCTAGATCATACCTTCCCACTGAAGAACTTTTGGTCCTCCAAAAGAATGAATATTTCAACAACTTAGTGATGATAACTCTCTCTCACTCTTCCACCTTACTTAAATTATCTTATTTGGTAACTTAGTGATGATAAATCTTCTTTCACTCTTCCACCTTGTTGAATATTCTGGAACTGTTTTCTATCTTGAACTTGTTCACTTTGGATTGAATCTCCATTTTAGATATTGGATCTTAGATACATGTTTTCCTTCTAGATCAATGTAGTTTTTTCTGCTTCTCTAAATCATGGATATGACTCTGGCTTCTGGAAATAGCTCTAACTATTTTCTCATGGATACAAGTGCTAGTTTAGATCTATATTTGGTTCTTTCTCATTGATTCCTTCATCACAAAATTTTTCTCATTGATTCTATGTTCTGCAATATCCAATTATGAGTCGTGTACTCAACATACACTCCCATATCCTTATTTGTTGAATATAGTCCATCTCGTAAATAATGAAAACCGTGTCAAATGTTCATCTATGTCTCACCCATCTTGGACTCATTTTTCCTATAGTGTTGATGTATATGTAGGAGTCTCTGAATGAATTCCCTGTTCATTTCCTCTTTCCTTCCCTGAAAGCAGTTCTTAACATGTTCTCCATAGACATCTATACCATCTGACTTGCTTCTGCTCAAGTTATACATATACATAAACATGACATAACATCTTGGAGATACTTATAGCTTTCATATTTATAAATTATTTACCTCTTTACAAAGAATATTAATTATTTACCAACTCTAGGAAGATTTGCATAGCTTTGATACTCTTCCCACTCTTTATCTACATGCTCGAGCTACCTAAATTCTTCCATTCCTTAACCTTTGGTACTTCAAAATAAGAATGTTAATTTAGAAAATTCGATCCACATGCAATCTTCTAGCTGATAATAAGACAACTATTATTGTCCCACTATTGTCGACAGGCTTAGAAATCTATACAATCTTCCTCTCACTCTTAAAAATTCATAAATGTGGCTATATATAAATCCCTAAAAGATTCCTCACACTCTTAAAAATTCATAAAGGTGGCTATATATAAATCCCTACGAGATTCCTCTCACTCTTGAAAATTCATAAAGGAGTGGCTAACAAGCCTTCTAATACAACAATATAAATAGACTTTATAAGGCATTTACATATGCATACTATCTTTGCAATTTTATAAATATACATATTTACAACATTTCCAAAATGAATCCTTTCGATAGATGTCTTCTTCACA
>ML787943.1:35651-53900 GCA_009831015.1 Picea engelmannii | reverse complement strand
ACTCACCCTCACTTTAATCATAAAGTTATCTTTTAATTTGCATCTCACAAATTAATTTGACTAAGACCCATATTCGGCAATTTCTCCCCCTTAGGGCCTAGGGAAGAGAAACACTTGCCTTGGTACATAATTTAACATTATCTCTCATGAGCTTCAGTATCTCTCAGACATATTTGATCTTCTTGATAATGAAAATACCATAATACCTTGTCCGACATTGATCTTTTTGGCCCTCTTTGACATCGATGCCAGCACCACAACACCATGTCCAACAATATTGACCCTATTCTGAACTAGCTCAATTGACCCTCTTTACACACCAAACTATGCACTGTGGCACTCATAAAAGGCAATATGGACTAATATTTTCATATTCATCATATTAGAAAAAACAAAACATCACCATCGTGTTCCTCGAGAAACTGAGAAAAATGAGTATAAACATGCATATATTTGGACATGGTGCACTGTGGCACACAAATCTAAACAACACGAAAAATAGTCTTCTATGGAACGCACTCCAATTCCTCCATACTATACCCTCGTGATATTTGATCTGATGGTGCATTGGGTTTCATGCCCATTAAATAGGGCGCAGGCCCCCAACTCCCATTTGAATCCCACACATCCATTTAAGTGTTGTTTGTTGGATTGGTTGTAACAACATAGTCATATGGTACAACAGTTGGCACGCTATATGTTAAGTCGTGGTTTATGTATGGTGGGAGGTCTGGGGTTCAAGCCCCATGAACTCCATTTTGGCATATTACATTTATATATGTCAATAAATATATTTATATCCACCCAAATATGCGATGGAACTGTTAGCTCGTTTGGTTATGGCATGTTGTTAATTCATTTGCTTGGTGCTAGGAGGTCGAAGGTTATATTCTTTCCCACTCCAAACATTTTGTTCCTAAGCCAACTTATCCTTCTCGAAGGTGCCATGTGACACCATGTGATTGGTCCACGTAGTGCCCTACAATTGGTCCACTTGTTGCCAATTGTACGGTAGATGCCACTTGTCACTTTCCTGGTCGGATGCCATGTCAATTGCACAATGTGCCACATGGCACTCTATGGAATTGCCACATTAGTACTATATGACATGTATGGTCATGAAACATTTTACCCTTCCAGTGGTGACACATGTCACCTTTGACTTTTGACTATGTTGACCAAAACTTTGACCAACCATAACTTCTTCATACGAACTCTATTTGAGGTGATTTTTGCATCGTTGGAAAGATATCGATGAGATCCATGCAATGAATACATTTTCAAGAAAAAATCATATTATCAAATTTTAATCATTTATAGATCCTCCTGGACCTCTTTGAGTGTTCCAAATCCTCCTAGATCATACCTTCCCACTGAAGAACTTTTGGTCCTCCAAAAGAATGAATATTTCAACAACTTAGTGATGATAACTCTCTCTCACTCTTCCACCTTACTTAAATTATCTTATTTGGTAACTTAGTGATGATAAATCTTCTTTCACTCTTCCACCTTGTTGAATATTCTGGAACTGTTTTCTATCTTGAACTTGTTCACTTTGGATTGAATCTCCATTTTAGATATTGGATCTTAGATACATGTTTTCCTTCTAGATCAATGTAGTTTTTTCTGCTTCTCTAAATCATGGATATGACTCTGGCTTCTGGAAATAGCTCTAACTATTTTCTCATGGATACAAGTGCTAGTTTAGATCTATATTTGGTTCTTTCTCATTGATTCCTTCATCACAAAATTTTTCTCATTGATTCTATGTTCTGCAATATCCAATTATGAGTCGTGTACTCAACATACACTCCCATATCCTTATTTGTTGAATATAGTCCATCTCGTAAATAATGAAAACCGTGTCAAATGTTCATCTATGTCTCACCCATCTTGGACTCATTTTTCCTATAGTGTTGATGTATATGTAGGAGTCTCTGAATGAATTCCCTGTTCATTTCCTCTTTCCTTCCCTGAAAGCAGTTCTTAACATGTTCTCCATAGACATCTATACCATCTGACTTGCTTCTGCTCAAGTTATACATATACATAAACATGACATAACATCTTGGAGATACTTATAGCTTTCATATTTATAAATTATTTACCTCTTTACAAAGAATATTAATTATTTACCAACTCTAGGAAGATTTGCATAGCTTTGATACTCTTCCCACTCTTTATCTACATGCTCGAGCTACCTAAATTCTTCCATTCCTTAACCTTTGGTACTTCAAAATAAGAATGTTAATTTAGAAAATTCGATCCACATGCAATCTTCTAGCTGATAATAAGACAACTATTATTGTCCCACTATTGTCGACAGGCTTAGAAATCTATACAATCTTCCTCTCACTCTTAAAAATTCATAAATGTGGCTATATATAAATCCCTAAAAGATTCCTCACACTCTTAAAAATTCATAAAGGTGGCTATATATAAATCCCTACGAGATTCCTCTCACTCTTGAAAATTCATAAAGGAGTGGCTAACAAGCCTTCTAATACAACAATATAAATAGACTTTATAAGGCATTTACATATGCATACTATCTTTGCAATTTTATAAATATACATATTTACAACATTTCCAAAATGAATCCTTTCGATAGATGTCTTCTTCACATACTCCTTCTACCCTTATTACTGGGAGGAGTCTCACAGCTTCCTGTCTCTAAAAATTCCTCTGATGCTAATGTTGAATTTGACATTGAATCTGATGTTGAATCCAAGAAACCATTGGATCAAATTATAGCTCTTTCCAATAATCTATACAACCTCTCCTTTCAAACACCAAGCACCATTGTTGTGTCTTGAGCAACTTCCTTTGAATACACAAGTACCTTTCCATCCTAGAAGGAAACTACACATCCTTCATCTTCGAAAGATGCAACTGAGAGTAGGTTTACTTTTGAATATGTAAAATATAAGATATGTTCTATTCTCAAAAATATTCCCAATCCAAGATGGAATCTTACATATCCAAACCCTCTTATTTATTTTATGGTGTTAGTTCCAAATCCTACATAACAATCTATCTCAATTTATGAGAAAGTAAGGAATATTGATCTCATTCATGTCAAGTGGTGAGATGAGACATTTTCCATGAACCATACCTCGATGTCTTCATATGTTACATTGTTAAGACCATCCATTAAGAAGTATTCTTTCTTGAATCTTTCAACAAGACTATTAACTTCACTTGGGGCTTCTACCTGTCTTCTTGTAAGTTCCTTTACATCTTCCTGGTTCTACTTCAGACATAATTGTGGATAAAGTGTCCAACACTTATCCATCTAATGTCTACTCTTACCACAATAACAACATAATTTCTTGTTCCCATATTGGAACCATAATCCCATCATGTCATTCCCCCTTTTATTTTGTATTGGAAAATGACCTTTTCCTTTGGCCTTCTTCTTGCATGGATTTTCTTGCACAGATTGTTTTCTTCGACATTTCTCCATATTATGGTTACTAGTTCCACAAGAAGGACATGGACGCATAGACCATAAATTCATACCATTATTACTAGTGGGAAATGTCTTCACTCTCTCTTTAGAATGCACATCTCTTCCCAAAGATGTCTTTCATTTGTGACCTTTCCCTAGGCTGGAAGGTAAGACTAACTTCTTATGAAGGACCTCTTCATCTTAATTTCTCCTTACTTCATCCATCCTTGAGCATTCTCCATCTTGACGGGGAGAAGAAGAATACGAGGAATCATCTTTCTTGGTTATACCTTTGGAAGGAGTTAATCTTTCTTGCATTGGAAACTTTGCATTCTCTACTTTCCTAGATTCATGGAATGTTGCCAATATCTGGTCCTTAACTTGCAACGTTATTTCCAACTCATGAAAAATACCTCTATGGAATTCTTCATGAATTATCAATCGATATTGAAGCTTTTGCTTCTCCTCCTCGAGATATTGTAATTGCATCCTTAATTCAGAATCCTCCTTTGGAATCTTTTGTTTAATGTCCTTCTAGAGCCTTAACTTCATGAGAGATTTACTCATGTCATCTTCTACAAGAAAGATATATGTGCTATGGAGTCTTCAAACACCTTCACCAACTTGAGTCTCAGACCTCGTCACATTCACTTGCAAACACTTGTCAAAAATCGAGCTCTGATACCAACTTGATTTGAAAATCCTCATATGCGAAAGTATTCTTTAAAAACACATCTTAACATCTAACTTGATTTAGAATAATTCTTGATTTTATTTGAAATATTTGCATAACACATGTGAACCTTTAATTTATCAAAAAATTCATGAAAATGATGAGAAATTGCATAATCATGTGATATTACACAATAGAAAATAAAATAACTCAATAATACAAGATTTGATGCCAGAGTTCACCTCTCATAGGCTACATCTATGAGTCCCCTTCAAACAGTGAGGCTTCTCTTCATTAATCTCAAACGTCAAAAAATTATAATGAAAATGGACTTACAAAGCCAAATTTTAAGTCTCTTTAACTATGCTACTAAGACCCCAAAAAAGAGTTTACCGTTGAATTCCTCTCGAAATTCTAAGAAAAATGAGTATAATATTGTCCATATTCTAAACTGGCTCAATTTAACCCTCTTGGCATGCCAAATGATGCACTATGGCACTCATATATGGAAATCTCAACTAATCTTTTCATATTCAACATGTTATCACAAAACAAACATCACCATCGTTGTCCTCTCGAGAAACTGAGAAAACTGAGTATAAACATGCCTATATTTGGACATGGTGCTCCAAATCTAGACAACAAAAAAATAGGATTCTCTACGAGTGCACTCAAATGCCTCCATATTGTACCATTGTACTCAGTGATTTGATGGTGCATTGGGTTTCATGCCCATTAAATAAGGTACGGTCCCACAACTCCCATTTGAACCCCACGCATCCATTTAAATGTTATTTGTTAGATTGGTTGTAACAACACAACTATATGGTACAATAGTTGGTGCACTATATGTTAAGTCGTGGGTTATGTATGGTGAGAGGTCCAAGGTTCAAGCCCTGTGGAATTCGTTTTGGCATATGACATTTATATATGCCAATAAATATATTGATATCCAACCAAATATTCGATGGAACCGTTAACTCATTTTTTATGGCATGTTGTTAAGTCATTAGCCTAGTGCTAGGAGATTGGAGGTTTGATTCCTTCTCACTCCAACCAATTTGATCCTAGGCCAACTTGGACTTCTTGAAGGTTCCATGTGGCATCATATGATTAGTCCACGTGGCACCCTATAATTGGTCCACTTGTTTCCAACTATAATGTCGATGCCACTTGTCACTTGCCCAGTCAGATGACACACCAGTTGTACGATGTGCCACCTAGTGCTCTATGGAATTTCCACGTCTGTACCGTATGGAATGTACAATCATGCCATGTGTCACCCTTCCAATGCTGACATGTGTCACCTTTGAATTTTGACCTTGTTTATCAAAACTTTGACCAGCCGTAACTTCTTCATACGAACTCCATTTGAAGTGTTTTTGCACCGTTGGAAATCTATCGCCAAGCTCTATGCAATGAATTATGTTCTGAGAACATTTGAGACAATCAAATTTGGAGCATTTTTGCATCCTCCTGGACCTCTTTGAGTGTTTTTGATCTTCCTAGATCAACTATGAACCTTCCATTTTCTGATTGAGTGTTTCCAAAGATAATCATTGATTTCATGTAAGAGAGTGGGCGTAAAATTCATATCCCATAGTTATTAGGGATCATGGGGATGAAATACAATCAACATTAGGCAGAGTGAGCAGTCAATTATATTGGGAAAAGAGAGGAATTTGTATGGGTAGCAGCGGAGGAATTATTCATTCACGTTTTTGCATGGAGAGTGGTTTTTAGATGGATAATTATGGACAACAAGAGAGTTTGTAGTGTTGAAGCTTCAAGATAGCCATAGTGGGCATGTATGGTGAATGTTTGGAGCTGTAATTTCATGGGAAGAGAGGTTGAGGGACTTTAAACAAGATTGTGTTTGAAAATTATCAAGAGAAGCAAGTGTTTTGATGTTGTGTAAATTCGTGTTGCGGATGTAGAATTTTTGAGGTCACAACAAAGATATTTTCTTTCCATCCTTTATTGGAAGCTCTGGAGGGGAGTAGGAAGCCTTGAGGGACTATGAGTAGTGAAGGGGGATCCCATCCTTGGGTTGTACAGGTTGTGGGGAAGAGAGTTAGTGGAATAGAATTAGATGTGGGGATTAATTGTTGGGAGGGGGGCTTTATCCAACCTTAGGGACCACCGTCTCTTGTGGATTCATAGCCTTAGCTTGGGGGTGAATTTTTTTTGAGTACTAGAAAAACAAGTCCACGATTGAGACGAATGTATGTCCTCTATAGTGGGTTGAATATTTCATAAGATGAGTGTCCTTATTTACTATGTTTTTCCATGTTATATTGTTGAATTTGTTTCATTTTTTCGTTGTTCACATTTATGTTCTTTCATTTATGTTTTTAATTAGCATGGATCATTTAATAAGCTTGAATGTCATGTTGTGTGTGTTATTTCTGCATCTAGATTTGGTATCATAATTTTTTAATTTGGTCGTTTTAGCAGTAGTGTGACCTAGCTTTGGGTTGGGTTCTTTATAGAGTGGTATTAGAGCCATGGGTTCAACATTGGGCCTACATGGGCTAGACTCAGCCCACAAAAGTTGAAATTGCATAAATAAAGCTTAGAGGATGTTTGCAAATTTGTTTGTCAAAATTACTCCAACGGAATTTGGAAAAATTCATGATGAATTTGAGGAATTAAGGGAATTTAGATCAGGGGTCAAATTTCCCAAATTTAACCTTTGAATAAGGTTTTTTTGGCCTATGATTGGTTGAATTTTGGATTTACAAGATATTCATGGTGAAATTGGGAGAAATTGAGCAAAAGCCCCAATTTCTATAGTGAAATTCATGGGGAATTCGACGTGGAAGTGTCGAATTTTGGGTGCATAGGTAGAAGTGACTTGAACAGGGATGAAATTGGCCATGAGAAAATAAGTATAGGGTTTTATGGAGGCCCTAATAAAAAATTTCAAAAATAGGCATTTTAAAATTATTTTGGGAAATTATGAAATTTGGAAAATTTGGGTTATGTTTTGTACCATGATGTCAACATAAAGTGGAGGCCACGCAGAAGGTGACATGGAATTGGTGGTGTCGAATTCCACAGTGGAAATTTGGTGGGATGGTGGCAGCCAATGGCACGATGGCGGGGCTACCGATGGAGCAACGGTCTATACCACAAGTGGTATCGGAGCAGGGAGGTAAGTGGGATCGCATGGTACCATGGAGGTTTTGGAAACGTTCCTTAGCAGTGAAAAAACAACAATTAGGCACCACATATCAGTGGTATTTTTCAGGTTTTCATCACAGAGGGACATTAACCCTTGATCGTGTTGACAATGTGATATCATTGTGGGCCATTGATCATCCCCCGATCTCCACCATTAGATGGGGGATGGGATCCGCCCATCACCTTGACCAATGGTAAATGTCAAAGTTGAAGTATGGATGGGACCTGTCAATATCATGGGAAACTATGGTGGTTCCATGTGGTAGTCAGTATAGGTGGGGTCCCATACTCATATTAATTAATTTATTATGCATACGTTAAAGTGTGAAGGTAAGGTAGAAGATGAGGAAGGTGATGAAGGCTAACAGGTCAAGGCTAGGGTGGCCAAGGGGTTGACATGGAACCACCTCAAGGTTCCATGTGGACCCATAATCCCACATTATAGGCCATGTCAGCAATAACCAGTTAATTTGTCATAAACATATAGTGTTTTTGTAGGTCATAATGTTGTGGTGCATTTTTTAGGGCCTAAATAACATTTTTAGGCAACAAAATTTTAAGAGAACATGGTGTACTCTTGGTAAACCCTATTCTTTGTATCTCAAATAAAATAACTCAAGGAGATATTTCCAATTAGCTATTATGAGCGCAAAACAGAGCTCATATGAAGAAGTTGCATCCTAAACAATTAAGTGTTTATTACGACAACCATTTTACTTCCATAGGGCACAACCCCTTGATAAAAGGTTTGTTTGGGGCACATGAGCAGTCTATGGAAAGATTATAAACCATAGAAGACAACCTATGGAGCCATACTTTTAATCAGGGTGCCCGAAAATGTGCAAGAAGACAAATAAGACAATTGTAGCATACATGGTTAAAAGGGGAAAACAATCAAAACTTCCACAGACCATAACTTGTTGCTGAGTGTCAGTTTTAAACCTACGAAGTAAATCAATTCATACAGATTCTTAAGAAAAATGGAAATTAATCAATGTCTCATACACATAGTACACATATATTTACACTTGAAACCATTAACCGAGAGAAAACCAAGCTTCCTTGGTGTCTCACCTATCAACTCTTTATTGTATTAATTTAACCATTCTCAATACAATATATACACAATATTTTAGGTATTCTGCAGCTACCAAAACCATAATCCCTTAATCTAGGATTAATCTAGAAAACTGCTAAAAATGGTGAAAAAATACCATGGAGGGATCGTCAAATGCAATCGTCAAATATGATGCACCGCCCCACACACATGCAAAGAGTATAACACCTATCCAACATTCTCCCACTTGTTTCTTTCTTTACATATAGGGGGTCACATGATTACATAGTCAACAATCTAGGGCAGCAGTGCCCATTGTTTCTCTACACCAAGAGAACTTCTCAGAGCTCACTGACTTTGTCAATGAATCTACAACTTTCTTCAAAGTGTCAAAATTCTCCATCAATGCCTTATTGTATTCAACCATGTCTCTCACAAAGTGATACTAAACATCTATATGATTTGTCTTTGAATGATAAGATGGGCTCTTTGCCAGGAATATTTTACTATGACTGTCAAAATTTAACCTTACTGCTTGTTGTACCAACCCAATACCTGAACACAATCTATGTAACCATATTGCTTCCTTTCTTTCATGAGTGGTTTTCATGTATTCAGCTTCTATAGTTGAGAGTTCCACTACAACCTATCTTTTGATCATCCAACTATTTTCTCCTCCAAATAGGTTAAGCACATACCCACTTGTAGATATTTTGTGATTAAGATCTCCATCCCAGTCTACATCAACAAACCCATGTATGTCCAACACTATGTCCAATCCCGATATTCCTTGATAGCACAATCCATAACTAGAAGTTCCACACAAATAACTGAAAACCTTTTTTACTGTTGTCTGATGGTCCTTCTCTGGTTTTGACATATACCTCCTCAAAAATCCCATTACATGTGCAATGTCCAGTCTAGTACATAGCATTGCATACATCAAACTGCCAAATGCACTATAATATGGAACATGGGACATGTCCTATTCCTCTTTCTATGTCTTGGGACACTGATCTACATATAATACACCTATAGGAATAGGAACCTTGACCGATTTAATTTCCTTCATATTAAACCTATGTAATATTGTCTCAACATATTTCTTTGATTCAACCAGAGTTTCTTATTTACTCAATCTCTTTTAATCTCCATTCCCAGAGTGAATTTAACATCCCTGAGATCCTTCATGTCAAATTTGGAGGATAGTTGCTACTTCACCTCCTTTATTACATCCATGTTGTTTCCTACCAGCAATATTTCATCGACATACAACACTACATAAATGAAGTGGTTACCAACCTGCATGGAATATACACAATGATAAACCCTGCTTCTCACAAATCCTAGTCCAAGGATGTGTTAGTCCCTAACCTTTTTTTTGACTGATTGGGTGTCCCTAGTTCATGTCCTACCTATTTTCCATGATTTTTTGTTAAAACTCAGTTTTTCCCTCTTGGCTTGGAAGGTTATTTTTCAATATTTTATGCACATTTTTTATTTTGAAGTTTTTTAAATACTAGGATTTGAGATGAGAATTTTCTGTCACATCACTTGTCTTTTCATTATTTGAATTTTCAAATTTTTCCAATTTAGAAAAGGCGTTGGAAGAATAGCGTTATTCCTACAGCGTCGGGAATAATCATTGTTCTACATGCACCACCCTGCCCAGATCGTGTCCTAACGTTTTAAATCATTATTAGAGGATTTGCACACTTCTTTATGATCTATTCCAGGATGTTATTCATACGATAACAACTATATTCGGAGGATTGATTTGTACTCACAACCTCGACATCAAATCAACATGCCCGATTATCATGAATGAAATCGTTATCTACCTATTTTAGCACATTTTTTGTTCTACGCAGGGTTTGCAGGTAAAGAGATAACTTCTAGTTTTTAACAGCTCTCGGGAATTGAATATTCAACCCTCGATCTTCTTAGGATTGTATCAGCGATATGGCACCCAAAAAGAGTGGCCAAATAATCAGATTGGAGCCTGAAGGTACATAATTGCTCAAAGAATTTCCTCAGATGGCGTAGAAATTCAAGGATGATGGCTGGTTCAACTTTTTCTCAACCTTCCAGGGTCATGACAAACAGATCTCTATGAAATTTGCATAGAATTTTGATGGCTTTGAATCTATGGTTGGAAAACTTATGATGCACGTGACAGAGCATTCCATTGCTAAAGCCTGCAGATTACCAATATATGGGGAGAGATTGTGGAAGAAGGAAAATGTAGGCATGCAGTTTGTGAATCAGTTTTTAATTCCAGAAAAGAAAAACCCTAACTGGAACAAGGGTATACCACACAGATGGGTAAGGAAATAATGGCACACTGCCTTGTTGATTATCCACAAGTACATTACATGTGAAGGTAGGTTTTCTTTGGTCCATCTCTATCACATTAGACTGTTGATTCATGTAAATGGTGATTACCCTCTTGATTTACCCTATTTTCTATTAAAAAAATTATCCAAGATGTCTAAGAGGATCTAGTCCCATCATACTACAACAAAAAGAAGTCCTTTTTATCAAGGTTTGATTAGAACATTAATATTCCTGTCCTTAAATGAAGTCCAAAGATCTTGGGACTGGTTAATCCAGTCATTAAAACCTAATCTACAACCAACCAAATCTAAAACCATCAAGGGGAAGAAACCTGTAAAAGAGAAACAAATTTCTCAAGACACAAAATTTTTAATTAAAGAAGATTCCCTTGCATCTAGGATAACTCGTGCTGGCAAGAGAAAATTACAAACCCAACAAGCTATTGGTGATTTTCCTATGGGTAAAGTTGATGAAAAAGGTACTAATAGTCGAGGTAAGAAACCTAAAATGAATGAAGATACTAAAATCTATCATGATCCAAATATAAAGAGGGAATTTGATGAATATGAAGATTACACCACAAGTCCAGTTCAGATTCCAATCAAACAGAAGCCCAAATCTACAAGTAAGAAGACTGCAAAAGGTAAAAAACAAAGTAAAAAGAAAACACATGTACCTAAATACCATAGAAGGAATTCAACCAGAGCTGCCAATAAATTTAGACTGAATTCAAAAGAAATGTGTCATCCTTCCATCAAGAAGGAGAATCTCATAATCATAGAAGATAATTCATAGTATTCTAAGAAAGAGATCAAAAAACAGGCAGTGGCATATTCTTTACACAGGACAGAGAAGGAATCTGAGGACTAGAAGAAGAAACAATAAAAGGGAAAGAATATTTCACAGTACTCCAGAAGACCTATGACCAGAGAAACTACAAAATCAACTTCAGTATCTGAATTTGCATTTAAGGGAATAGATGCATTTCATGATGACATAAATGATCTTTTTCCAAAACTTGACCAGCTGCAAGACCTTCCAGAAACTAGAGAATATGAAAGCACTGAAGAAGAAGACCTTATTTCTAGGCTATCTTCAAAATATGTAATTAAATTAAGAAAACCCCAAGCTTTTATAGATCTAAACTTACCTGCCCCTGTAGAGGAATATCTAGAATTCAAAATGGAAGCAAGGAAAAAGACAGATTAAAGTAGCTACAGAGTATGATTAAGCAATTGAAGAAAGAGAAAGCTTTTGTTGAGCAATGGAATGTTAAACAGCAAGAAAAGATACAATATTTCAAATGGAAAAGGAAAGAGAAGAAGGCATTTCTTAAAGAGGTAAGAGAATCCAATATAAGATTATATTGGCATAATGTTGTGCTAACAACCAAGCTCAAACAGAGAGACACCAGGGTTACTACAGTCATCATACCATGACAATTCAAGGAGACTCTGCTTCAGTTTTGATTGTTCGATGCTATTATTTAGAAAGTAAAGATGAGCAGTTTGGTTCATAATGCTTGGTTCAAATGAAACTTTTTGGTATCTCAGATGGAGCAACTCAGCAAGATAGTGTTCCTATTTTTGTGGTATTTGTCAGTTTTTGTAAAACTGTTTCCTAATCTATATTCGGATTGGTTGTTGAGCCTACTACAATATAGGCATTAAAAGTGCTCGTATGAGCTTATTTTCCTAGGAAATAGTCATTGACATGATCCTATTGTAAGCTGTAAACTAGAGAGTAGGATCTACAGGAATACTCTATGTGATTTAAATAGACACAGGAAAGATTGTATGGGGGTCGATTAGTTGGGAATTCAAGGACCTTTTTTTGTAAAAATCCACTGTAAGAAAATATTACATTCCATATTGATACTAAATGGCAAAGGCATGTTGATGGTCAGATCTTATTCTATTTCTTTTCTTACTTGAATTCATTTATTCTGTTGAAATGCATATGATTTCTTGATTTTAAGTAACACAGTGAACATTTTGTTGTTTTTGTTTATAATCAAGATTTTTTTCAGGTACATGTTCTTGTTTCTTAATAATATTTTGAAATAAGAAATGCATATGTGAGTGGACAAACTAGATACTCCCATACATTCTCTTCTTTATTTACCTTAATTTATGATCTATTAAGGTGAATACCATTTACTAAATCAGTTGGATGTTTACTTATTTTACATCTCATTTATGTGTTTATTTTGAATCCTTGAACCAACTTTAACTATTTTCTAAAAACTTATTCAAAAAACTCTTTAAAATACCATTGCAATAACATTATGATGCCCTAGATTGCCCTCTCACAATCAAGTGCAACTTTAGGGACTAACAGGATGCATGTGTCAAAATTTTGTTGCCACATCCTAGGTGATGGCTTCTGACCATATCGTGACTTATTTAGCTTACAGACCATCTCTTTCTTTCCCTTTACTACAAAAATTTTTGGCCGCTTCATGTAGATTTATTCTTCCATATCCCCATGTAGGAATGTTATCTTCACATCCATCTGTTCTACTTCAAAACTAAAATCAACAACAACAAATAAAATAAATCTAATAGAATTTGACATGGTAACATGAGAAAAATTTCCTCCAAAGTCAATTCCCTCTACCTGGGAATAACCTTTTGTTACTCACTAGGATTTGTATTTCTCCACTTTTCCTTCTGCATTCAACTTCTTCTTAAACACACATTTGTTGTCAAAGGAATTTCTTATAGTTGGAAACTCAACTAGATCCCATGTCTCATTCTTATCCCATGCATCCATCTCTTCAACCATGGCCTTCTTCCATAGTTTACTATCCTCTAAATTTATTGCTTCCCTGACAGTTCTGAGATCATCATCAATAATATATAAATCAAAATTAGCATGAAAATCAGGTGGACTATACCTTTCGGGTTTCCTTTTTTTCTCATTGATCTCCTCGATACTGGAGTATTAGGTTCTTCTTCTTTTGATTCTTCTTCTTCTGTTGATTCAAAGTTTTCATCATCCAGCTCAAACTCTATTTTCTCAGGTTCTTCTTTCCTTGGTAGGAATTCATGTTTGGGACCATCTTTAACCTCTCTAAAAACAACATCTTGACTGTAAATAGTATTCCTATTTTATGGGTTCCAAAGATTATAATATTTCATACCATCTATATAACCAATAAAGATCTACTTTTCATCTTTATTATCCAACTTACTCCTATTTTCATTTGGAGCATGTACACAAGAATCACAACCAAACACTCTAAGATGTTTAAGAGAGGGTTTCTTACCAGTCCATACCTCATGTAGAAGTTTTTCCACTGAAGCTTATGAGGATGATATATTTACCAGGTAACATGCAATACCCACTACCACTGCCCATAATTCATGTCCTAACCTGACACCATTGAGCATTCTCCTTGATTTTTCCATCAATGTCATATTCTTCCTCTCTGTAACCCCATTCTATTGAGGTGTGTATGGAGTAGTAGTATGCCTTTCTATACCACACTTCTTACAAAACTCTTTGAATTCATTCCCAAAAAATTCTCCACCATTATCTTTCCTCAACACCTTTATTGTATTCTCGGTCTGATTTTCTACTAGAGCATTAACCTCTTTAAATTTATCAAATACCCCATATTTCTTCCTAAGAAAATAAATCCATGTGTTCCTTGAGAAATCATCTATTAATGAAACATAATACACAAATTTACCTAGTGATGGAATAGGCACAGGTCCAAACACATCACTGTGTATCAACTCTAAGATCCAATTTGCTCTTGTAGCACCACATGGGAATATTACTCAATTTTGTTTACCATATATGCAATGTTCACAAAAATTCAAATCCAAGGTGCAACTAGACATACATTCAACCATACCTTTACCATGTAGTGTTTGAAGGCCATTCTCTCCAATATGTCTTGGTCTTTAATGCCATAGCATCGTATTTGTTGGGATAAATATATGCACTATTAATTCCCACATTTAATTATCAATCGGGGCTCGTAAGATTCGAGGTGCAGGCACAGGAAACACAGGATCAAAGCCTAGTCTAGCCTAATCTAAAGCTAACAAAACAATCTTCAAACCCACACTACAAGAAATTAACACTAAGGATTCATCGCTGGGACGTAGGAATAACTTAGTTCTATAAAGTCTTAGATCACAGTCTTTCATGTACTCGGGGTGATGTTCGTGCGATTAATCGTGAGTAGCTTAATTAAGTTTTATGTCCTTCAATGATTATTTCCTATAGTGGATCCACACTTAAATGCAATAAAAGAAATAAGCGAACAAAAATGAGTTCAAATGATAGGAAATAAACTAACACCTTGGGAAGAATTCCAACACGGGAAGACCATATCTCACGAGTTAGACCTCTAATCCGCCCGTTGGTGATTGAAGCTATGTGAAATTAAAGTGTAAGGAACTCAAAATCATAAATCTCAATCAATACCAAACTAGCCTAATCTAACAATCATCAAATGTATTCAATATTGAAATTCTAGTATTGAAATTAGAAACTAGTGAAAACTGGTACCTAGATCTAAAACAAGTCAACAATCCTTACTAAAAACTTATTCTCAAAATCCAAGCATTTTAATCCTTATCATGTTGTCTTCAAAATCAACCAAAACATCAAACCATAAAACATAGAAATGACTCTTCTCATTTAAATCCACTCAGTACTCAAGCTCTTCACAAAACAAATAGAATCACCCAAAAGACTTTTTCCATCACTCATCTATTTACAGTAAAATTCCATAAACTCAATTTCAAATCTTGTTGGTTGTTGAATTGATACTCAACAAAATTTAATCACAACCTTGTTCTCAAACTCCTAACTGGTTCCAACTCAATAATAATTTCATGTGTGTTACGAATCAATGGTTTGTTTTATTAATTCGATTCAACTTGAAATCCTTAAACTGAAATCAGAGATCAGGTGTGTTTTATGATTATGTCATGTAAGAAATAAAATCAATTTTCCACCACACAATGCATCTATAGAAGATCTGTCACACTAAGAAGAATCAAATTCTGAGCTAACCAATAAATAAAATTAACATAAATCAATTAGCAAATTGAATAGAACATTAACCATCAACTAATCTATGAATCAATTACAATGCAACAAAAATATCTCACACAGAGATAAGCTAACATATACATAATAATGAATTAAACAAATATAAATGAGCAACACATTACCAATATTGAGGGGCCCTCCTAAGCTGACAATTTCTACTAGAGATACTTCAGATGAAAACCCAACGATCCACCACAAATCTGAAATCAATCATCTTCCATCTATTGGAATTCAAGCTCAAATTACAACAATGGCATCATAACTCTTTTCCTCTATTACATGAACCTCCATTACAAAAGAATGATCATAATGAAAATTGGTCTTTCTCATAGCCCTATGAGGCTTATTTATACATGAAGAATCATTGAGCAATGGATGGGACCAAATCCCAATGCTCAGATTTCAAATTTTACATTTTTAGGCATAAATCCCAAAAATCTGGGTTTTAATGTAATTTGGGCAGATTTGAGTTAGGGATCCACCCATATCTTCCAAAATAATTCACATTTTGAAAACATTCCCTTGTATTACTCAATTTTCCATGTTCTAGACAAAACCCATTTCGTAGAATTCCTAGATCTGATGTCATCTGCATGTAAATTGAGGTGCAAGTTGGCAGTTTGAGATATTTGCTAATTTTTGTAGAATCATTCCCCCTAAGCTAGAGGTCCAGACGTGTGAGCTATTTGAATTATGCCAAATGCGTCTGCATGTAAACGTCACTCTGGACAAAACCCATGTCCCCGATTTTCCTCTAGAAGCTTTCCAAAATTACAAACTATATCTGGTATCGGACGGTTGTTGATGTTGGTACCGGACGAGCACAACATTGGTACCGAACGAGCGCATAATTGGTACCGGACGAGCTGAGTACTGGATGACATGGAGTGTGGGTACCAGATGTCATGGAGTGTGCATATCGTATGACTATGCAGGTACTGGTTGACTGTAGAACCTTTTGGTATCAGATGACTTGAAGTATCAGATGACCTCCAGTGCGAGAACATATTGTTTGGACATATAAACATAGGATTAAACCATCATCTAAAAATTGTGTTAAAAACATCTTTAATTACTTAAAAAGACAAGAAAACAACAATAATTAACCACAAGTTAGAATGGATGTAATTAGTGGTAAGTGACGGGATAATAGCTATAGAATGTATCAAGAGTGTGGGAATATAGCTTATGAATGGAGGCTTTACATGGTAGAAATTATGACATATTTGGGGCCCAACAATATTCTTTCCAAGGACAATATGCATATTGTCTTATTTATTTATCTGCTTATGGACAACAAAACTATTACACCCACCTGTATAAGTTATTCCCAACAACTTGTACAGAGTTCCACATTGAACTCCCTTCATCGACACCATTTCTCCTCTGACCATATTGAAAGTGCCCTTTCCCAATAAAGTATCCACACCCGCATCGTCCAACTTACTTACAGATATTAGGCTCCTAGCTAGATCTAGAATGTGCAGAACTACAGGTAGAGTTATCATCCTTCCATTTTTCAACAACTTAACCCTTCCACGTCCCATGATTTTGGTTTTCAAGTCATCTCCTAGGAAGACATCACTATCATACTTTTCATATTCAATAAACCACTCCATGTGAGGATTCATGTGAAATGATGCACCTGATTTGATCAACCATACATCACGATCTGCATGTGTACCTATAGATTCCAGGTAAACATCACCTCCTTCTTCCGTGAAGCTTTTCGCCTTTATGGAAGATGCATCATAGATCCCTTTACTTTATCAACTTTCTTAGACCTGTAATATTTCTTATAATGCTCAACTTTATCACATTTCCACCATTTCCTCAAACATTTTCCTATGGATTTATATATACCTTTAAATTTAGATGTCCCCTCAGAGGACTTATTTGTATTCCTATCTTGGGGACAACCTATTACAAATAAATCTTTTGTGATATGATCATCCATGTTTTTTCTCCTCATCTCTTTCGATAACAAGGATGAGACTCCATCTTCATAATTCAATGCAGATTGTATGGTACTACCAATTGCTACAACTAGATTATCCCAAGAGTCTGGAAAATAACATAACGAAGTAATACACTTATCTTCTTCTGCAAGCATAATATTAACATATCCAAGTTGACTTACCATATTATTGAAGGCATTTATATTCTCTATCACAAAATCTCCATCTTACATCCCAAGATGATACAACTTCTTTCGAAGAAACAACTTGTTTACCATAGACATTGACTAATAAAAAATCCCCAATTTTCCTTGCAAATCCTTGGATGTAGATTCTCCCGACACATTCAGTAACACTGAATCTAGTAGGCAGAGTTGAATCATATTCCTTTATCTTCTATCCAACTTCTCCCAATCTTCTTTCAACATACTAGTAGATTGAGTACTAGTAGGTTGTATAACAATAGATTGTGTACTAGTAGTTTTTGTACTACTAGGTTGTGTGATAGTAG
>ML787943.1:0-12469 GCA_009831015.1 Picea engelmannii | reverse complement strand
CAAATACATGAAGGTTGTACCATTCACCTGGTGACTTCAGTTTTATACAAATCCAAAGCTCAAAATTTTCATGGTGAATCTATTGTCCAAAGACTCAGTAGCCTAAAGAATTTCATGGTGACTCCACTGGTTCAATATGGATTATCAATCCACGAGGTATGCTCCTATGAATCTTTCTCACATTCTCATTTTTCCAAATCAAATGCCTCGTACAGATTGGAAGACATATTTGCCAAAATTCAGAGATGACAAAGGAGATGATGTTTCTTTGCACTTGGTTAAATTTCACATGCATGTGCATAAGATAAGGGTTCAATTTCATGAAGATTGTTTGATTAAGATGTTCATGGCCACCTTGGAGGGAAAGGAAAAAAAATGGTATGAAAATTTACCGTTTGCAATTATTTATTCATTACAATATTTTCATACCGAATTTTATGAGCATTATAAAGAATTATGTTAATCTTTGTTGCTGATTCAAAATTGTTGTGATCATTTTGAAAATTTCATTCAAAATTTGGAATTTTTTTATGGCGATGAAGAGTTTATGGATGAACAAATCTTGGAAGCTTTGTATGAAAAACCTTTTCATCACCAACAAGAAATGGTATCTTCTCTCTTAGATGAAAATGAAACCGAGCAGGATTTTAATGATGAAAACCATATTCCTATTCCTAAATTTTATGAAAGTCTAGAACAGTCTTTCCAGATTTTGTGTGACCAAGAGAGAGATCAAGATAGTCAGTCAAATGGATATTTAGTCCTTTCATTCTTTGAAGTTGTATGTACAGAAAATTTAGACTCGATACAAATTGATGACATAGAGTTTTAGGAAGACAATGAAGAAGTAGTTGTTTTCTCTGATTTTTGTGAAAACCAGAGTTTTGAATTAGCATGCCTAGGAACTCTAAGCAGTGAAACAATTCATGATCAGTTGCAAGAAGAAAATGTGCATGGAGCTATTTTTCTTTATTCTTATGAAAATAAAAATGGCATACATGAAGAGCCACTGGTTACACATGACAACTATGATTTAAAATTTTAGGAAAACAACAAAACAATATATGATACTTTTCAATTTGAGATAGAGGAAGACAATGAAGAAATTGTTGTTTTCTTTGATTCCTTTGTAAATCAAGATTGTTGTTCTCTTGAATCAAATGAAGAAGGACCTATGGATATTCATCAAACACATATAATTTCTCTTTAATTTGAATATATACAAGAACATACGAAGTCCTATCTCGCTATAAATGATGAGAAATATGAACAAATGGCTCCCTTGCATTTTGAAAATGAATTGAAGATGGATGAAATAGAACAGAAACCAACATTTAATCATAAGGGATATTATTTTCCTTTTGTTGATTTTCAAGACCCTTTTTCAACTCTGTTTCAATCATCAGGGAAAATGATTCTTATACATTCTTTTACATTTTTATTAAAGTCATCAGGAAAGATGGAGTTTGTTGTATTCATGGACTATGGGTATCAGTTTCAGTGGGGGTTTGAGTTGTCATATTCTATGTTTTTATGTCTGCTTGGAAACGTTGAATGCATGCTTCAATCAAGTATCCAGTTGCTTGATTGGTTTGCATTGGAATTATTGTATCACTTAATCCATTATTCTTTTAGAAAATTAGAGTAGGTAAGTGTGATGAAAAAGCTCAACACTCTAAGCAACTTTTTAGTAGTAAGTTTTGAGTTCAAATTCTAGTGTACATTTTGGGTTGCAGTTTGATTTCAGTTGGAGAAGGACACAAGTCAATTTGAAGATTGGGAACAACCCAATGGATGAAGGCACCTGGTCAGTGAGTTCATTTTTGCATCACAGGGAGGAAAACATCCCCATTGGAGCCAATGTTAGTGTCCTATAATTTTCTCAAGGGTCAAAATCGAGTATTTGAAATATATTAGGTTGTTGAAGAAAATGGTGTTTGAAAGGGTAATGAAGTGGTCCTAGGGATGCTTATCATCATATCAAGTGTCAAACTATAAATCATTGACCTTCAGCCATCAATCAATGCCAAACAATAGAATAAAATGTCAAAAGGAAACTCGCTCCACAAGTTTGCTACGCAAGTTCGTTGTGCAAGTTCTAGAAATGATTTTTTTTGTAGTCAACTTCAAACTCAGTTTCTGACCATATGGAAAAGAATATTTGAGAACTTAAAGAGTTTTTTTTCAAGAACAAACCCATTCACAAAAATATCTCTCCGTTCATTCATAGGTGTCATGGTTTGAAAGATTTGAATGGATCTTTACAACCTATTTTTTAGATTTAAACATTTAATGATTTCATGTTTTAGTCATTATCTTTGGGAGAATATCTCGAGACACTGGAGGAATTTTGGAAAGCTGAAAGAGGATTTTGTCAAGTATGATCTCATTCACAAAAAAATCTCTTAGTTTCTTCACAAGTGTCATGGTTTTATCATTCGGATGGATATTTACAACCTATTTTTCATATTTAAACATTTAATGATTTCTTGTTTTAGTCATTATCTTTGGGCACGTATCCCGAGATGATGGAAAATAATTTTGGAAAATGGAAAGAGAATTTTGTCAAGAACGAGCCTATTCACAAAAACCTCTTTCAATTTTGTAACATCTATCATTATTTGAGAGATATGATGTTATCTTTGACCCCTATTTTTCATAAAATTTATTCTTATTTCCTAGCAGGTAGTTCTAAACGTGTTGTTGTAATTTTGTAACCAGGTCCAACTTTGGGAATTTGATCCAGGTGGATATTGGTGGCCACCCACCTATTCCAACTGGCTCCTCTTGTCTATTTTTGTTCAACACATTCTTTTGTACTTCTTTGTAATTGTGGGTTCTACACTTTTGGGGTTGTCTGAAGCCCCACACATCCTCCAGGTGGATATGGGTGGCCTCTCGTCTAATTCAAATGCCTTATTTTGTATTTTTTCATGTTATCACATCTTGTTTTACTTCCAGGGTCGTTTTGGAGGCCTAAACAATGTTTTTTTGGCTCGCCACAGTCAAACCGTAAACAGAGTTAGAGTTTGATGACAGGATATGTAGTTCTTTAAAAAACCTTTCCAATGGGCTATCATGTGCCTAAAATGAAGGTCTTATGAAAATTTTACGACCCTGGGAAGTTGAGGTACCAACTTACACCAACTTACCCACAGGGGCCCACATGACTTTTGGCGTTTCACCTTCTAGGGTTAGGTTTTTGGATGTCTAGGGTTTTGGCATTCATGAGTAATATCAAAAAGGCCTCTGGAGCCTCACTGTAATCCATTATGCTCAGAATAATGCATGTAGCAGCCACATCTCTTCTCAGAGATAGCTACCACCATTCGAGCTAGTGTTTCAGTTATGCATTTTTACAGTTTCATCCTATTTCATTATTCAAAAGAATATATTGTTCATTGGATATCTATGTTATTATTCATATCTCTGTGTTTATTGTATTAAGTGTTTATTGTTCCAATCCTAAATCTAGATCAGTGGTATCAGAGCGGTCTACTCTTCATTTATTTTTCTTCGTGCATTTCCTTGACAAGATCTAGGTACAAGAAGTTGGGACTCGAACCAATCGAACCATTACAAGACCGATCAAGGATATCCCAACAACAACCCATGGGGGATGAAAAGAAATATGTTGGAGCAGTAGATGCTATTAAATTGTTGTTCGTGGAAGCCCTCGCGTGACAAAGGAACGAAATGATGGAAAACTTCGCATAGATCCTTCGACGACTACCCACATGAGAATCATCTTCATCAATCGGCCATGCAACCCCCTTCAAGGTATAAGTAAATTTTTATATTCCATTATTTGAAGTACTGATAGATGCGGATGTTGTAGATAAATGGTTGAATCTGCTCGAAGAGTATTTTTCGGTCCACAATTTTTTCGATAGGAAAAAGATCACTTTTTCACTCCTCAAGGTTGTTCTCCATGTTAAAGACTGGTGGGATACTTACTCTGAGCAAAGGGCCATGAAGGAATATGCAATGTTTGTGGTGGCCCCTACATGGGATTCCTTCTGGGACGCCATTAAAGAACAATACTACCCGATTGGAAGCTATGAGGACCAGTACACCAGATGGACCACCCTACATCAAGAAAGGGACCATACAGTACCATATTTCACCAATATTTTCCATACCCTACGCACCAAATTGGGTTTCAAAGACTTTGAGCGTCATCTGGTGCTCAAATACTGCAACTGTTTTCATAGATACATTCAAACAAAAATGGATTTTCTGGACATCGCCTCATTGGGCACAACTTATAAATACACTATCAAGATCAAGCATAAATTTAATAAGAAAAGGCGAGAGTTTGGATCTACAAACCCCTCACAGCCAAAGCATGGAAAAGGCAGCCCCAACCCACACAACAAGGGACCAAGTCGAGATGGTTGCCCTCAGGAAAACCAGTCCAAGCCACAACACAAGAAGGGAAATGAGAAGACGAAGAAGGACACAAGAAAATTGTGTGAGTACCATAAAATCCCTTAGCACAACACCGAAGAATTTCACTCCAAGAAGTACCTCATGGTCGAACTGAAGGCTTCCGAGTCAGATTCTGATTCTGAATTAAATTTTGAAGGAGGGAAGTGGATTATCGATGTTGAAACTAGTGCCACTATCGCTACCAAAACATACTGGCCAAGCGACTTGAAGAACTATAGGAAGGGGAACACCTCTTTCACTCGTAGATTTCGATAAAGGGGGCTCTGCTTCATTTCATTGCCGATAGTGGTAGTCAGAAGAACTTGATTTGAAAAGAGGTCATCAAGTGGCTAGACCTGCCAATGACACCGCACCTGCAACCCTATACCATCGGTTGGCTTCGCCAAGGAAGAGAACTTTGTGTCAGCTAACAGTGTCATCTTCCCTACGACATCAAGCCTTTCAAATATGAGGTACTGTGTGATATTTCTCCCCTTGAATTTTGTGATGTTCTTTTAGGAGAACCATATTTGTGGAAGCATCATGATGTGTATGAGTCTATACCCCACAGTTTTATTATTACTTTGGGTAGACAATTGTACAATATACTAGAGGTAGCGCCACCTACTATTATTTCTTTAATCTCTGCTAAGAAGTGCAGTAAGGTCATCTCACAAACTAAGAAGCTTGTCTTCTTTGTGATCTATGCTCACAGTAAGCAGAAGGTCATTGCCACATCGCCTGTACACAAAGCCTCTCTTTGTAGTAGAAGCAAGTGGAAGGGATCATGGAAGAATACAGAGACATCTTCTCCTCACCTACAGGGGTACCGACACACTACCATGTCAACCATCCAATTGATCTAACCCCTGACACACCTCTACCTAATAGACCAGTCTATCATCGCTCACTGATGGAAAATGACGAAATCAAGCATTAGATCCAAGAGCTTATTCAAAATGGGCACATTAGACCCAACTTCTCCCCTTGTGGAAGCCCGATTGTACTAGTGTAGAATAAGGATGAGACTTGGTGACACTGCATTGATTATAGATCCTTAAACAAAATCACATTCAGGAACCGGTACCCCATTCCCGGGATTGATGACCTTCTTGACCAACTCAAGGGGGGGAATTTCTTCAATAATATTGACCTAAAGTATGGCTACCACCAGATTCAATGAGAGGATTTAGCACATCCACCAACAGGTCCAGGATATTTTAAAAAAATCCAATGCTAAGTACAAGTAGTGCCATGATCAACATAGGGTACCACACCAGTTTCAGGTTGGCGACAAAGTCTAGTTACATTTTCAGAAGGAGCGTCTCACCAGGCCCCATCGAAAGCTTCTCCCACTTCATTATGGGCATTACACTATCACCAAGGATGTGGGTAGAAATTATTTTGAGCTCAACACTCCACCCTTCCTTCGCCTGCATCCAGTGTTCAATGTGGACCTCCTTTGACCATATTTTCCACCATTATTGGACACATCAGAGATCACAAAACAACTGACACGAATAGATCTCAACCCTTACAACATGGAACAAGAATCCACTGATAAGATAGTGGACACACAGGTCAAGGCTACTCGCCAACAGAGGAACTAGCTTTATCGGGTTGTTAAGGAAAGGGAACTCCTACACTATGGCAAGTGGCTCACCTGAGGCCAAATCCAGTAGAAGTTTCCTCACCTGATGGGGGAAACCAATGCAATGGAGACCATTTCTTACTGAGGGGGGAGAATTGATCCAGGTGGATATTGGTGGCCACCCACCTATTCCAACTAGATCATCTTGTTCGTTTTTGTTTAGCACGTTCTTCTGTACTTCTTTGTAATTGTGGGTTCTACACTTCTAGTGTTGTCTGAAGCCCCACACATCCTCTAGGTGGATATTGTTTGCCTCTCGCTTAATCCAACTGGCTTATTTTTTTATGTTTTTATGTTAACACATCTTGTTGTACTTCCAGGGCCGTTTTGGAGGCCTAAACCATGTTTTTTTGGCTTGCCATAGCCAAACTATAGACGGAGTCAAAGTTTGACAATAGAATGTGTATTTATCTTAAAAAACTTTCCAACGGGCTATCACGCACCTAAAACAAAGGTCTTATGAAAAATTTATGACCCTGGGAAGTTGAGGTACCAACTTACCCATAGGGGCCCACATGAATTTTGGTGTTTCACCTTCTAGGGTTAGGTTTTTGGATGTATAGGGTTTTCACATTCATGAGTAATATCAAAAAGGTTTATGGAGCCTCACTGTAATCCATTCTACTCAGACGCATGCATGTAGTAGCCACATCTCTTCTCAGAGTTAGCTACCACCATTCAAGCAAGTGTTTCAATTTTGCAGTGTTACAAGTTAAGCATATTTCATTATTTAATAGAAGATATTGTTCACTAGATATCTGTGTTATTCTTCATATCTCTGTGTTTATTGTATCCATTCTATTAATCAGTTTGTTTTGCTCCTAAATCCAGATCTAAAGAAGTTGAGCTCTACCTCCTTATCTTGGGAAAGAGTATTTTCTATATATATTTGTAATTTTGATTGACTAAGGGGTTGGAAAAAACATAGAGGAGATTTCTTTTGAACATTTTGTAATTTTTCTGAACTTTAATGAAATATTAGTGCAGAAGTATAGTGTTATTCATACTAGAGATTCTTGTGGTAGTAAGTGTGTGTTTCTCTCTGATGTATGTATTTCCTGTGTTCTTTTTTCATTTCATCTGCAACCTTTATATGCTTAAATTGGAAAGCTAATGGTCTGGAATTCATTTGATATTGATGCTTTAGATTCAAACAATTTAACTATTTTTATCTCTTCTTACCCCAATCAGAATTCATCTCAGTTGGTGCTCTGAATGTGGTTAATTGTTTTCTCTTTCTTCCATCACACAACAGAAATATTTAAACTAAAATATTATCACCTATCTAGCCTCTTCTTCCTTGATAGTTCTACCACCAGTCATTGATAGTTCCATTTGCTTCAAAGTTGACTCCATGCCCGATGGATTTATCTTTGTGCTCTTACACCACATCTTAAAACCTTATTTCTATTTCAGATCTGGCCACTGAGCCTAATACACAGTGAGAGAACCCTCTCTGGTTTGGAAAGGCCATATTCCAAGCCCAAAGTGGCATGTGGTTACCTTTGTGGTTTCCCTCCTACATCCAAGGGAAATTATGGAGTGATAACATGTCTTTAATAAAAAATATATACATGCTTCTAATCATGTGATTGATTGGAATGTGATTAAGGTGGAACACAAAGGGAAATTTCAGGTGGAACCAATGCGCATATTGGACCATAAAGTCAAAGTGCTCAGGAACAAATCCATCAGCTTGGTAAAGGTTCAATGGACCTTATACGGTCCTAAAGACACTATGTGGGAGAATGAGGAAGCGATGCAGGAATCATACACGTAAATGTTTGCAAATTTTTAATAAAATAGAATGTACATTTGTACATAAGAGAATTAAGACTCCATTTTGGCAGCTGGAATTCCTGGAACCACAACTCTGAGATTTGTTGTCCAACCAATGTACAGATTGAGGGGAAAATATAGTTTGTGGTTGGAATTTTTGCATGAGTCATGAAGTTGCGAAATTATCAAGTATTTTGATGTAATATGTTTATATATGTCAATGTGTAAATTGTTTGGTTATGTGTGTCAGACAATTGGCTTAGGTTGATGAACAATTGGTATGGATTGTTTATTGTCATTGATGTCAACCATTTGCGAGTGATATTGTAAATTGATGTCAACCCTTAGTGATTGAAGTCAACCCTTGGAGAATCCTGGTAGCGAATTCTAGTGCATGGGTAAGGGACCCGAGTCTCTTTGAGGTATAAGGTCATGAAGATCAATGAATTTATAGGTAATACTATTCTAGATTGATAGTAGATGTCATGCCATTTTTGGTTATATGTGGAACGTCACATAACTCCTCACAGTTAGAGAGTTATGGCCTTGTGAAGTTGGAGAACCCTCATAAGTTATCTAGAAGCCCCTAGAAGGTCAAAGAAGTCAAATTACTCTAGAAACTCCTAGAAGAAGTTGACTAGTCAAAGTGGGTGAAACTAGGAGTTAATCATAGGTATAGTTGTTGCATTAAGAAAATAATTAAAAATAATTTAGTTGCAACAAGAATTTGTGAGTTTGGTAATTATGGTAAAGTAGTTGTGATGAGAAGATTGAATAGTCAAAGTGGTCGACCAAGAAATAAATTAAATAATAAAGTGGTTGCAACAAGAAGTTAGTTAAGGGAAAATAAACTATGAATTGAATAATTATATAAAATTTAGTTGCAACAAGAAGTTTTGAGTAAAGAGAAATTATTTAAATAATAAAGTAGTCAAAGTGGTTAAGTGGACAAAGTGGCTAAGTGGACAAAGTTGGTTAAGTGGACAGAGTGGTTAAGTGGATACTTCTATAGGAAGCTACTTGGAGAGTATAAATAAGAGAGCAAGGGTCTCCCATTTGTATCCATTTGAGCATATTGAATATCTACAAGTGACTGAGGTAACCAAAGGAGATCTAAGGAGGATTTCAGAGGGAAGGTGAAGTAAAGAGGGCCAGAATTCAAGGGAGGATAAAGTCTTTTGATGATGTTTTCTAAGGTATGTTATTTACAGGTCATCTCACCATTTTTGCAATAACGTTTTTTCTACAATGATTCAGATACCGAAATATGGAGGCCGCTGAGGAAAAATATCCAAGTAGATGTGATAAAAATTTCATCTTGTGGGTCGTTTTATTTTTGGAGTTACACTATGTGGAAAATAGGGTTTGTTGCTAGTCCTGAAACTAGTCTAAAACAAGTGTTTCGGGTAAAAATGTCATAACTTCTTCATAACATATCCAAATTCAATAAGACAAAATGTATTAGTTAGAGTACATGTTGTAGTATGTTGAGTGTCATTTTCATATCCATACAGAAAATATTATGTGCACGGAATGTTCTACAAGTTCTCTCTCTAGAATAATCCATAATTCAACAAGGTATGTTATTTTTACTATAACCCCTTTACTGGGAGGTTCCAAGTAGTGAAATCTGGAGGAATTACATAAACGACACTGAAGAACATTGTGTACTATTTTCAAATATTTATTCATTACAGGTACATAGTTATGATTATTTCAAGTTGGGGTTGTTGACTAATCCAAAATTAGTCATGTGAGACTAAAGTAAATTTTGATGAAAATGTTAGTCTCTTGTTGTTAAAGTTAAGGAAGGTTTGTAGGTATGTGATCAATTACACTAGGTATGTTACAAAGTTACAAATCATATTTGGATGATGAAATTGATGAGGTATTTTGGTTGAGGTATGTTACAAATAGAGGTTGTATAACAGTGAGGTTGTGGCACATGGTTTGATGTAATGGTTTATGGTATTGGGTTTATGGATAGAGTGATGAATTGTTAGATAAATTTTCATGGTTATATTGGTATATGGTTGAGGTACATATTGGGTACATGGTTGAGACAAGTAGTAGATGAGTTGGCAAATACATGATGTGTATAGTTGATGATGTTGGTACATCTTGATGATTCATAGTTGATGTGTAGTTGATGCATGATTGGTACATACTTGGTACATGGTTGGAGGCACTTGTTAGTAGTATTGTTGACACATGGTTTATGGATGATTTAACATACTTGTCTTGGTATATTATTAGAAGCACATATCGGTCTTGGTGATGATTATGAGTTGTTGTGATGCACATTGTTGAGAGTTTTCTTGGTGATTGATCTTGGTGAGTAGATTTCATTTGGTTGATAAGATTGATGAGACAAGTTGTTGTGATAGGTTGTTTGGATAGGTTCTTGTGACATGTTATTTGTACAGGTTTTGTGCATGGTTGATGCACTTGTTTATGGTATAGGCTGAGGTACAGGTTGGTGCATGGTTGATGCACTTGTTTATGGTACAGGTTGTTACAAATTTTTTGGTGCAGGTTGATTGGTACAAGTTTACAACAATATATCTCACAGTGATAGTGTGACAGTGGTTCCATAATTCTACTTATATTTCAGGGCGGTTGGATGGGGCAAGGATAGGTGGTTGTAGCCACCTTCCAATTATAGACGAAGAACATAGAGGGTTGTATCATCCTTCTAGTTGTAGCCTAAGAAACTAGGTGGTTGTGTCCACCTTTTGGTTGTAGCCAAAGAACATAGGGGGTTGTAGCCTCCTTCAAGTTATAGCCAGAGAATTGGGGTGTTGGAGCTTCCCTCAGGTTGTAGCCTGAGAAACTAGGTGGTTGTAGCCACCTTCCGGTTGTAGCCGAAGAACATAGGGGGTTGTAGCCTCCTTCCAGTTGTAGCTAGAGAATTGGAAGTTGTTTCTTCCTTGAATGCAATTCTTGACATATAAGAAAAATATTCTGTGGTTTTCTCCCGCATTGGGTTTTCACGTAAATATTGGTGTATTGTGCATTGTGTGGATGTGTTTGTTATTGTTTATTATGCACTGATGAATGTTAATTCTTATGATACAATAAGATATTGATGATGAACAAATGAACATGGTTGAATAAGTAAACGAATGTACTTTGTGGTTTAAAGGATTAATAATTGGTATAATTTCTCATAACTGATTCACCCCCCCTCTCAGTAATCCAACAATGTGCACTAAGGATACTCCAGTTTTTAGGGGGGAGGGGAATGTAATATCCCCATTCCCCAATTTAGTGATGTATATTGTAAATGTGATGTATGGTCAAGGGCCAAGCAATATAATATATAAATTATGTATATTGAATATAATAAATAAAATGTATCACCAGCTGCAGATGGACATGGATGAATATTTTGGGGACTAGTTTCCACAAGAGAATGAAGGGGTTCAAGGGGGAGATTTTACCCATGTCTATTAAACCCAAACCCTTTTCTTTCTAATTATCCTTGCTATGAACCTTCAATTTTTTGATTAAGTGTTTCCAAAGCCAATCATTAATATCATGTAAGAGGGTGGGTGTAAAAGTCACATCCCACAATTATTGGGGAGCATGGAGCCAAAGTATAATCAACATTAGGGAGAGTGAGCAACCGATTGTCTTGGGAAAAGAGAAGAATGTGTATGGGTAGAGGGGGAGGAATTATTCATTCACGTTTTTGCATGGAGAGCATTTTTTAGATGGATAATTTTGGAAAGCAAGAGACTTTGGAGTGTTGAAGCTTGAAGGAAGCCATAGTGGGCATGTATGGTGGTTGTTTGGAGCTGTAATTTCATCGAGAGAGAGGTTGTGAGCTTGTAAACAAGAATATTTTTGAAAATTGTCAAGAGAAGCAAGCATTTTGAAAATTTTCGTTGTATGAATTCCTATTGCAGATGTAGAATTCCTAAGGTCCCAAAAATGATATTTTTTGTCCAACTTGTGTTGGAATCCCTAGAGGGGGGTGGGAAGGCCTGAGGGACTGTGAGTAGTGAAGGAGGATCCCATCCATGGGTTGTACAAGTTGTGGGGAAGAGAGTTGGTGGAATGGAGTTAGCTATGGGAATTAATTGTTGAGAGGGGGACTTTATCCAACCTTAGGGACCAATGTCTCTTATGGATTCATAGCCCCTACTTAGGGGTGACTTGATGTTGATTATTAGAACAAAAAATATATGGTTGGGAGGAACATTCATCCTTTGCAGCGGATTGCATATTTCATAAGATAAGTGTTCTTATTTACTATGTTTATTCATGTTATATGGTTGAATGTGTTTAGTTTTCGTTGTGCATATTTATGTTCTTTCATTTACATTTTTAATTAGCATGGACCATTGCATAAGCTTGAATGTCATGTTGTGTGTATTAATTCCACATATAGATTTGGTATCATAATGTTTTTTTAATTGGGTCACTTTAGCAGTAGCATGACCCAGCTTGGGGTTGGGTGCATTACAAGGGTACTTGAAGGATGCAACTAAAGTGATGCAAGACACTATTTGAATGATAGACATGGGTATTGAAACATCACAAGTGAAGCAAAATACACCTAGAAGGATGTAAATCATGTTCTAGAATGCCCCGTTACACCCT
>ML787942.1:810533-859954 GCA_009831015.1 Picea engelmannii | reverse complement strand
ATTTTCATTAACACCATTCAAAGGTTTGAAAAAAATCTATTTCAATATTTCTTCAATTATACAAGAGGAGGCCTCGTGGAAAATCGAACAAATCAATTTAATGGATGATTATTCTCTCTTATTGTCAATGAATGACCACTCTCTACCTTTATTTAGTGATGTTTTTATTTTATTTTATTTATTTGTATATGATAATTAACTTCAAATCAAGGATGTTTCTTCATTTCAAACTCTATGATTTATGAAAAATAATTCAAACTCTATGATCTATATATATATATATATACATTTTAAATTTTTTAAAAATAAACTTTGTTTTCGGTTATGTTTTAAAAAATGTCATCAAATTGAAAATTTTGATAAATAATGAAAAGTCAATGTGAAGACTATAATCTCTAAGTAACATGGACTAATAACCAAATGTGAAAAACATGTATTCATTATGGGCTTCTAGGAATATAAGCATCTAAACTTATTCAATCCACATGGTCCCTAAAATTTGCAACAGGTCAAGTTGAAAAACTTCTTTACATAAGCAATAATCAACATAAAAAGTATTTCTTTACATAAGCAATAATAAACATAAAAAGTATTTAGATAAATGTTTCAACTAATTAATGGAAACAAAATAAAATATTAAAAGTAAATTTAAATAATGTAATAGATATCTAAAACAAATTAGTAGTTTTCAAATTAGATCTCTACCAATAGTGTGGGTTAGTATCTATGTTGTGATTGTCCATGAACATTGTGTTATTCTTATCTTCAATGAAATTTGACGGTCCGTCATAGGATTATTTGTTTGTTATGATATGATTTATTGTTAAATATGATTAATAATTTATAATGATCATCAACATTTTTCATTTAAACTTTAAAAATGCTAAGAGAGTTGTCGAACCCTTCAAATTTGAGGGGTGGTTTTATTTTTAAATTCCTACTTTGATTGTCTTCTATGCCTAGAAAATCCAATAACAATTATATGCAGATTTCTTGATTAACTTCCACATATTTAGATAAATTTTGTGATTTTCATTGTAGAAATATTCCCTTGCATAAACAAGAACTGTATAATTCTTGTCTATCACCAACTTGCAAGACAAATCCATTAGCATACAAGAGAACTTGTGGAAGATTTTGTTAAGACGTAGACAAAGCCCATGTTTTGTGTAAAACCCATTATTAAACCCTAGATATTGAATTATTATATTTGTATGTAGGTTGAAACCCTTCATTGTACCCTTTCATTATAATTGTACCCTTTGTCTCCTACATATATCAAGGAGACCTAGTATTGGCATCATCTTATCTCATCTCCTATTGTGTTCTAAAATGGATATATTATAAAAGCAGGTTCCCCCCTCGAAGTGGAATGTATTAATTTAATTTTTATCATTTTAAGGAATTGGATCATAACATTTGGTATCAAAGCATCAATCCTCTGGTTTTTCTTCTTGAAGCGAGTCATCTTAGAATTTTTTATATAATTTTTTCTCGGAGATGATTCAAATAGTGAAAATTAGAATTTACTTAGACGACATATCAAGGTACTTTTGATACAACCTTTGATATACATACGTTGTGATATATGATCAAAGTAACTTGTTCACAAGTACCTTGATATGTCATCTAAGTAAATTCTAAGTTTCACTATTTGAATCATCCTCGAGAAAAAATTATATACAAAATTCTAAGATGAGTTGCTTGGAGAATAAAAACCCGAGGATCGATGTTTTGATACCGAATGTTATGATCCATCCTCCATCCTCCATCCATTAGATCACCCTTGAAATGGAACACAAAGGTTTAAGAAGTGGAGGACCACATAGGGAACTAACAAGAGGTTTTCAAACTATTGAACGAAAACTTGGTTATGTTACAAGATAGGATGAAACAAGATGTAGATCAAAATAACAATGAAAGGGAATATGATGACTAGTTTAAAATTGAATTCAGAATGAATAAAAAACCATATATTTTATAGGCTATATCTTCAAAATTATAATGACACAGAAGATCAAATTGTATCACATATACCTTGATATGTCATGTAAATAATCTTCAAGTTTTGTTGTCTAATTCATCCCACATAAAAAGTTATAGAGAAAACACTAATATGACTTTCTTGGAGAAGAAAAACCCTAGGATCGGTGCTCTGACACCAAATGTTATGGAAGATATGAAATTTTGTCATCATATTCAAGCCAATAATAAGGCTACCCACAAGTATACCATTGGATCATACACATGAAGCATACATTGTTTTGGGTTTCATAAGACAAGAATACCTCAACCGATAAGGTAGACACCTTAACAATTGGATGAAAGAAGAATAAAGGGACTATGTTTCAAATGTGACAACACGTACAGTAAGGGGTATAAATGCAATGAGAATAAATTATTCTACATAGGCTGTGAAGAGGAAGAATATCAACAATTGGAACAACCACAAGATATATATCTAGAATAGACTACTCAAAACAATATTTTTTCATGCATTGGTCGACATTAGTACTCCACAAACCCTCAATATACAAGGATACATAAAAAAAAGCTAACAATATTGATTGATTTTGGTAGTACTCATAATTTCATCAATTACAAATTAGTAAAATATCTCAATTGATTTATTTATCCGACAACAAAGTTTCAAGTAATGATTTTAGATGGAGGTACCATAAATTGTTCTAGGAAGTGTCATAGTATTAATATCAACACATGGAAGTTTCTTTTGGATAGTGTCATGATTTCGATCCAAATGGGTGGTGATGATGTTGTATGATGGTTCCAATGGTTACAATCATTGGAAACAATGGCCCTTTATTTCAATATATTTTCATGATATTTTCCTCAGGTGGAAAGGAAATTGAACTTAGAGATATAAAAGGGAAAACCTCTATGGTGATAATCTTTAATAATATGAAAAAATTACTCAAAAAGGGACACTATGGTGTAATTGCACAACTTTTCTCACTTTATGTTCAAACATATATATCCTCTACTCCATTAGATATCCAAATAGTTATCAAAACTAATTCCAAGATATTTGGTGAAATTCCTAAGGGTCTTCCCCCTGCTCAAGATCATGAACATGCTATTCATTTTCAACCAGAAAGTCTAACACCCAACATTAGGCATTACATGTATCCATATGCATAGAAGAGTGATATTGTGCATATGATCCAAGAAATTTTAGAGGCCAACATCATTCAACCTAACCAAATTTCTTCATCTTCACCGGTGGTGATGGTTACAAAAAATGATGGTTCCTTGTGTATGTGTCCAAATTATATGCAACTCAACAAAATGACCATCAAAGATAAGTTTCTTATTCTTTTCATTAATGAATTATTAGATGAATTGCAAGGAGAAAAAATCTTAACCAAGTTGGATCTTCACTCAAGATATCATCAAATCAAAATGAGGCATGAAGACATTCCCAAAACATATTTTAGAATACATGAAGGCCATTAGGAGTTTTTGGTTATGACATTTGGACTTACTACTGCACCTTCAACATTTAAAATATTTATGAATTCTATTTTCAATCCATTCATTAGAAAATTTGTGTTAGTATTTTTTGATGAGATACTAATCTACAACAAATCTTGGGAATATAATGCAAAACACACTGACAGAGTATTAAAAGTAATGGAAGAGAAACAAATTTATGAAAATCCTTCGAGGTGTGCCTTTTGGGTTCAATAAATGGGATATTTGGATCATATTGTATCTCATGAAGGTGTAAAAGTGGACCCTAATAGAATTAAAGCTATGAGGAAATATCCATTTCCAAAAACCTTGAATAAAATTAAAGGATTCTTAGGATTCACAAGCTATTACCACAAGTTTTTCAAGAACTATGGTCAAATAGCATCAAGTCTAATAGAATTATTAAATAAGGAATAATTTTATTGGACCGAATCATCAACCCAAGAGTTTGAAAAACTTAAGGAGGCTATGTGTACAACTCCCATCTTGGCCACACCTGACTTTACAAGAAAATTTATTTTGGAGTGTGTTGCCTCAGGCCATGTAATTGGTGTAGTTTTAATGCAATAAGGAAAACCCCTTTCCTTTGAAAGAAATCAAGTTAAAGGAAAAAACTTACACAAAACCATTTATGAAAAGAAATGTTGGTCATACTACATGTAGTTCAGAAATGGTTCCCTTACCTAATAGGAAGCAACTTCAAAGTAAAAATAGATCATGATAGTTTTAAGTACTTCTTAGCACAATGATTATATTAAAAAGAGAAACAAAAATGGGTTACAAAGATGCTAGGTTATTAATTTGAAATTATCTACAAAAGGGAAAACATAATGTTGTGGAAAATATGCTTTCAAGAAAAGAAGGGAAATATAAGGTTCACTATGTCCTATTTATATTACACAATATGATTGGGTGGAAGAAGTAAGGATATAATGGAAGCAAGATCAAGAGGTACGTAAGATCATTCAACAACTACAAGATGAATCCAGTTCATTAGACAATTTTATATGGAAGAATGAATTTCTATGTTGTCATGATTACCTATATTTATGTAAGAATTCCCAACTCAAACACAAGGTCCTTCTGGAATTTCACACTTCTCTTATAGGAGGACATTCAATATTCTTGAAAACATATCATAGGATAAGAACGATTTTTTTGGGGAAGGTCTTAAAATTGATGTTCAAAGGTTTGTGTCTAAATTTTTCTCTGCCAAGAGAATAAGGGAGAAATAATCAAAATTCCAAGTCTCCTACAACCATTAGTTATACCAAGTCAACATTGGGAAGAAATTTCAATGGATTTTATTACAAGTTTACCCAAATCCAAAATAAATATTGTCATCATGGTAGTAGTGGACTGATTGCAAAGAATGTCCATATTTTCTCTCTTTCTCATTGTTGTAAAGAAACTAGAATAGCCTCAACATTCATGGAAATAGCTCAAAAGCTACATGGATTCCCCAATATTAGTGTAAGTGAAATAGATCTGATTTTAATTGGAAATTTTTGGAATGAATTATTTTCTTATTTGGGTACTATTTATGTGGAATAAGTTCCCTTCAAGTCCATATATAATAAAAGTACACTTCTTGGATTTTTCCTCAAGTTTTTCTATATTTTGTTTATCAATATGGAAAAAATATTCACAACTAAAAGTCTTCAGAAATGAGTATTTTAACTTTTTTCCTATCCACGCCTTCTCTAGAATTCCACCTCCCATGGAACTTGAAGGCCCTTTGTTTATTAAATAAATAGTACTATTTGTTGGGTATGTGTTATATTCTTTGCATGAGTAGTAGTGTCTGTGTTGCATCAGGTGCGTAGGGGGGTTTGAGGGGAGTGAAATCACCCCACATGGGGGTTCAGTGGCAACACATCCGAGAAATTTTTTTTCTTCAAGAAATGTGTCACATTTTTTCCTTGTTTTTCATGTTGCCTCGATTTTTATGTCCATTGTTGGTCGGTTTTTCGGCACATGGTTTTTTCCGATGGTTTTCTATTTTTGGTTAAGGGATTAGGGTTGTTGACTAATCCAGGTCATTGGGTTAGGGTTTTGGATGCCGCTGGAATCTATATGTATATTATATTGTAAACAATGTATCACTATGAATGAATATAGAATATGTTGGTTTTCCCAGTTTGGGTTTCCAAGGGAAAAATCTCTGTGTAATGTTTGTATTTTCCATTGTATCTTTTCTATTCTTTTACTGAAAATATGTTTGCAGTAAATATTGTACAAGGTTAAAATCTACATTTAGTATAAGATCTTTGTTGGCTTCGGGGGGTGCCTTTGTAGTCAAGGGTTTGGCTCGGGACTGTGATAAGCCTCGTTAAAAGAAATGGCTAGCAATTTGAAAATGGAGATCAAGAATTTTAATGGGAAAATTTTTGAGTTATGGAATCTCAATATGGAACATCTGTTGGTGGAAAAAGATCAGTGGATTATGTTAGATCCAGGTACTGCACCTACAGGAACTTCAACTGATGACTAGAAAAAGTTGGATCGAAAGGCAAAGAGCACAATCCGATTGTGTCTCTCAGATTCAATATTATTGAATGTGTCAAAGGAATCTACAATCAAGGATTTATGGGATAAGTTGGGGAAGTTGTATCAATATAAGTCCCTAGTAATAAACTATTCCTAAGAAAGAAGTTGTATAACCTGAGGATGAGAGATGGAGACTCGATGACAGAGCATTGCAATGCCTTCAATACTTTGGTAAGTCAGTTAATATCTGTTGAGATTAAAATTTTAGATGAAGATAAGTGTATCGGTTTACTGTGTTCTTTATCTGACTCGTGGGATAGTCTAGTTGTGGCCATAGATAGTAATACAAGTTCCTTGAAGTTTGATGAAGTGGTCTCGTCCTTTTTGTCGGAGGAGATGAGATGAAAGAATATGGAAGGAAAGAGCATGGGAATATTATTTTCAAGAGCATGCTCCCAAGAAAGAAAAAGATCTAAGCTCTAAAGTGGGAGATCTAAGTCTAAGGGTATACATAAATCTCCCATAAATTTTGTAAAGGTATGTTGGAGATGTGGAAAAGAAGGGCACTACAAGAAGCAGTGTAGATCCAAAGTTGAGAGAAAGAAGGGATCTGAAGAATCTCCTTATACAGAAGAAAATACCTCCAAGGAAGAAGGAGGGGATGTGTACTTGCCTTCTTTAATAACACATGCATATTATGAGGCATGGTTGGTTGGCTCAGGTGCATCCTTTCATATGAATCCCCATAAGGAGTGGTTTTGTGAATATGAAAGTTATGCTGGAGGTAATGTTTTCATATGTGATGATTCAACAACTAGAATAATAGGATGAGGAAAATTCAAGTTGAGGCTCATAGATGGAAGGATTAGAACACTGCCTGGTGTTCTACATATCCCATGTTTGGCCAGAAAGTTGATTTTTGTAAGAAAAATGGACAATGCAGGGGTAAAAACAATATTTGAAAAATAAACTTGCAGGATGGTTCGAGCAACAATGGTGTTGTTGAAGGGAGTTTGATTTGGAACTATGTATAATATGGAAGGAAGAACTATTAGCGATGTATGTTATAGTTCCATTCTTCATGATATTGGAGTTGAAGAAGAAATAACTCCTACAGTATATGGAGAAAAGGTTATGTTGTGGCATCAAAGACTGGGGCATATTAGAGAGAAGGGTCTTCGACTACTACACGGTAAAGGTATGTCTAAATTCTCTCTAGATTTTAATTTCTGTGAACATTGTGTATATGCGAAGAATAATCAGGTAAGATTCCCTTCTGGTGCATTGAGGGAAGAAGGAATTTTACAGCTAGTTCATTTTCGTGTCCATTTCTGGGACGCTTTTTGGCACATGGTTTTTGTCAATGATTTTCTATTTCTGGTTATGAAATTAGGGTTTTTGACTAATCCAGGTCATAGGGTTAGGGTTTTGGATGTCGCTGGCTCATATATGTATATTGTATTGTAAAAAATGTATCACTATGAATGAATATAGAATATGTTGGTTTTCCCGGTTTGGGTTTCCAGGGGAAAAATATCTGTGTAATCTTTGTATTTTCCATTGTATATTTTTTGTTCTTTTACTGAAAATATGTTTGCAGTAAATATCGTACAAGGTTAAAATATACACTATTATGACATGAACAAAACTTGAGATGGTCACATACCCAAAAAGACAAAAATGTGAAGTTTCTTCAGTCATATTTTTGCTACTTCTACAAGTAGTTCTAATATTCTTTTGGATTCATAATTGAATTGCAACCTTTGTTTAAGATGTGTTGTTTTCTTCCTTAGTGTTAAGATTTGTACCTTCAAATTTACCACTTTCTTGAACAGGGTTTCATTTCTCTTCAATTTTGACTGGGCATTGGAAAGGGATGCACATGCATTTTGTCTAGCTAGTTTTCATTATTTAAAGTGTTTCATGGCTCTATCATATTATATCCTCTTTTCTTCGTTGAGATGAATGATTTGATCTTGAGCTTCCTTCAACTACTTATTAAGACATATTATGTTCTTTTCTCCTTATGTGGCTGAAGTAGGAGGTCTCTCACTTGTTGGTAGCTTTCCCTGTACCTCTAAACTATTCTTTCTGGTTGAGGATCTTGTTAGAGGTGTTGTGGGATTGGCTACAACTATGGTCTTAGGGTTTTGAAAATTTCCCTTTCCTTTTGACATGTCTGGCATGGGGTTTGTCTTTTTTTGTGGTGTTTGTTCCTCAGAACCTCTCTCATCTATCTTCCTCTTCAGCTCTTTGCTCTCTTGATAAAACAGAGAAATCACATGTTGAGCCTCTATAATTTGTTGTTGCATTCCCATAAATTATGAGTCTTTCTCTCCTTATTTGGTTTGGTGTTCATCCATCTCATGAGCTGCAACCTCAACATATTTTTTCTGCACTATAGTTGTAGGAATTCTTCTAGCTCTTGACTTGCAAAACACAAAATCCAAAGGCATACCTTTAAAAAATATTTCCCTTAGGATTGGGATCTTTGTAGCAGTAACTATTGTCCCCTATGACACTAGGAATATGATCCCAACAACTATTTTCTGAAAACCATTGTAGTTGAGGTAAAATTCCTTTTTTAGTTGTTGGTTATATCCTTGAATTTTCTCATGAAATCAAATGCACCCGACCTACTCAAAAGAAACTCTGAACGCAGGGTCTGAGTTCACCAAATTGAAGCTCTATGGCTCATACCTTAACACATTCCATCCTTTGTGCTTCTTATTCTCCTCTGTTGTCATAGATGACTGGATATCTATGGAAGATGGATGTGAATCTGTGGCAGGTGGAGAAGTGCTCAAAACCTAACAGATAAGTTTGAGCAGCAAGTCTAACAGAGCTAGGGTTTGTTTTAAAACAATATGAAAACCTTTTTTGTGTGAGAGGTAGGTTACTTAGCCAGGTATTAATGTGTGGGTAATCATGTTTTAAATGTGTTTATCACAGGTGGTGACTAAGTATTAGATGATGAGAGGGAACATCAACATTCGTATTTGCATAGTGAGGAGCATAAGAGAATAGTTTCATAGCGTGAAACAAGGTTTGCATAGCATGGGATTTTGGAGCTTGCACGAGAGGGAAGAAACCAACTTACAGGTCTAGAATGCATGCAGAGGGATGAAAAATGGTGGAGAAGGATGTAAGATTTTATGTGGAGAGGTTTTGAGAGGGAATAGTAGTCATTTGAAGTGAAAATATCCATTATATCATTTAAGTGACTTGCACACCATGCACAACTTTTGATCTTTCCAAGGTACAGATAACATAAAGAACCATCAAGCACTTGGACTAAATTCATTACATGTGATCATGCTCATTAACATGATTTGACAAGACCTCCCTCCTAAACTTATGAATTTACATATGACATATCATATCCCTTATATGAAGTCATTTTGGACTTCAAAACAAGGACCCTTGCAAAATCTTTCATGATGAGAAACAACCCATGGACCTTCTAATAACTTATTCACCTTCATAATATGTGATGATATACACAAATCATTGACTCAGACTTGTGATTTTGACTCTGATTTGACATGCACTTTACCCTATATTTTATCAATGACCTAAGGATTCTTGAGCCATCCCATGAATCCCTATATACAAGAATTGTGAGTCAATTTAGGAATGCCTTGGTATTCCTAAGAACATGGCATGAATTTTCAAACTTTAGAAAAAATCTAATTCTTACCCTAAAAATATTGATGCTAACAGGTTTGTTTGGGCGACATGAGCCATTAAGGGGCGTGGCGATTCATTTGGACATGGGTTCATGAAGGGGCATGACACCCACAAAGCATGCAATGGTTCACATGGTGACCTTTGGAGATCCCATAAGAGAACAAGGGATCCACAGGGTCTTCACTCACTAAACATATGACATAGAACCTGTGTTTGTGGGGTATTAAATAATATCCCTAATTTCACTAGATATTGATAAACACCTCCCAAAATCCTTTTGTTGAAACCCCCTCCCAATACATATTTCCAATAAAATAAACCCCTATTTTAACTAGATACCCCTTTTTATACCTGCTAAAACCTATAAACCCCTTGAAACCCCACATCGCACCCCGCCTCCTATATCTACAATRCATTGACCCTTTTTTCACAATTAAAAACCCCCCTTTATGAATGAATGTAATAAGATGTTTTTCAATGAGGTGAAACCCTGATGATTGGAGCACAACCAATGAAGGTAAGTTTGGTATATCTCAGATACAAGGAGAGCTATGTGATTCTGAGGCATACGAAGAGGAGGATCTTCCTCAAGGATCCAAGTCACTCCACTCTGGGAGGACTTGTGCTTCCTTGAGGATGAGGGTTCAATGAACATATTTGGGTGAATTTCTCTTGGTAATATTTTGGTTGATTATAGAAACACAGGTCTATTGGAGGCATGTGTGAGGAAGAACTGAAATCTATGAAGTCTGTGGAAACAAAGAGGAAAAATATGCAAACACAAAGAGATGACAAATTTGTAGGTGAGTGAATGTCTAAGTTGCACCGCAAGTGGTTGTAGAGATGGTTGTGAAAAAAATTATTGTAGTGAAGATATGTGTATGAGTGTGTTGGTGAGGTGAGGTGAGTCATTTGAATTTTCCCTATTTTAAACTTAGCCGATAGTGCTCATTGTAATTATTTCACATAAAAAATACTTAGTCGAATGTTAGGCACAGTTTGTGCCACCTGCACTATATATTAGTTTTTCTTTCTTTTATTCCATTGTTGTTCTCTTGGATTCTCATGTTCTTGGATGTATCTTAAAAATTACGAAGTGTTAAATCAATTAATGAATGTATAAGTATACAACAATTGTACTAGAGTAGGAGTGTGACTCGTCGGTATCCTAGAACAGAGTATGGGTATTCTCTAGGTGAAGATGTGTAGTATGAAAAAAGTATCCTAGGTGTTTCCAAGTAGCGAAGAGAGAAACTTCATGGTGTCACACAACATAAATAGGTGCATGGTCGTAAGTCACATTGTGGGGACGTGACTGATGGTATCGAAACTGATTCATTGCATATTTTGGAGAAGTGTTGGGGAGCTCTTCACCATTATCCCAATGATATATGGTATCAAAGTGGATTCATTTTATATTTTGGAGAAGGGTTGTGGAACTCTTCACCACCATATAGATGATAGAAGGTATGATAGAAAACATTGAAGATAATTTTTTGTGAAGGAATTTCAGTGGGAATTTTCACAAACTTGGTGAATGGTTTGGTGCAACAAACTTGTTCATTGAATATTTTTCATCAAACTTAAAAAAAAGGTTTGGTTGATGGTGTGATGAGAAGGTTGAGTTGGGAAAACACGTTGTGTAGACCAAGAACATAGTTTATGGTGAAACAAAGAACTTGGACAGGGTGGTGATCACATAACTCATTGTAGATTTAATTGCAAAACATTTCATAGATTTGATCGCAGAGACAAACTTAGTTGGTTGTTTTGTGATGGAAGTCAGTGCCAGACCTATTGTGCACCCCTTGGCGAGACCAACTGGATATTTTTTTGGATGAACCAAGCATGTAGGAAAGGCATCTCAATGCGAGATCTATTGCATGAATTTTCACAAAGATAACCACATAGTTGATCACAGAAGTGAAACACAGAGGGTGATCGCAGAAGCAATCATGAAGGTGGATCAATTTTGGGTTGTAGTGAATTGAATCACTTGGGTGTTTTGGAAAACCTGGGGAGACTTGGGGCATCTCTGCAACATGAAGTTGGTTGTGCACGTTTCCATCACGATGTCTCTGTGTTGTGCATCACTGAGAACAACAATTGAGTTGAGCTAGGTTGTTGGTGGGTTGACCACAACTTTCAGACAAGGTATATCTTCGAAGAGTAACAACATTCAGTTAACAACAACATGACTTGAAATTCAAGTGGTGGATGCATGGTGCCTTGAAGAAGAAGCATTTAAGGTGTAGAGACGGGAAAAAATTGGAGATGAGCTTAGCCAGTTGTATGTGAAATTTGGACTTAGAAAAAATTATGAAGTGGAAGGATGGACTCAACCTTGTATTCTAATAGATGATGGTTGAGGTGAGTTCATGCGGAGAATCAGTTGCTTTGGAAAGAGGAGGTCCAAGAAAACAAATTTAGAAAATGGTTGCAACAAACGATGTTGCAGGAAAGGTATGGTTGGTTTCGTGTTCTTTCATTTCCTAAGTGTTGCATTGATTTCTTCAAATGGAATTCATATGAATTTGTTGTTCAAGAGAATTATGTTTCCACAGTGAGAACCAATAGACTTGAGGGTGACTAAAGTGGTGCAGATTCAAAGAATTATTGTAGTTGTTGGGAGAATAGTTTGGTAGATTTTGGAAGCTACCAAGCTATGAAGATGTCAACTATTGCAAAGAACACCTTGTTAACTTACAGATGATTGTGTGATGACTCAAAGATCCAGCGGGGATGGTTGGTCGAAGTTGACAGAGTATTTCTTCGAACATTATTAAGGCATGGAAGTTCTTTGAAGTGATTCATTCTACTCATAGTGCTTTGGAAAGTTCATTTGGAATGTTTGAGGAGTGTAGTCATGTTGGCCACACTCATCGTAGATGTCAATTTGTGTTAAGGTCACTTGATGAAAGGAGGCAAGTTGTTGACTTGTCTTTGTTTGGAGGATTATGTGGATAGGAAAATTGTAACATGAAGAGAGTACTTGGACATGAGCGTTTCTCTTTCTTTGGGAAGAATGAATGAGGTTGAAGCCTAACCATTCCAAGAAATATAAAGGTGGACACAACAACATGGCCAGGTGATGAAGTAGTGAGGCAAAGTCAATCTAAAACCATAGTTCTTGGGGAATATTGGCTACGTGTTCCATGAGGAGGATAGTGGAGCTGAGTTTCCATAGATGACTTTGTATTAGGGTGACTTCATAGTGCAGGAAGGTGAGGGGATAACTTTCCTTGGTCTGAGATCATTTTGCAGATAAACCAAATTGTGAAAGGAAGTTACCGATTTGTACAATATAAAGGAGTGTTATGGTTGAACTGGCCATTCAACTAGTTCAAGGCTTGGGAAAGAAAATTAGTATGAAAAGGGAGTCAAGAATGCAACCACACCATTAGGTTTGAAGTGAAACACTTATACATTGTGGAGGATCTCCTTGTTGAAGATCAAATAATGGAAACAAAAATGAGGCAATGATGGAGACTTTATTTAGTCTTTGGAGTCGGATGAAGTGACAGAGGTGCAACAAAAAATACTAAGTTCAAGCATGAGAAAATGCATTCTCATGAATTGGGTGTGATGGTTGGAGTAGATACCCAATAAATATAAGGCATGGGGGAATTCAGTGTGCAGAGACATGGAAGAATTTGTTGAAGTATGGGTGCAACGACAAGTTCATAGGAGTTCAACACTTAGGCAGAATTTTGAAATGAAGTGGGAAACAATCAGTTGTAGTAGGTAGTGGTAGAAATAGTAGAACTGAACAAGAGTAAGGAATGAACATCATAGAGAGAGAGTGTAGTATATTTGGGTGACTTTCATGCTTGGATTTGGGTGAAGTGACTGCATTGACTCAGGCAACAGATCATACAGAGTTGGGTCGATTATAGTTTGGTTTGTGGAAACTTGGGGTTTCCACTTCGCAGGGAAACTTGGGGTTTCCACTTTGACATAATTTTGGGGTTTCTAGTTGGCATGAAACTTTGGGTTTCCAATAGACTCAGTTACAGTAGAAGCACAAGTTTAGAAAGAGACTTGGATATTGCATATTTTTTGGATGTTTTCAAGGATGGAAATGAATTGAGGTGGGGGGATGTAGGGCCTTGGGATCCTATCTTGGGCGCACACACCTCCACCACATTCTTATTCTGGTAGGAAAGATGATCAGTATGAATGAAGAGACTAACATATTCATATAGTGGGGAGTTGGGGTTCCTTGGGCATGCAACGTGCCAAGAGATGACTCCACCTAAGGTTCCTTGTGATGCAAGTCAAACGATAGACAATTTGATGAAGAGTTGAGGGAAATACTTGGGAATCCATCAATGAAGGAAAATTTGCTAATGCATGGGGGGCACACTTAGGAAATTTGTCTTAACTCACCTAAGGGGTGCTTGCACAGAAGACAATGAGTCGGTTAGATGAATGGGGCATGTCAGCATGAGGGGTTCACTAAGGTTAGGCATGATAGTTGACAAGTGTATGGGTTTATTTGGGATATCGGGTCCATGAAGGGGCACGATGATTCATTTGGACATGGGTTCACGAAGGGGTGTGACACCCCAAAAGTATGTGATGGTTCACGTGGTGACCTTTGGAGACACTATAAGAGAACAAGGGCACAAAAGAAAGAAAGGAAATTTTGGTAGAACTTAGAGACAAGGATAACTTTGGGATTATGAGGCAAACGAAGAGGAGGATCTCCCTCAAGGATCCAAGTTGCTCCACTCTGGGAGGAATTGTGCTACCTTGAGGACGAGGGTTCGACAGACAGAGCTGGAATAATTTATCTTGGGCATGTTTTGGCTAAGTCAAGAAACACAGGCCTATTGGAGGCATGTGTGAGGAGGAACCAAAATATGTGAAGTTTTCATAAATGAAGAGGTAGAGTTTGCAAAAATGAAGAGACAACAATTTTGCAGGTGAGGGCATGTCTGAGGTGCACCACAGGTTGTTGCAGAGATGGTTGCAACAAATATTCTTGTGGTGAATATCTATGTATGAGTGTCTTGGTGACGTGAGGTGAGTCATTTGACTCTGTCGTGTTGTAAAATGAGCCAGTAGTGCTCATTGTAACTGTTTCACATGAAAAAGACTTAGTTGGGTGTTAGGCAAAGTTCGTGTTTCCCACACTATATATGAGTTTGTCTTTCATTTATTTTGTTGTTGTTCTATTGGATTCTCATGTTCTTGGATGTATGCTTAAAAATGACTAAATGTTAAAGTAGTTAATGAATGTCTAAGTATATACAAGAGTTTCACTAGAGTGGTAGTGTGACTCATTGATGTCCTAGAACGAAGTATGAGTATGCTCTAGATGAAGAGGCGTAGTTCAGATGAAGTATCCTTGTTGTTGCCAAGCATCCAAGAGAGAAACGCCATGGTGTCACATGCCGTCAAGAGGTGCAAGATCGTAAGGAATGTTGTGGGGACGTAACAAAAAGCACAATAAGAGACATAATATATACATGGTTCAACCAATGTGAACTATGTGCATCGAGAAACTTCTAGTCATTTTATTTCATTGAGCCAAGTAAAGAGAAAAAAGCTACAACACACCCCGTTGTAAGTTCCTCTTCACTCCTTTTTACAAGACTCTTTCCCTCTTTTTACCATGCTCTCTCATAATATGTGCACACTATAATAAGAGATACCAAAACCATGGGTCCCCAATACCATGGGCCCAAAAAACCACTTATTTACTTAAAATATATTTGAGTCTTTTAGTGACCCACTTATTTACTTAAAATAATTTTGACTTATTTATCCTAACACAAAGATGTTGACATAGAATTTGCTTCAAATGAATTGTTGACCATTTTAATTTTTTTCTGTCAACTCATACAACCTCAGTGGCCTTAATGGTTAAGAACATGTGTTTCCTCTTAAGAGGTCACAAGTTCAAATCCAGAGAGCAATTTGGTGTGGCAAAGAAATGTGATGGAGAGGATAAGCTACAACTTTTGAATCACATATAATATTGGATCACGTATTTCAAATGGGATGATTAGCATATAAAACATTATTTAAGAAATACATATTAATAATATATATATATATATATAAAATATGGGAAATTTTAAAACTTAATGGTAGTATTTTTATGATATATTTAGATAAATTGTATTAATTCTGTAATAAAAAAAATTCACATACAAATTTACAATAAAAATTACATTAATAATATTTTATTTAATTAATTCTGTGATCATCTATTTTTTCATTTTTTCATTTTTAATTTCCTACCACTCGATGAAGAAGGGTTCATAGTGACTAAGCATAATTCTCACAAGGTTTATAAAGGAAACCAATTATTTACCAAAATCAAAGGTGTTTTTTTCATGAAACCTATTTATCCCTAGAAAGGGATTTATGTACACCTGTCACCCTCAAGGAGGAGAGCCCCACATTATTTTTTTCTTTTCTATGCTCCAAGGAAGGAAATGATTCTAAATTTAGAACTTCTACACAAACAATATTCTCCTTTGAATCGATAGTTTTTTATTGGAAACTTTCGGAGCATTGTCATCCTCCATGCAATGTTGCTCCCATACTTGTGAGATTTTGGGTTTACATTTATGTCCTTTGTTCCATTTCAAGTTGGAATGTTCTTGAGGAAAACAACCTTAAATATGCCCTACTTATTGATAGAGATGACACTAATCAATGTATTCCCATAATCTAGAAGTTGAATCCATCTAAAAAATTTTAGTGGTGAGAGAATCTTGTTTGTGAAATCTTAGTTAATGTCTATCTCAACACATAATCTAACATATTTATATAAATCCATCTAGATTTTTCCATGATATATACACACATACATACGATATAAAGAGACATACACGAGGGTTCAAGATAGCTAAATTAAAGGGTTGACCAAAAATTTGCAAACTTGCATTAATAAAACAATTGTCATTAAATTCAGTATTTGCACTATTGGATTGTTAGGCTAGAGTTGCTATAATGAAAATTAAATTCTAAAAAACTATCTGCCATGTAAGAATACACATGGTCAAAATGACAATTTTTCATCCTTAAATTCCATCACACTACCAAATAAAAAGTTTTGTTTACTCAACTACCAGCACTTCCATTTTATTATGTAAGTTTAACAAACTCATGTACTTTTGCAAATGCAAGTTTTCATCGTTAGACATAATGTCCAAAATGTTTCTGGATACAAACTATGTACCTGGTTTTTGAAACGTTCAACTTACTTTTTAGCTAGACATTCCACCCATCACTTCTAATCTTTTTGGTTATCCCTGATGATAGGTGGAGTGTCTGCCCAAAACAATTTCAAAAACTAAAAACACTTTATATCCATAAACACTCACCTAACTCATATATTTTTTTATTGCTGAATCAATAGTGTTTACTAAATGATTAAATGACTCCCATCTTATTCTCTAAGTTTAGCATACTACCTATACTATTTTATTGTTGCATCGGTGGTGCCAGGTAAAATATTGAGTTGTCCCCAGACCAACCCAACTCTGTTTACCCCTGTACTTAATTATAGTTGCATCTAGTGGTGATACAAAAAATAATAGAATTAGAGAGAGCAGCCATATCACACCATTATACACACAAAAATAATATTTTTATATTCAATATTACACACAATATTACATGTATATATAGTTGGAATCAGATCCAAGTATCGCCAAACATAGAGATAGTTGTTGAGAGAATCTCTCAACAACCTCCTACAAATCTTCAACAGATTCAAACCAAATCAAAACCAATCTATTGTAAGCATTATTCCAACACCCTCCCATAATTCTTACATTACAAAAAGCTTACAGTAATCAATACAAAATTACAATATTAATCATTTTCTTTCTTTGTCTAAGTGGTCAGCACTCCTATCCACTCTGAAATCTTCTGATATACGCTCTTTCTTCTCCACAACTTCGATCTTCCCTTTCAACTCATTTAAGATAACAACACTTCTGATCATCATTGACGTTCTTTGTACAACCGATGCTTCTCGACTTCCCAAGGACAATCTTGATGCTGAATTATCCTATGGATACACTACCATCTGTGAAATTCCCCCGAAGAGAAAATTTCGAAAGTTATATAGGACAATGATCTGATTACTGGACATTTTCAGCAGTGAATCATACAATTGACCTTCTTCATAATCACATATATAACAATACACATATGGACAATCTCTAACTGTTAATATTGAAGCACCAAAGTACAACAAGAATCTTCAGCGTCTGACAGAATGTAGACATAATCAAATATGTGATGTGTTCCCTTGGCACCGAAGAACGTTGAAAACCACAAATTTAAATTATATTTCTATGTACATTGATTGGTTTTGCTTCATGTAAATTTTACAAACCAAAAAATACATTCCTACTAATTAATATAACTAATACAAACTAATTAATATAGCTACCTTTCATTGCTTCCGATAAATATTTCTTTTTACGAACTCCGATAAATAGGAATAGGAGAAAAATATCATAGGTTCTAAATGAAAAACATCGATATAGGCCTGTATCTCTGCCAATTTTGAAAACTCTTTCACAATCTCTTTAATATAATGTCACCAATTCACAGTATCTTCGAGTAGTAGAAAAAAACAACTCTACGCTCTCTTTGTCTTTTGTATACAAAAGATCTGGACACGGATCTTCTCCACACCGTCAGCCTCCAATGTATCAGTCAGTCCTAGATAAAATATGTGAAACAAACACCACGGTGAGGCTACACTCACTTCTATATTATTCAATGAAGATGGATTACATCCTTATATAGGAAAAGACTCGACTGAGCCGGTTACATGCAAACCAAAGACAACTAGACTCTTAACACACCTACAACTGACTCTCACAACTGAAGCTTATAATTGGCACTTACAACTGAAATTTTCTCCATTATTTCCAAGTCTCCCCCTTAATGGAGAATGGATTGAATTCTACACCTAACATCTCCCTAAACAGTTCAAACTTAATCTTCCCAAGAGGCTTAGTGAAAATATCAACAGTATTTTCACTAGTATTACAATACACAAGAGTTATTTCATTTGACTGCAACTTTTCTCGAACAAAATGATACTGAGCTTCAACATGTTTTGTCCTTGCATGAAAAATCAGATTCTTCGCAATATTGATTGAACTTTGATTATCACATCTGATCATCGTAGGTTCCTTTCGTTCTTCTCCAACATCTTGAAGATGTATTCTTAACCAAACAACTTCACAAGTTGTTGTACAGAAGGCTTTATATTCTTCTTTAGTAGAAGACAAAGATACAGTAGGCTTCTTTTTACTACTCCATGACACAACCCCGGATCCAATGTTGAACGCATATCCAGTGGTTGATCTTCGATCATCCAGATTGCCAGCCCAATCAGAATCTGAATAACCTATCAACTCAACATCAGATGCATTAGTATATTTAATACCATAATCAAGTGTGCCTTTTAGATACCTGACTACTTCCTTTGCTGCATTACAATGGCTTTCATGAGGTTTCTCCATGAATTGACTTAACACACTCACAAAATATGAAATATCAGGTCTGGTTGTGGTGAGATAATTCAGACTACCCACCATCTGTCTATACACACTGCCATTCACCTCTTTCGAACCATCATCACAAGAAAGCTTCACATTCTGCTGCATGGGAACAATGAAAAACTTACACTGATCCATTTTAAATCTCTTAAGTATTTCTATGATATACTCACTCTGACAAACAAAATTTTGGCCTGCATTTCTCCAAACTTCAAGACCTAGGCAGTAATGTAACTCACCAAGATCTTTCATTTCAAATACCTTTGATAACTGCTCCTTGATTTCATCAATTAACTTCTCTGCATTTCCTGTAACTATTAAATCATCAAGATATAATGAAATCAATACTATATACCCATGTTCATCAAATTTGGTATATAGATTTGGATCACATTTGCTTCTCATAAAACCCTGTTGAAGAAAGAAAGAGTCTATCTTTTCATACCATGACCTAAGTGCCTATTTTAGTCCATACAATGCTTTCTTTAACTTACACACTAAGTGTTCTTACCCCTTTTCAACAAACCCTTCAGGTTGAGTAAGGTAAACCTCTTCCTTTAACTCACCATTCAAAAATGCAGATTTAACATCTAACTGATGTAGCTTCCAATGGTACTTTGTAGCTAAAGCAATTAACATTCGGATAGTAATCAATTTAGCTACTGGTGCAAATGTTTTAGCATAATCAATACCTTATGTTTGTGAATACCCCTTGGCCACTAGTCTAGCCTTATACTTATATATACTACCATCTAATTTAAACTTGGGTTTGTATATCCATTTGCATCCAATGAGCTTCTTATGTTTAGGCAATTCAGTCAATTCCCAAGTATTGTTTTTCATTATAGATTCATATTCTTCCTCCATTGCATTTCGACATTCATCATGTTCATTAGCTTCATCAAAACTCATGGGTTCTATGACATTTAAAATGATACTCATTAGGGCATAGTCTTTATACCTCTTAGGAAGCCGAATCTCTCTTGAAGATATTCTCAACTCATTATCTTCCTCCCCACTTTGTCAAGATCTATCTTCACCTCTAGGTGAACCATGACTGCTTGAATTGTCCATATCACTGAGTCCTTCTTCCTGCTGCTGTTGTTGTCGCTGCGAGGATAGATCCTGTTGTGTGGGTTGCTATTGCTGTTGTTGTTGTTCTTTAACTCCTTCATCAAAAAGTCTCAGTCATTCCTCATGATTGTTGTCGTCATGATTTCCTGCTTCCTGCTCATGGAAAAGTACAACTCTACTTGCAAATACTTTGTGAGTAGCAGGATCAAATAGTTTGTATGCTTTAAATTCATAACAGTACCCAATGAAAATACATTTAATGGCTTTAGCATCCAATTTCCTCCTATTCTCCTTTGGAATATGAGCAAAAGCCTTACACCCAAATACTTTCAAATTATGAACTGTAGGTTTGGAACCATTCAAGGCTTCGAAAGGAGTAACATTATCAAGCCACCTTGTTGGACTTCTATTCTTTAAATAAACTGTAGTATTTATGGCTTCAGCCCAAAATGCATTTGAGAGATTCTTACCTTTCATCATACTGCGTGCACACTCTACCAGAGTTCTGTTTTTCCTTTCAGCGACTCCGTTTTGTTGTGGAGTGTGAGGTACTGTAAATTGTTGTACTATTCCATTATCTTTGCAATATTTGTTGAAGTCCCCTGATTCATACTCTTCCCCTTGATCTGAATGGAGGATTTTGATGGATTTTCCTGTATTCTTTTCCACCATGGTTCTGAATTCCTTAAAGTACTCGAAAACATCACTTTTTCATCTAAGGAAGTAAACCCATGTGTATCTCGTGCAATTATCAATAAATAACAGATAGTAAAATGCACCTCCTAAAGACCTAGTCTGCATAGGCCCACAAACATCAGTATGCACAAGATCTAACACATCTCTCTTTTTCTTATCAAGATTAGAGGGGAATTCATCTTTGTGCATCTTTCCTAATGCACATCCATCACAAGCAACCTTCTCATTCTTTAACATGGGAAGTCCTTCAACCATATTCTTTTTCTGTAATAACAATAAATTAGGATGATTGATGTGTCCATACCTTTGATGCCAAAGAATCTCTGTTGGCATAGCTGCAGAAGTCAGTGCATGATGTGCTTTGCTGGTAACATCAAGTTTGTATAGACCTCTTGCTCTGACTCCCATTGCAACAGTTTGGAAGTGGTCGAGTAGATCCTTCACTATGCAATAATTCTTGAAGAATTCAACCTTGAAGTTCTGATCTGTAATGGTGGACACAGAGATCAATTTTTTCTTTATTCCTAGCGCATACACCACATTGCGAATGTGACAAACAATACCATTCGACAATGTCACAGGAATGTCTCCATATCCCTTAATCTGATGAGCATGGTCATCTCCAAGATATATGCTGGCACCATTCTGTGTTTCTTTAAAATTAACATACCAATTTTTATTACAAGTCATATGTACTGATGCTCCATAATCCTATGAGTCAAAATTGGGGGGTTCATCAATATCATCGCTAGCAATAAATAATTTGAGCTCTTGATTTGAATATTTTTCTGCATAATGACCTAAATCTGTTCTAGGTTTATTCCTAGCCTCACCACTTTTCACAGTCTTTAACCATATGTCCAAGTCGACCACAATAAAAACAACTCTTAGACTCATTCGTGTCAGATTGCATACCTTGATTTTGAGATTGTCTTCTCTGTGATGAACTGTCTCTCTACCATGAACCACCTCTCTGCCATGAACTGCCTCCTCTGCCTCTTACTCCTGATCTCCCTCTTGTAGATCTATTATTTGACCACAGTGCCAAATCTTTACTCTGAGGCTTTAGATTCCCGTGCCTCTCTTCCTCTTGCAGCAAAATACCTGTCAGTTCTTCAAACGTAGGAGATTTATCCCTTGTTGTGACACCTGTTATGAACATATGATAATCTTCTAGCATACCATTTAAGGTAATAGTGACCAGATTAGTGTTGGAAACACTTTCCCCTATATTTACTAGATTGTCTTTCACCTCTTTAATACGACCCAAAAATGAACTAACAAATTCATTTCCATCCATCTTAATGCCTAGCAATTTAGTTTTCAGGAACAAAATGCAATTAGTGTTGCTAGTTTCATACAATGCTTTAAGAGTTGTCCATGTTGTAGTAGAAGTTGTAGAGTCTCTAATATGTGGAATTATGCTATCTTTAACTGACGTGCGCAACAATACCTTTGTCTTGTTTTCGCGCTTCTCCCAATCTTGGATCTGTGCAGTTCCCTTCGCAATGTATGAATATCTGCATCTTGAATTTCCAGTTAATGAAGTTCGAGCCATCTAACTTGTTGGCTTCGTTGAGGTAGGTCTCCGCTAGAGGATTCACCATCGCTGCAATTTAGTCTTTGCAAGTAAATCACCAAGGATATGCAACTTTTCATCAAGTTTTCTCTTATGCTGAGCAGTTCGTCGCTCTGCCTTTGGATCCACTCATCCAAATCCACTCATCCAACTCTACCTAGCTTAAATCATGCATGCATTCACCTTTAAATCAAAAACACCACCTCACATGCATATATCAACCTTTAAATCATGCATGCACCTTAATATAAAAAATATCCACTTTTTAAAGAAAAAAACTTATAACTCCCTCTTTACCTCACGCTTTAAAAAGTATCCACTTAATAAAACAATACAATGTTGCACTCTTATTCAAAGCTTTACATATAAAAATTAAAGCTCATATAAAAGCTCATATATAAAAACTTTTATATAAAAACTCCACGATTTTCCATATAACACCAAACTCTTATAAAGTGATTATATAAACTCTTATACAATGCTCCAAAACTTACCATATAACCTCATGCACCCTCAATCTCACGCTGCCTCCCTCAAGAACCTATGCATGCAAACTCACTATTTGCTCACGGCATGCAAACTCAAGCTTCAAACTCCATGCATGCAAAAATACTCCAGAAAAGAAAACTCACCCAATCCTCAAAAAACCATGCATGCCAAGAAACTCACGCATGCTGTGATTATGCATGCTCCAATCCTCACTCAACAAAGTTTCTTCACGCAGCTTTGCACAAAGAAAAATTGGTCGGACGCGATTTGCTCACGTTTTTTCCTCCATGCTCAAAGCCTCGACCTACTCTCACGAAGCTGTTCTCCAACTCGAACAGACACGGCTCTTCTACGCGATTTCAACCATTGCAGGAACGCCCCTCCTCTTAAGCTCGCGGATTTAGCAAAGCTCGCCATTTCTACACGCTATTCACGCCCTTTCCCCGTGGCTTTGATATCAAGATAAAATATGTGAAACAAACACCACTGTAAGGCTACACTCACTTTTGTATTATTCAATGAAGACGGATTACATCCTTATATAGGAAAAGACGTCGGTTACATGCAAACCAAATACAACTAGCCTCTTAACTAAGAACTGACTCTTAATTAGCCTACAACTGACTCTCACAAGTGAAGCTTACAACAACTGACGCTTTCTCCATTATTTCCAAGTGTCCTCTCATGGGTGGCAGCGCAAGTGATGTCGTCTCCTCTACACTCAATGATCAATTCTTCACTATTTATCTGTCCTTCTTCGTTCGTTTACCTTGTGTAGCGGATCTCACTCCAGCTACAGTCTCTTTATGCAACGGATCTTTATTCATAAGGCGAGAGTCTCCTTCACACATAAATACTCACATTCAAGTAAATAAAAAATAAGAATAAAAATCCACTCTCACTCATATCTGGGTCTCCCCTCAAGCTCTGATACCAAAATAGAATTAGAGAGAGCAACCATTATACACATACAAATAATATTTTTATATTTAATATTACACACAATATTACATGTATATATAGTTGGAATTATTGAGAAAATCTCTCAACAACCTCCTACAGATCTTCAACAGATTCAAAGCAATCTATTATAAGCATTATTCCAACAAAAATGTCCGTCCAAAAAGGTTTCAAAAACTAAAAACATATTCATAAACACTCAACAAACTCATATATATTTTTTTATTGCTGAATCAGTGGTGTTTACTAAACGATTAAACGACTCCCATCTTATTCTCTAAGTTTAACATACTACCTGTACTATTTTATTGCTGCATCGGTGGTGCCAGGTAAAATATGGAGCTGTCTCCGGACCAATCCAAACTCTGTTTACTCCTGTACTTAATTATAGCTGCATCTAGTGGTGCCACATAAAATAATTTGCTTGTCCCCGGACCAACCGACGCATTGAATTATTCTAATAAAGAAAATCAAATCGAACTATTGTTCAAGGAGCTCCATTATCTGAAAATAATTTCAATAAACATAATATATTCACCGCTTAAAACTAAAAGTGAGACTCTGTTGCAAATCAAATCCAATGCTGACCAGTAATGGTCGGAGATAATAATTCATTAATGCTGTGTTATGTTTAGAATTGGTTTAGGTTTGTTGAAATATTTTCTCAACCTCCATATTTATATTTGGAAATTAGTTGAATCTTACTTAAACTATATATAATATAGTGTATAATAAACAGATTGGTGTGAAATTTGTAAACTATGGCTGTTCTACCAAATTCTATTTTGATATTAGAGCGAAACTAGACTTAGCTTCCTTACTAGAGAATCCAGAAAAATGAGATCTGTGTGTGATTATTGGTGTGAAATTTGTAAGCTATGGCTGCTCTCCCAAATTCTATTTGTAATTCCATAATGTCACTGCAAAACATTTATCAGATAGACTCTGGAATTGAATTTCATCCAAAGTCAAAGATTCCTATTCCACCACCCATCAAAATCCCTCGTCATTGAAATTATTAATAGATAATTCTTTTCCTGTTGCTGCTTAGCTCATCGTTGCGTATAATTCGTCGTTATTTGGAAACAGATACTCCATATATGAACAGTGGTTGATTGTAATCAATAATGCAAAGGTCAATCATGAAAAATGTTTCTTTTCTGATTCCAAGGACTTTAGGTTTTGGCGCACCATTCATTAAATTATTTTATCTTTTCAATGCTATGGATGGACACGAGATCAAAGAACAGGAAACCAAACATTATTATTATTGATCTGTCTGTGCAGACAAGCTACATAGTTGATAGAATATTAATGAGTGAGCAAAAGCTGCACTAGCTTTATCAAGTTGGGATTAACGGGCCCATTGATTATTCTTCCCATCATTACTGAATCTCATGCTTTTATCATCCCTTATCGTTGAAAAACCTAAATGCAATTGGCAAAATGTTCCCTCTACTTGTGCTGCTGGTTACGCTTGCAGCCTGCAGAAGGAACATTATCATTATCTGCAGACTCTGCATAAGGATTATGAAAGGAAACCATTATTGGTTTTTAGTTAGAACGGATAATCTCGCAGTAGGTTGTTGGGAATCAAGGAAAATTAATATAAAATGTACTTTAACATTGCAAGAACAAAACTAATCCAGTTTGAAATATGAGCAGCAAGTGTACACTTTAACAATTGCCTATCTAAAGCAAACGTATCAGGAAAGGGATCTGGTGTTGGCTTTCAGTTAGAAAGGATAATTTTAACTTAGGTTATTGGGATTATTTAAAATGGATTATCTTAGAGAAGCTTTTTAATTTTAATTTCAATCTTTATATGTATATATTAGTAGTATAAACTTTTTATTTTTTTAAGTTTTTTATTATTTTTTTGGTTTGATTTTGTCTAAAATAGAGTGAGGAATAGTTGGATCTGTATATTTGAATGGTTAAATTTGTATAATCCAAATATATTTTAAGGGTTTTTCACCAAACTATATTTATTTATACATTCAGATATACAATTTAAACAACATAATATTTTTGCATTCAAAAATACAATTTAAACAACAGAAAATAGTGATTTTGTTTGTTACATGATCAGATTCCAACCAAAAAAACTTAAAAAAAAGATAAAAGGTATGTGCACATTGATCATATCGTCATTTCAATCGTTGCTTGACAAGGTTTGAACTCGCCAAAGATTAGAGGCCCCGAAGCAGTACTGGCAGTTATGAATGTTGACAGACAGATCTGAGTGAAGTTCGCAGTCCCGCCACCCGATGGTTAATCTATTTGTAACACATATTCATATACCTTAATATGCACCTGGTTTTCTCGGATCAAATAGTGGAAACGGAATTATCCGTCGTTAAATTCTATATTGTTTTCTCAGAAACTTGTGCAATACTGTTTCGATGAGAGGTGGCATGAAATTCCCAGGCAGCCTGCACAAACTAGGCTGGGTATGGGAAAGGTATTGTACCCACCTGGCTCTGACGTTGATAATTCGTTTGCGTCATAAACTGATGAATAGTCCTTTGAAGTTTCATAGTTTTCATCGGATAATTATTGGAATTTTGACAATTTTGGAGGAGTCGGTAGGATCAAAGTTATTCCAATCCCACTCTTTTCAGTTTTTAATTCAATGGAAATTTGGGCTGTTTTGAGAGATTGAAATCATAGGTCATAATTCCTCCATGATAGCTTCTTTAAAACAGTCTAAAACCTTAGAAAAAAACCTAAAAGACTCAAAATTTTATTTTATTTTGTGAATGAGTTTCCATAACATTTTAAATAATCCTTGTAATAAGCCATTCTGAAATATCAGCAGCAAGTGTACACTTTAGCAATTTCCTCTCTAAAGCTAACTTAGGAGGAAAGGAAATTGGTGTGGAAAATGAAGATAAATTTAGCATTGCAATAATAACAGTCACTCTGAACTCTTAGCAGCAAGTCTAAACTTTAGCCATGGCCTATGTAAAACTAGGGTATCAGGAAAGGAATCTTTCGGTGGCTTTTAATTAGAAGATATATAATTTTAACTTAAGTTTTTGGGATTCCAGGAAAGAAGAAATATGAATATATGATGAAAATTTTATTAACACTATAAAACCACTTTGAAATCTCATCAGCGAGTCTATCAATTGCCTATCTAAAGCTAACGTGTGAACAAAGGAAACTGTTGTTAGCTCTTAGTTAGACGGATAATCTTAACTTAGGGAATGAAGGAAAATTATAGCTTTTAGTTAGATGGATAATCTTAACTTAGGGAATGAAGAAAAATTCATATGATGAAATTTAGGGTTGTAAGAATGACACTAAGCCAGTCTTAAATCTCAAGAGCAAGTCTGCATTGCCTCTCTAAAGCTAGCTAGCATTGGGAAAACAAACTGTTAGAAGACATACACTTCACAAGTCTCTTAAGATAGGATTCTCTCTTTGTCCTCAACGTTTGACATATGTATATGATATCTAAATGTCGATGGTTAAATATAAAARCTCAAGAGATTTTCAATACCACCCATTCAGCCACCCACCATGACTTAGTGAAACAAACAAAGTAAAATAATTTATCGATAGCAGAAACAGAGGAAGAAGATATAATAACATGCAACCGCCATTTGACATATGGTCTTCCACGTATTTCATTCCAAATTCCAATGTTTAGGTGACATGCTTACCTCTCATGTGCCCTTTGCATTCGTTTGGCAAACTCTATCGCCCTTCGCATTCGTTTTGGCAATCGACAGCCATCATGCCATGTTGTTTTCCCATTGTCATGAATATACCCATTCAAAACAAGTAAGACCTACGACCCTGTAATATCCCAAATCCGCAGATCTAGATATTTACTCTCTACTAACCCTATCTGTGGAAGATCTGATACTCTTTGGGTGGCTGAATAGGTTATTTAGGTTTATGACTGAGTTTGATAACTTGAATTTAACATGTTTGGTGATTTTGCATGTGGTTTCACAACTTGTTTGAGATAGATTGAATAGTCAAACGATTACAATAATGACATGCATGTACAAAACTTCACACATTGCATGCATGTAAAACCAACCAAACCAATTTTCATTTAGACCTTCAAATGACTAGATCTATACTGGAATATTAGTAAAAGCATGGAACAATAGTTAGAACTAACATGTGTGGCTAGATCATTGGCATGCAAGCTCGATCTGTGACATGCATGGGTTTACTGTTGCATGCAACATTGGATCTATTGTTGGAAGATGAATCTGATGCATGCACGAGAAAGAATCCTCTAAATCTGATGATCTCTATCCCAATGAAGTTGCCTTCTTCCCTAGAAGACTCTCCCTAAATGGATCTGCTTCTGCTGCTAAACTCCTTGATCTCTTTGTTACTGCCGGAAGTAATCTATCCAATTGTTGGGAATACCCTCACACTAGCTAACACCGAAAGAGTCACCCAAGTAGATTCCATCGTCAGAATCTCATGGAACCTATCTCGAATGGAGTGCCATGCCTCCCTCTCCAATGGGTCAAAAGGAATCTGGCTCGTTGTCCCTCTAGATGAGTAGATATGAGAATCTATGATCTCTCCTCTGTCTATCAAGTATGTTGCATCTCCACTGACTGAATGTGATGACCGGATGGCTAGAAGGCTTAGAAAAATATGTTAGATGGCTCAAATGAAGTGCCTTCCCTTGATCTCAAATGGGTTTTGAGGGTTTAGGTTTACTAGGTCTCCTCACCAAGAGCGACCCACTATACCTCTCATGTCTCCTCTAGAACTCATGCTGGAATTTGGCTGCTGGAGTTGGATCTCTGATCTTCATGCTCAATCTGACTGTAGATATGTAATGAAAGAGATGGAAAACCTGTGTGGTCTCCCTAATTGTCTAGGGTGCGTCTCTCAACACCGAATCCAATCCCTCATGATATTCCTTTTGGAATCCACAAGTATCCTCAAATTCTCTTGAATTTGGGTTTCTCCTGAGAGCTTTGGCTTCAATTCTCAAATCATCAATAATGAGCCATTAGGTCACTTTTCCTCTCCTTATATCCATTGAAACCCTAATTCTTCATTGACTTTTCACTTAAGCCTTTTTCCTACGTTTCTGATTTAATATTCACCTAAGAACTTAATTATGTTTTTCCACTTAGACACTTAATGTCACTTTCAAATTATAACATTTCCCTATTGAAATGAAATCAAATGAACATTTTCCCTTGTTTCTTCCTGGATATATTCTAAAGGGTATGTTTAGACTACTAATCCCTCCTCTTTGGATTCGTCACTCAGAAAGGGACATTACTATCCTCCCTTCTCGAGATTTCTTATCCTCAAGCAACATCAATCTAGGGTGCTGCAAAATATGATCACTCTCCCAAGTAGCATCCTCTATTGGAAGTCCCCTCCATCTGAACAAACACTCTTTGATGACTCGACTCCTCAATTTCCTCTCTGTGAACTCCAATATCTCCTCCAGAATAAAATCTAACTATCCCTCCACATCCAAAGGCGGTAGCTCCTCATAAGTGATAATGAATTGTCCCACTACTTTCTTGAGGAAAGAAACATGGAAAATGTTGTGAATACAACTCCCCTATTGTCTTTCTAACTCATAGACCACTTCACCTACCATGTTTATTACCCTGTATGGTCCATAGAATCTGGGTTTAATCTTCTTTTCCCTGCTCTTCTTAAAAGACAACTACTTGTATGGTTGTAGCCTGCTCAATACTAGATCCCCAACCCTAAATCTATGCTCTATCATGTGTGTGTTTGCATTCACCTTCTATCAATTCTGCACCACTTATAGATTCTCCTTTAATACCTTCATAATCTCTTGCCTTTCTCCTATCCAGTCTTTAGCCTTGGGAGCCTTGTAGTCTCCAAAAACCAAATCAATCAAAGTGGGAGCATCATATTCATATAATTCTCTAAATGGTGTCATACCTATGGACATGTGGAAGGTAGTGTTGTAACAATGCTCTCCAATATGTAACCACCTTACGCACACTTTCTTATATCCGCTCACATAGTTACTCAATTTGCCCTCTATTCACTTGTTGAATATCTTAGTTTTCCCAGTAGTCTAGGGGTGGTAACTGGTGCTGGGTATCAACTCTATACCAACCAATCTGAATAACTCTTGACAAAATGTGTTGATGAACCGATTGTCTCTGTCACTGACTATACTCTATGGAAACCCATGAAGTATGAAGATCTCTCTGAAGAAAAAATATGCCACCTGTGTGTTGTAGTTTGTAGGAATCATGAAAAAGTGAGCAAATTTGGTCAATCTTTCGACCACTAGAAATATGAATTTCTTACCCTGAGCCTTAGGTAGGCCTGTAATAAATTCCATGGATATACTTTCCCATTTATGCCCTGGAATAGGGAGTGGTTGAAGCAACCCTGTTGGGAGTGTATGCTCTTACTTGTTCTGCTGACAAGTCACACATTCGTTGATATGTCTCATCATATCCTTCTTGAGGCCCTTCCAAGAGAATCTCTCCCTAACCTGCGTGTATGTCTTGAAGAAGCCCTGATGCCCTACTAAAGGTGAGTTGTGTACTATCGCCAAGATCTTCTTTTTGAGACTAGATCTGGGCATAAGGTAGATTCGGTCTTTATAGAAGATGACCTTAGCTATGACTTTGTACTTGTCATCATGTACCTATCTGTCCAATAACTCACAAGCAAACTTATTCTTAGAACACTCTACTAACAAGTGTGATTTCAAATTTGTTGAGATCTCCATCTAGGAACAAGTCGCTAGTCTCCTGGACAGTGCATCCGCCAAAATGTTTTTCTTTTCCTTGGCATACTCTATGTCAAAATCAAATGCTTGGACCTTTTTCACCCACTTCTGATTTCTCTCACTGAGGTATTTTTTCTCAAGGAAATACTTCAAGCTATTATGGTAAGTCTTGACCTCAAATTTGATTCCCACCGAGTACTGCCAGAATTTGGTCAAAGCATACATTATTGCTATCATATCCTTGTCATAAATCAGATACAAGCTCTCTGGCTGGAAGCTTCCTACTCTCAAATACAATGGGATGTCCCCCCTGCATCAACACTGCTTCAATCCCCTCTACTCATGAATCAGACTCCAAAACAAATGGTAGTGTGAAATTAGGCAATGCTAGTATTGGGCATGTGCCCATGACTATCTTCATCTACTCAAATATCTTATGTGACTTGTCAGTCCAAATGAAGGCTCCTCACTTGGTGAGGTCGGTGAGTGGTGCCCCCAACTATGAAAAACCCTTCATGAACCTCTTGTAGTAGTTGTACAACCTGAAGAAACTCCTTAGCTCTATCACATTCTTGGGTGTTGGCCAATCAAATATGGCCTGATCTTCTCCTGATGCACCTGCACCCCCCATGCGCTGATATTGTGACTGAGTTAAAGTAATTATGTCATGTCAAACTCACACTTTGACTCCTTGGCATATAATGACTATTCCTCCATAATATTGAGTACCTCATCCAAATGTTTCATATGCTCCTCCCATGTCTTGTTGTATATCAATATGAAATCGAAGAATACCAATATTGATTTCCTCAACTGATCTCAAAATATATGGTTCATGAAAGTCTGGAATGTGGTTGATGCATTGGTTAGCCCAAATGGGATAACCAGGAACTCAAAATATCCATAATGGAATCTGAATGTCGTCTTCTCTATATCGTGCTCTCTAATGCTGATCTGATGGTAGCCAGAGCATAAATCAATCTTCAAGAAGAAAATTGCCCCATGCAGTTCATCCATCAACTCATCAATGCGTGGGATAGGATAGAGTTTTTTGATTGTATATTTTTTCAAAGAATGGTAATATATACAAATCCTCATATTACCATCCTTCTTCATGACCAATACTACTGAAGAAGCAAATGGACTACTACTGGGCCTAATGTGTTCCATCGCTAGAAAATCCTTAATTAGTCTTTCTATCCCATCCTTGAACCTCCTAGGATGATGATAGGGTGTTGTAATCATGGGTTTTTCACCCTCCTCCATCTCGATGGTGTTCTCAAACCCTCTTTTTAGGGGTCTCCCTAGAAGCATCAGACCAAAATCTTGCTCATGTTGACTCAAAGAAGCCTTGATCTCTGCCTGATACTGTTGGCAACAACCAAAATCCCTTCGCATGGTGATCACACACTCTACTGTGTATGTTACTCCCCCATGTCTGAAGATCCTCTCCATCCTGTTTGATGACATTTTCCTAAGTTCCCTTTTTGACATACCCCTCAGTGTCTCTGAATTCCATCTCAAGTGTTTGGTAATTGGTAGAAATATTACCCAAGGTGATCAACCATTGGACTCCCAACACCACATATGTGTCAGAAAGTTCAACCACATAGAATGTATTCTTCACTGTGTAGTTTCCCAGATGTACCTCTAAGTATGGAACTTTATCCAAACACTCTACCATGTGACCATCAATTACTTCAACATCAAAACCCTCAAACTCCTCAGTTTGCAGTGCTCTCCTAGCTACCATTGCAATGTCAATGAAATTGTGGGTTTCCCTACAATCTATAAAGGCAATGGTGCGATGTCCTAGAATAGTCCTTCAGATACTAAGTGTGTTGACATACCTAGGTACTCCATAAAGAGTCTCTATGACTCCTCCCTTCACCAGTGCTCCTCTCTTATCCTTCTCGCGAAGCTGTGGATCTACCAGTGGTTGTGCCTCTACCAGTTTCGATGGTCTCCTTGGAGGCTCCTCCTCCTCATGCAATGGATCCTTCTCTAAGATAGTGGACTTAATGTTTTGTGCCTAAATTCCATGTTCCTCCTCATCACTATCTATTGAAACCTCAATGTAGTGTATTTGTCCCTTGCCCATGCACCTATGGCCATGGACCCATGGCTCTCTGCAGTTGAAGCATAATTTCTTCCTCATAAACTCATGCCTCATATCATCATCCAACTTCTCCTTACCCTTCCACTCTCTCTAGAATGGTTTCCTATCGTGGTCCTTCTATGGCACAAATGGTTTGGATTTTTTTTTGGTTTTTGTCATAGAGTCTGCTATATATCTATTACATAGGATGACATCCTATAGTGTGTGAGGTTTCTAGGCCTTCACCCATCCTCTCAAGGGTTCTTTGAGACACTCTATGAAAAGCATGATTAGTCTAGGCTCTAAAATGTCTGCCACTATCATGTGTATTCTTTGAAACTATGTGATAAATGCATGAGGTGTACCAATTTGTCTCAACTGGTGTAAGTCCCTAAAGTGGATCTTTGGATCCCTCCTATCAAAATTGTCCATAAGTCTCTCCATGAAATCCATGTATGAGGTGATGTGACTGTGACCCAACATCACCAGCTCATGAGGCCACCACTCATGGGCCTCTCCCTCCAAATACAAAGTAACAAAACTGATGGCTTCAACTTCTATCATCTCGTTGATCTTATAGTATGTTTCAAGTTTATGTACCCAAGCTCTAGCAACACATCTGGATGATCCATCGAAAGAGGGTATAGTGAGTTTCCCTAATTTTCGAATGAACTCCATGTTATGTCCCTGTTTTTGTTGTTTTCCTCCCCTCTAAGTATCCATAGGATTTTTTGTGAGTCTAATTCAACAATACTCAACTAAAGTCATGTCATTATGGAACTCTAGACCTAGGGCTACATACGCTCTCCTATAACCAACAATATCCTTTGCATGTGTGGCTGCTCTCTATGCTATTGGTTGTTGTGCTGCTATTGGAAGTTCCCTTTGAAAGATAGGGAATAGTGTCTTGGAAATCCTATGCAATGATGTGTAGGTGCGAGTAGGTGAATGGGGCATACTACCTTCCCCTCAGTTCCCTTGTGTTTCATGGACAAAATTTTCTCCTGGAATGTTCCCTATAGCTAACCTATTTGAAATTTATGCCAAAGACTGAGTCATGGCCTATTGACTGATCATCAAATTGTTAAGAACCTACATGAAGGTTTCTTCTGGGTCCATGGGTGATTTACCACTACTTTTTGTCCTTTCACACCTGTCTCCCATCCTCCTCTCCACCTCAAGATTTGCCTCAAGCTATGCCTCATGCTCTACCCTTATTTATGCTTCCAGTTGTGCCTCTTCCTCTTCCTCTAAACTGTGAAGAAAGGGGGGATAATATGGTATTATTCCTCTCCTCTCTCTATGCATGATGTAAGTGATGAATTCGTCACCTATATGCTCACAACCCCCTGGTTTCTCTATTGAACACATGGAAACTTTAGTCACAAGCTAGCAGGACTAAAGCTCTGATACCACTTGTAATATCCCAAATCCGTGGATCTAAATATTAACTCTCTAATGACCCTTTCTATCACGGATATGATACTCTTTGGGTGGCTTAATGGTTTATTTAGGTTTCTAATTGCATTTGATAACTTAAATTTAATATGCATGGTGATTTTGCATGTGGTTTCAGGTGGAACAACTTGTTTAAGATATAATGAATAGTCAAGCAATTACATTAATGACATACATGTACAAAACTTCACACACATACTACATGCATGTAAAAATAACCAAACCAATCTTAAAGTAGACCTTCAAATGACTAGATATATATTGGAATACCAATAAAAGCATGGAAAAATACATAGAACTAACATGTGTCGCTATATCATTGGCATGGAAGCCCAATCTATGGCATGCATGGATTTACTATTGCATGTAGCGCTAGATTTTTTTTCAGAAGATGAATCTTATGCATGCACGAGAAATACTCCTTCAAATATCATGAGATCTATCCCAATGAAGTCTCCTTATTCCCTAGAAGACTCACCCTAGATGGATTTGTTGTTGTTGCTAACCTCCTTGATTTCTCTGTCACTGCAAAAAATAATATGTCTAACTGTTGGGAATGCCCTCATGCTGACTAACATTGAAAAATTATCCCAAGTAGATTCCACCGTCAGAATATGATGGAACCTATCTTGAATGGAGGGCCTTGCTATAATTTCCCCGACCCTCATTCTCTACCGATTAACGCTACCTAATCAACTGTATATTTTCTTTTCTGCTCTAATACCATTTTGTGACATCCTTGACCTTAAACCAATAGGCTAGGCCATGCCACCAAATAACTTTAATGCTGTGATACCATATATATTTATATACATATCTATCTAATACAATTCAAACAGTTATAGCATTTTTTTCATACACCTATTCATGTGGAAAGAAGATTAAAACATACATGCAATATATACAGACAATTCTAATAACATTATAATTTTATTTCAAGATACACATCATATAGAGAACAAATATTTGGAACTTATTTTTTAATATATGACCACCAACTGTGTGCAAAACTTCCATGAACCTCCCAGCCTTAAACCACTCTACTCATCATGCTCAACAATGGGTCAACCCCGAGCTGGGACTAAACTCCACCGAGCAAGGGATTCCTAAGCTTGGAAAGGACAATAGGAAAGTCACACAGATCAATAGAAAGGATTTTCTCCTGGGAGCCACTTACGCCCACAATCCACATACCCTCATTCCCCACACACCTGTCCCACCCTAGGAGTGTACACCTTCACTATCATAAGTCCATTGGATGTCCACCTCCTTCCAAGGCTTCAACAACAGGCTGGACCGGAAGTCTCAGAGTACTGTAACTACTACGGGACTCCTTCCAGGAGAGCTCACTTCCTCGACACACTCTCTCACTTGGACAGAGTTTCTCACAGGCTTGACAACCTACCTCTTCTATCCATATCCTAATTCCAATGGGTAACCACTGCAACAAAAAATTGGGTATGGGCTCTCGTAATGAAAACAAGCCACACTAGTCCAGAGAAAACATGGGTAGAAACAAAAAAGGCTAAGGCATGATATGGCTCAGAAACTATGCAGTCATGTTGTGCCTCATAGAAAAATGGTTATCTTCATAAAATGGGTGTGTAGGTTACATAATTTGCAAAGATCGACGATGGAGGCAATGGATGGTTGTGTCAAGGTTCTCTCTATCTCAGTGTGTGCATCAATGGGGAGTATGGTAGACTTGCGAGAGTGGCGATGATCATGAGAGTAGTGAGGGAACCCCCAACGAGCTGACTTTCCAACCTAAAAACTACATGTGTCCAAGTTGACACATTTCTTCCTGAAGCTGCATGATATCCACTTAACACTCATTCCCTTTCCCCATGAACTTAGGACAACATAGATTATGTCAAACCTTAGCCTCTATGAAATAATAATATAATATTATCCCTTTAGAGGTAAGCCCTCTAGCTTAGCCCCTATTCCTAGACACTTAGCCCCTTCCCTTTCCCTACCTAGTGGATTTTAGTCCCCCATAACTCTTTCTTCGTGGTTGGTCTACACGCGACAATGTAATTTTATTAATGATGTGTGTATTTACATATACAAAATCAGGCTCATTGGCCTTAGCATCTGGGCTCTCCAACCTAATAAACACATAAGTATTCCATCTTATAAACACTTGGCTCACCAACCTATAAACATAATTACAATTCAACTGAGGCTTGACCTTGGGGTGATACAATCCCCTTCCCTTATTTTTTCACTATCCTCAGCTCAACTTATTTACACAACAACAGTAAGATTTCCAAAATCTTCAAAAATATGTGGGTACTCTTCCCACATAACATCTTCATGCTCCCATGTTGCGTCCTCAGGACCATACCATGTCTACTGGACTTTTACAAGCCCTATGGCTCAATTCCAGAGCTTCTTTCTTTTCCAGTCTAGTATGTGAACCAGATGCACCTAAAAAGCGCTTTCTTGCTCCACCTGAATCACATTTCAATCAAAAACATGATTAGCATCAGGTATATATTTCTTAAGCAATGATACATGAAATACATTATGTATAGACATAGATGCAGGAAACCCAATCATATAATCTATTGGACCAACCTTCTCTAGGATTTCAAATGGCCCACAATAGCGAGTTGCCAACTTTGAACAATTTCCCAACTTCAGGGAGCTTTTGTTGGCCTTTACTTGCAAGAATACATGATCACCCACTTTAAACTACCTGTGAGTTATGTTCTTTTCAGCATATATTTTCTTCTTGTCTTGGGAAACCTTGAAATTCTATTTAATCTTCCACATTTTCTCTTCCATTTCCTTGAGCAACTTTGGCCCCATTACTTCCCTATCAACTAGGTTGTCCCAATTTACTGGGGTGCTTCACTTTCTTCCATAAATTTCTTCAAATAGGATCATCTTTAGTGATGCTTGATACCCATTGTTGTAGGAAAATTATACCAAGTGTAGATAATCTTCCCATTTATATGGTTTGTCCATCACATACATCCTTAGTATATCCTCTATCACTTGGTTCACCCTTTCTGTCTTCCCATCAGATTCAGGATGATAAGCTGTGTTGAAGTTCATATTTATTCTAAACCCTTCCAAACATTTGAGGTAAACTTTGGGTCTCTGTCAGAAAAAATTGTCTTGGGTATGCCATGCAAGCGTGCTACTTCCCTCATATAAATATCAACAACATTGGTTTCCTTGTGAGTAACCTTCATATGAATGAAATGGGCATCTTTAGTAATCTTTTCCATCACCACCATGATTGCATCATGATTCTTTCTTGTTCTGGGAAATCCTGTGATGAAATCCATTGTCACCACTTCCCATTTTCACTGAGGAATGGGTAATGGATGCAGTAACTCAGTTGGGTGTCTATACCCACCCTTGACCCTTTGACACTCCTAGCATTTGGCTATGTATTCTGCAATTTCTTTCTTCATACTTGGCCAATAATATTGGTTCTTGACTGTTGAAATGGTTTTCTGATATCCTGGGTGTCCCGCATAAGGTACGTTGTGCATTTCTTTTAAAAACTCACTCCTCAATTTAGGAGAATTGGGTACATAAACTTTGTTTATGTACAAGAGAATTCCATCAGTTCCCAATTCATAATCTTCATCTTTCTATTGCATTTTACCTTGCTACAACTTTGTTACCATCTCCATATACTGCAAATCTACTTTTGCAACTTCCAAAATGTTTCCTTTAACATTAGTTTGGTACATGCTAATGGTTTTAGCATGTAGTTTGTGCACTCTCCTACTGAGTGCATCCAACACTTTGTTCTCCTGTCCTTTGATGTACTTGATATCAAAGTCATATTCACAGAGGATCTCCAACCATCGACTCTTCCTAGCATTCAAAGTAGGATGATCAAACAAATACCTCATAACATTATGGTTTGTCCTCAAATCAAACCTCTTTCCCATGAGGTAGTTCCTCCACTTCTTCAAAGCGTGCACTATGGATGCCAACTCTAAATCATGAGTGGCATAGAGCCTTTCATGCTCTTTCAATTTTCTGGACTTTAACATATCACAAATACGTTCTGACTAAGGACTTCTCCAAGTCCTTCTTTGCACGCATCTATGCAAACCATGGAATCTTCATTCGTATGTACAATCTTCAAAATTGAATCACTAGTTAACAACTTCTTCAATTGTTGGAATCTCATTTCACATTCTGTTTTCCATTGAAAATTATCCCCCTGCCTTTGCAAGGAATTGATGGGATGAGCTATTCTCGAAAACCCTGCAATGAAACTTCTGTAGCAACCAACTAGACCCATGAATGATCTGACTTCTATCACATTCTTAGGTATTTTCCACCCTTTAATGGCCTCAATCTTTTCATGTTCCACTGCTATCCCTTCTTCAGAGATGATATGCCCCAAATAGTGAATTATGTTTTGATAAAATGAGCACTTGCTCAATTTGGCATATCATTGATTCTCTCTTAGCACTTGCAACACCATCCACAAATCATGTTCATGCTCTTCTTCCGACTTGGAATATACAAGGATTTCATCCAAAAATACAATGACAATCTTGTCCAATTTTTCTTGGAAAAAACCATTGATTAGGCACATGAAAACAACGGGTGCATTTGATAACCCAAATGGAACCACTGTGAACTCATAATGACCATACCTTGTCCTGAAGGTGGTCTTACTGATGTCTTCCTCTTTAACCCTTACCTGAGTGTATCCTGACTTGAGATCTATCTTTGAAAATATCCTTGCATCCTTCAACTGATCGAAGAGATCATCAATCCTTGATAGAGGATACTTGTTATTTATAGTCACTTTGTTCAATTGTCTAAAATCAATGCACAATATCAATGTCCCATATTTCTTCTTCACGAACAAGACTGGGGCACCCCAAGTTGACACACTTGGGTGTATATACCTCTTCTTTAGAAGCTCTTCAATCTTCATTTGCAACTCCTTCATCTCTAGTGTACTCATTCTGTTAGGAATCTTTGATACTGGAGCTGCTCCAGGAATTAAATTTATAGAGAAATCAATATCTCTCTTTGGAGGTAGTCCTGGTACCTTCTTGAAAACATATTCAAAATCTTCTAGGACTGCATGATCCTTCATATTTGGAACCTTATCCTTAGGTGATTCTTCCATATGGGCTGCAAATATTTGACATCATTTTCTGTAACACTTATTTAGTTGCATTGCTGAAATTTCTCAAATAGTAACTGCCCTGGGAATTCCTTGAACTGTTCTCTGATTTCCTTCCTCATCCAGGTAAGTGAATGCCTTTTTACGAAATTCTAGTATGGCATGGTGTTTTTCTAACCAATCCATACCAGTTAGGTAGTCATATGATCCCAAAGGAAATATGTTTAAATCTGCCTTGGTACTCAGTCCATTCATGCCCACTGGACATGATTTAATCAACTCAACAACCTTTCTCTTGGTTCCCGTAGCCAGCTGCACCAACCAAGATTTCCCATGATTTCTTCTTGGAAATTGCAATATTTCCACTACCTTTGGATCTATATAGCTATGACTAGCCCCTGAATAAATTAAAATAGTAAAGGCATGGCTATTGATCATACCTTTAACTTCAATCATGTGTGATTTAAACTCATCTTCCTTGTTGTCCAGAGCTGCATAGATCCTTTGTACTCGTATGACTATGTACTCTACCATTTCTTCTCGTTGAACATTGTGAACAACTCTCACTTTGTCACTTATGTGAGGACAATATCTATACCTATGATCTCCTTTACAACCCCAAAATTCCATAGGTGTCTGCCTTGGCCTTTTCCCACCTACTTTATCCCTCCCGGGCTCTCTCAAAACTAGCTATCCTTGAGGGATATTTCTGAAAAATGATGGCTTGTTCCCCTTTTGCCTCTTCTCCCTCTTAAACTTCCTCTTGTATTCCCAATATTTTTGGAAAGTAGTCTTTCCTTTTTGTTGATCATATAAGCATTTTTATTTCCTTATGGTTTCTTCCATAGTTTTAGGATCATCATAATTGATCTTGTCACTGGTGAAAGATGGAAGCCCACTCAGATACCTTTGAATCTTAACTATCTCATCCTTGATGAAGGGTACATACTTCAAAAAATCCAAGAATATTATTTCATACTCATCAATGGACATACTTCCTAGCTTTGGTTCAAAGAACTCTTTAATTTTCTTGTCATAATACCTCTTAGTTAAGTACTTATTTTCAAAATGCCTCTTGAATTCCATCCATGTAACATTCTTCTCCCTGACATGATGCACTTGCACAAGCTGGTCCCACCATATGGGTGCCTTTCCTTTTAGCTGATAGATGGAAATTATTCCTTCTACACGAAAAGAGTAATTATGTAGTTGGAAATATTTCTTCATTCCCAATAGCCAATTTAGGGATGATTTTAGGGGATCAATTTTGCTCATGGGATAATTTTCCATGTTTTTCCCCAAAAAAATATTCACTATTCTAAAAATGATTATCCCAAATTCTATAGGAAAAAATTATTTTACCTTAAAAATTGCCAAAAGTTTATGCAAACTATATAAAATCATTAGAAATTTGAATATTTTTACAAAAATACTGCCAAAATTTAATGGTTGGCATACAAAAGATTAGTAAGATTCGCCAAGGTTTCTACATTTTAAAATAAATTTCCATCCTTAAAATCATCCCTGACAGCCATGCCTCAACATATTTATCTTTCTTGGTCTCTCCATCAAAAGTAGGAGGCTTGATCTTGTTCATTTCTCCCTTCAGTTCATCCACTCTAGATTTCCTCTGTTTTTCGGGTAGGGGATGGACTTGAACCGCTGTGTGCTCTCTTATTGTAATTCCTCGGGGAGTGAAATTGATGTCTGCTAAAACTTCTTGTTTTTCTTTTCTCATCAAGAGACATGTGACTTCTTGATCTACTGGAACCACTCTCCTTATCCAAATTATTTTCAATTCTTTCCAGGCTCTCATTAACTTCATATTGAAGTCTTCCTATTTCTCCTTGGCTCTCTTAATCCTTTCGTTATCTACTTGGTGAATTTGGACATATTTTTGCAATTTTTTAATGATTTTCATCATGCCTACGCCTTTATCTATTTCTTCTCCATGTCCATTGGATTTTGTTGCTTCAATTCCCAAATGGATATCCATTCCTCTAACATCATTCTATGAACTGTAAGCATCCTATACCTCCTCCATTTCTATGCACTATGGAACAATAAGGTTCTGGTAGTTGTTAACTCTGAAAAAATGTGCAGTCAACTGAATTTTTGTGAGGCTATTAGTCATTAATAATTTTCTAGAATAACATAAACCAATCTGATTCAACAAAAGAATATTAGACTCCATTTTCTATAGTTCTTGGTCGATCAAGAATCCCCACAACTCTCTTCGAGCCCTATTCTATTCTACAATTCACTTTTGGGCACTAGCCCCTTTTTCTTCATCTCTTAATCCACATGTGACCATGACTGTGACTGAATGCTAATAGTTGCGAACTTATTTGGAGCCCTGAAACTTCGGGGCTCTAGAGATTCAAAGGTTTCCATTTTCGCACCTCACAAACATCACAGAACAACGAACTATTGAACACATGAAGAACAATGGATCTACGGTCCACATTCCTTGCTCAGATCTATAGTGGATAGGAGGTTTAGGGACTTTAGACTTCGATGTCTTAAAAATAACATCACAACAAATCTCTTGGAGTGTTGAATTGGTGAAATCGTGAAGTGGGGTGGATCAACATTCCACATCTTCCCAACATCTAATGACTGATATTTACTACGGAACTTCGGGCTTCAGGGCTTTGGGACTTTGGAGCTTCAGGGTTGTGGGACTTAGGAGCTTCGGAGGATTTCACATCTGCACACCCCAAAAATCTTGAACCGAGAATCTTTGAATACTTCCATGTCACCCTCAGTGATATCATCATGTTACATTACTTCAGCACTATGGAAATTCGAGGATTTCTTCCTCCCATTCCATCATGAACCATTTCTTCCAGAGTTTTCAGTCTCCAGAACTTTGGATTTGATGCCACGCATCCCTTGTGACCAACAATTGGGATTAACTCTAGCCTTCAGGAGTTATTTACCCAATGTTAATTGTAACACCATTCCTCTGGAGTACCAAGTCTTTGGTCTTCACGATCTGGCATGATGCATCTAGTGGGGTCAAGTTATCATGGGTCTGGTCTGGTTAAATTCTTTACCAGGGTTTTAACTACTTTATGTATCCATAAAGGCCCCACCATCCATGCTCGAGAGGAGTTCCACGTGGAAAAATACTAGAAGAAGACAGGTGGCCCAATCAGATGGGTGACATGTGTCACGTTATAATTGACATTTCTATATTCAAAGGGTTCTTAACTCAATGACACATGGCACACATCCCATGTGTCCATGTCATCCCTAGTGACATCAGTAGGCCATGTCACTTTGAGACTTTAGGATTTAGAACATTTTACACTTGAACACTCCAATTCTCCTGAACTAGTTGATCTTCTGACACATGTTCCTTTCAACGAAAAGTCTAGATTAACTCTAGACTTCAGGGGTTTCCACTATATTCACACCTTGTTTCTCTCGAATGTCAAATTCCCAAACAAGTCGATCTTCCAACACATGTCACTTTTGATGAATGGTCTAGATTAACTACGGACTTCAAGACTTCAGGATCTTTCTCTCTAGCACACTTTGTTTCTCTTGAATGAAAAACTCTTGAACAAGCCAACCTACCGACACATGTCTCTTTTGAAAAACAATCTGTATGAACTCTAGACTTCAGGAATTCGAGAGTTTTCACTCTAACACACCTTGATACTCTCGAATGATGAATTCCCGAACTAGCTAATCTGATGACATGTTTCTCTTTTGATGAATGATCCAGAATAACTCCAAACTTCAGGACTTCATGATTTTTCAGTCTATCACACCCTGATACTCCTAAATGTCAAATTCTGGAACTACCTAATCTTTTGACATGTGTTCCTTTGTATGGATGGTCCTGATTAACTTCAGACTTTGCGACTTTGGAGATTTTATCCTTAGAACACCTTGTTTCTCCCGAATGTCGAACTCTGAATACTTCTGATCTGCAGACACACGTCCCTTCCGATGGATGGTCTAGATTAAATCCATACTTTGGGACTTCGAGAGTTTGTGCCTTAGCACACTTTGTTACTCTTGAATTTCGAATTATGAATGGTTGTGAAATCTATAGCTCATAGCCACCTGCATGCATATATGAGGACTTAGATCTGTTTTTCCACCATTGTTCCTTACCTTCTTCTCTTGGATTGATCTAACGTCTCTGATCCATTCTTGCTCAATTCTAATGATAAACACTTCTCCATGGATCTATGGTGTATATCCTCTCTGGCACTTCGAAACTATGGGCTTCGACCCTTTTGTTCGTATAACACATAAACTTCACCAAAGTCACAAAGTCTGAATGACTTGGAGGTTAACCTTCATGCAATTCTCTCCATATTTGACAATTGTGAAGGATCTTGCTTCTCTCAAAAACATCCTACGACCCAACACCACGGTTATTGTGGTTTCTTTCTCTATGGCCATTTCTTAAACTGTTATACCTCCTGCACTTCGGAACATAGTCTAAGTGTTCTCTCAACACCCTTATGGCACTCTGTAAATCAAAATTCTATGTACTTTTTACTCTGAACTCCTCGTTCATGGCCCATCTAGGTTCAGTTTGAAAGCCATGGGCTCTGAACTTGAATTTTGTCGATTTTGACAACAATTCTTTTCCAAAAGAATTTCTTCAACTTCCACTAACATGACCCATCCAGGCTCAGTGTTGAAACCATGTCTCTGATACTAATTTGTAACATCCCCGACCCTGATCCTCTACTGGTTAATGCTACCTAATCAATTGTATCTTTTCTTTTCTTCTTTAATACTATTTTGTGACATCCCCTTCCTTAAACCAATAGGCCAACCCATGCCATCGAATAACTTTAATTCTATGATACCATATATATTTATATACATATCTATCTAATGCAATTTAAATAGTTATAGCATTATGTTGATACACCTATTTATGCAGAGACAACATTAAAACATACATGCAATATATACAGAGAATTCTAATAACATTATAATTTGATTTCAAGATACACATCATACAAAGAATAGAGATTTGGTACTTATATTTTAATATATGACTACCAGCTACATGTAGACCTTCCACGAACCTCCCAGCCTTAGACCACACTGCTCATCACACTCAACAGTGGGTCACACGCGAGCTAGGACTAAACTCCATCGGGCAAGGGATTCCTAGGATTGGTAAGGAAAACATGAAAGTCACACAAATCAACATGGAGGATTTTCTCCTAGGATCAACTTACGCCCAAAACCCACAAACCCTCACTCCCCACACACCTGTCCCACCCCATGAGTGTACACCTTCACTATCACAAGTCCATCGATTGTCCACCTTCTTCCATGGATTCAACAATAGGCTGGACCAAAAGTCTAAGAGTATTGTAGCTGCTATGGGATTCCTTCTAGGATAACTTACTTCCTTAACACAATATCTCACGTCGAGAGAGTTGATCATAGGCCTGATAACTTGCCTCTTCTATCCAGCTCCTAAGTCCAGCGAGCAACCACTTCAACAACAAATTAGGTATGGGCTCTCATAATGATAGCAAGCCACACCAGTCTAGAGAAAATGTGGGTAGTGACAACAAAGGCTAAGGTGCGATATGGCTTAGACACTATGTAGTCACATTGTGCATCATCGTAAAAATGGCTAGCTTCATAACATAGGTGTGCAGGTTTTAGAAGTTGTAGAGATTGACAATGGGGGCAATGGATGGATATGTCAAGGTTCTCTCTGTCTTAGTGCGTGCATCAGCAGGGAGTATGGAATACTTGCAATAGTAGCGATGATCACGAGAGACGTGAGGGAACCCCCAACAAGCTAACTTTCCCACCTAAAACCTACATGCACCTAGGTTGACACATGTCTTCCTGAAGCTACATGAGTTCCACTTAACACATGTTCCATTTCCCCATGAACTTAGGACAACACAGGTTATATCAAACCTTAGCCTCTAGGAAATAATAATATAATATTATCCCTTTAGAGGTAAGCCCTCTAGCTGAGCCACTATTCCTAGACACTTAGCCCCTTCCCTTTCCCTACCTAGTGGAGTTTAGTCCCCCATAACTCTTTCTTCGTGGTCGGTCTACATGCAACGATGTAATATTATTAATGATGTGTGTATTTACATATACAAAATCAGGCTCATTGGCCTTAGCATCTGGGATCTCCGGACTAATGAACACATAAGTATTCCAACATATAAACACTTGGCTCACCAACCTATAAAAATAATTACAATTCAGTAGGGGATAGACCTTGGGGTGTTACACCTTCCTCCCTCTCGAATGTGTCAGAAGGAATATGGATCACTATCCCTCTAGATGAGTAGATATGAGAATATGTGATATCTCCTGTGTTTGTCAAGCAAGGATGATTTTAGGGGCCAGATTTCTCTAATGGGCTAATTTTCCACGGATTTTCCCAAAAAAATATTCGTTATTCTAAAAATGATTCGCCAAATTCTATATGATAAAATTATTTTACCTCAAAAATCCCCAAAATTTTATAAAAACTATACAAAATCCTTAGAAATTTTTATATTTTTACAAAAATATTTCCAAACATTTTATAGTTGGCGTATGAAGGATTATTAATATTCGCCAAGGTTTCTACATTTTAAAATAAATTCCCATCCTTAAAATCATCCCTGGTGTCAAGTACACTGCAACTCCATTGACTGGATGTGACGCCATGATGGCTAAAAGGATCGAACAAATGTGTTGGATGGATCAAATGAATTTCCTTCCCCTGATATCAAATGGGTTATAAGGTTTTAGGTTCTCTAGGCCTACTCAGGAAGAGTGACACACTATACCTCTGATGTCTCCTTTCGAACTCACGTTGGAATCTAACTATTGGAGTTGGATCTCTGATCTCCACTCTTAATCCGACTGTATATCTATAATGAAAGCGATGGAAAACATGTGTGGTCTTCCCGACTGGATAGGGTATGGATTTCAATACCAAATCCATTCTCTTAGTGTCTTCCTCCTAGAATCCACAGGTATCCTCAAATTCACATGAATTTGGGTTTCTCCTCAGAGCTTTGGTTTCAATTCTCAAATCATCAATAATGAGCCATTAGGTCGCTTTTCCTCTCCTTATATCTACTGAAATTATAATTCTTCATTGACTTTTCACTTAGGTGCTTTTCCTAAGTTTCTGATTTAATATTCACTTAAGTTCTTAATTACCTTTTTCCACTTAGTCACTTAATGTCACTTTCAATTGATAATGTTTCCCTAGTGAAATGACATCAAATGAACGTTTTCCCCTATTTCTTACTGGCTATAGTCTAAAGGGGATGTTTATACTACTAATCCCTCATCTCTAGAGTCCTCACTTGGAAAGGGACATTACAAACCTTTCTCAAGCTGCTTGGTTGTACATTTCATACCCTTGAGTGCATAAATATCCTCTCCCAGTGGTTGGTTTAGTGGCTGGAATCACAACTATATAGTATGGCATTGCACACCCTGGGAGGGCCTCTCATGATTTCTATTGAGTTTATTTAAGAGAACATTTAGAGATATTCACATGATCCACATCAAAGAGGAAATTATCCACACAATTAAGAATAATATAGAGCAGAGAGACCATTATCCACAGAATTAAGGATAATATAGCGTAGGATATTTTAGCTCTAGGTTAGAGACACCAACTGTAGGATGGTTCAAAAGAAATAATAGTTTTGGAAGATAGAGGAGAACACAAATGAATATCCAACAACATAAGTAGATGCATCAGTGTAATAACTACCATTTGACCTCCTATAATCATAAGGATAGTGGACTATGAGTCCACCACACGAGGCTTCAATTCTTGTCAGAAAATTGTGAAAAAAGGATAAAAGAAAAGAGAGAACATGAATAATTGTAAAAATTGCCATAGGATCAAGATATTGACTACCGATAGCAATGGTTTTTGGATCTCAAACAACTCTAAACTATGCAAGAAATTTTTCCTACACATATGTGAAAACTAACGCCAAAGAGGATCGGGCTAAAACATGACCATTGGTATTTATGGTTATCGTCCAAGAAAAATATGTGGAAATATGAGTACAAGAATAAGCTTATGTTTCTCCAAAAATAAGAATTGCATTCCAAGCCTCCTAGCTTCCAGACGATTGCAATCCTCTTTAGTGAACTACTTTTTGAGAGCCAAACAAGGCATTGGAGAAAATCCTCTTTGGTGAACGTCTTTGTGATGGGCAAACAAGGCACTGTAGTCGTGATTCATATCTTCTCTCCAAATCTATTGTGTCTATTTCCTTTACTTCTGTTGATTATTATGTCTATTTTTATGTTGATTATTTTGTTTATTTTCTTTTCTTCTTTTCATTTCAACTTAACTTTATTCTATTGATTTCAATTTACTTAACTTTCTTCTGTTGATTTGAACTTAACAATAGTTTCTCACAATTTCCTGGAGTCTTTGAAATAGTGATGAGAAGCCAGTGCAAAGCAGGGTTCCATGTTGATTCTCCATCATTTATTTGTCAAGACAAGAACTAGAATGTAACAAGGTGATTCTATAATCCTCTCTCCTCTCAAGTGATTTTAGAAACAACTCTAACCTCTCTTAATGTACATCATATTTGTGTTAAGTTAGGATGTAAGGGATTCATAGTGACCAACCTGTTCTGCATGCGATATATGGATTCATAATGATCGACCTGTTTTTCATACAACATGATGGTTTGCATAATGGATTCCACGTTGTGTGCACATAGGATGACATGGGAGGAGGTGTCTTCTACAATGACCATAGTGACCCTAGGTTGTAGGGTGAGTGCATGCTAATGATGGTCTCTCTTGACACGTTACTAGCAATGAAAACGTGGAAAAACAACAATTTGTTAACTTGGAGGGATTATTCAAGATACTTTTACAATGAATTTGAATATGGTGTAAGAATATGAAATGGAGGAAATCAAATCAGATTTCTCAATATACAACTTTTATTCATAGAAATTGTGAATAACCATGTCAAATTTGATTTTTTCCAATAGTGGTATATTATTTTTCTAACAAAATATAAGGTATATGTTTTTGTTCATGCATGTGTTGAGTACCTCAATGATGGAATTTCATTCCAAAAACTTTTATACTTGTAGATAACCCGTTTTATTGTGTCGTGTATATTTTGGAATTTCATAATATTAATTTTATATATTTTTTTAAATTATGAAAGTCAACATATCCATGAAATTAAAACATATCTTGTTCATGCAAGCTAAGAGGGTCTTAACATGATAAAAAAAAAAATCTTATTTTTTTTATGGTAGATATTGGTCTCCTCTAGTGATAGATATAACTCATTAGAGAAATGGTTAATCCAACAAAAAATTATAGCATAAATAAGAGAGGTATGTATTCTAGGATTTTGATATATGTCAATACAAAAATAGATTAAAAATAGTAAACATTATTAATTAAAAAAAAAAATTATATCTGGAATCTACACAACCAATTCTATCTTTGTTTGTAGTTTCGTTAATAAATGAATTGTGTAGATTATAGAAAAATAACATAAAAAACAAATATATGGAGAGGAAATCATAAAAATAGAGGTTTTTATGTATTTGCAGACCAAACCAGTAGGTTTGTCATCCCAAACCTAATTCGAGGAAACCAACTCAACAAATACGTATGCTAGAGTTGTCACTCCAACCCGAAAAAAAATTGAAATTCGAATAATGATTGTGTGATTCTAAAGTGCACATGTTATTAGCAACACGAATGTGTGCGCTTTCCTGTTAAAACAAATAAATTCCCTCTCTCTCTCTCTATACCCCCCCTCTCCCTCCCTCCCTCCCTCCCTCTATCTTCCTCTCTTTCTCTCTGACCTTACTCTCTTTATCCCTCCCTCACTCTCTCCCCCATATATCTCCATCTCCCTCTCTCTCTTCCCCATATTCCCCTCTCTCTTTATGTCTGCCTCCCCCCCCTTTCTCTTCCCCATTGTTTCCCCCACCTGGTCTCTCTCTACCCTACTCACTATCTTCATC